>JAXCHB010000107.1:1465000-1518280 GCA_036926305.1 Uropetala carovei | reverse complement strand
TCTCCCTCCCTCTCTTCCCTCCTCTGCCTCCCTCTCTCCCCTCCTCTCCCTCCCACTCTCTCTCCCTCCCTCTCTCCCTTCCTCTCCTTCCCTCCCTCTCTTCCCTCCTCTCCCTCCCTCTCTCCCCTCCTCTCCCTCCCTCTCTTCCCTCCTCTCCCTCCCTCTCTTCCCTCCTCTCTCTCCCTCTCTTCCCTCATCTCCCTCCCTCTCTCCCCTCCTCTCCCTCACTCTCTCCCATCCTCTCCCTCCCTCTCTTCCCTCCCTCTCTCCCCTCCTCTCCTTCTCTCTCCTCCCTCCCACTGTCTCCCTCCCTCTCTTCCCTCCTCTCCCTCCCTCTCTCCCCTCCTCTCCCTCACTCTCTCCCCTCCTCTCACTCCCTCTCTCCCTCCCTACAATAGCATGCCTCGATCACTTTTTAAATTCAGTGTGATCGGACGACGTAAATACAGGACATTTCTTATGTCCCGATAGACCTATCCGGGACAAAGGGTCAATGCAATGAAATACGGGACAATCACGAATAATACGGGACGTCTGGCCATGGCCGTCCCTAGGGGGTGCGGGGCCCGGGGCGATCAGCATCTGTGGGGCCCCTTAACAATCTAAAATTATCAAGGTATAATTCGCGCACTAAAAATTAATTGTAAAATATTTCATATTTTTATATATGTATAATTTAAATATACATATATCTCTTATTGTTTTTTAAAAATGAGTATTCGCTTCTGGAGTTCAAGAACAAAAACAAGCCCTTAATTAGGAAAACCAACAATAATTTGATCATTTACGCCTGATTCATAATGATCTATGCTCATTATTCTGTCGCAAATGGCTCTGGAAAACTGCATATACACCTGCAATTTGGATATGAATACATATAAACATACAGAAATCTCAAATGAATGGCAACGTACAATACGTGAGGTCAACTTCATACTAAAGTAGAATAAGAACTCACTGTTTATTGCTCTGCCTACTTTAAGAATTCAACTTCCTCGACTTTCTTGCAGCAAACTCTGCCATCAGATCGTTGTAATCAAAATCTGAGACTATTTCTCTCAATAGACAGCATAGTCAATCCACTCAATCTCTCCTGGGACACTGTTGTCCTAATATAGTTTTTTTATTATTTTAAATTTCGGAAAACTTCGCTCCGCTGATGCCACTGTGACCGGAATTGTTAACAAAATCCTATATGCTATCTCTGTATTTGGGAAGGAACCATTTAAAGACATGAGAAACTTAAGGATTTCAAATGCTCTTTTCATTCCTTGAGGGATCAACTGTCGAAGCACACGCAATTCTGAGAAAAGGTCTGTACTGTCGATGTCGTGTGAATTTCATCTTCTTTTAATTCTGCAAATTTTTAAAAATCATATAGGAAGCCGAAATTATCTGCGTACTCGTCCATTTGTTCGAACGCGTTGTCAGTGACATGAGAGACTGATTTACGATGAATTAACTAGTTTCAAATGCCTTGCCAGCCTAAAACTTGGTCTTGTCCTCACCGACTGATGGACCAATCTTTCATTTTGGTCGTTTATCAATGAATTTAAGGTCGACGTTCAACTCGGCTGCTATTTCTGTTGCTGCCATCATTGCTGAGGTAAATCCAGTTTTCTTGTATTCCTGTAGGAACTCAATCAATCCTTTAACATGTTTAATAGCCACATCAAGTTGCATGTCTCTTAACTGAAGAGTTTTACTTGCAGTATTTACTGCAAACAGAATGTCATACCAGATGCCTATTCCCAAGAGGAATTCAAAATTTTGGAGGTCATAATACGCTAATGACTCCGCTTCACTTTTGATTTTTGAGTAGTTGCATTCATCAGCAACTTTAAGTAAAGAGCTCCTGATATTACTTGTCTGGTAACGGATTGCCTTTACACTCTCTATTAGACATTCCCACCTAGTTTCTGACAATGGTTTAGGAGTTAAAGAGGGATCATTCGTTTTCACTATTTCCCATCTGTGAGTGGAAGCAGAAAATATATTATAAATTTGCTGTACGACACCAAAAAATGTCATGGCTTTTGAGTTGCTCTTGGCCATATCTCCTAAAACCAGATTTAAATTGTGGCAACCACGCGGGGCGAAAAAGGCTCAGCGATTCATGAAGGATGCGCGCCTGCACACCTTGATTACGGCACTTCATATTTGCCCCATTGTCGTATCCTTGCCACCTGCAATCTTTCATATGTAAGGCAATTAAATTCAGGGCAGATATGAGAGATTCTGATAGTCCTTGACCACTTGTGTCCTGACTGGTAGAAAGTTAATAAAGTTCTCCTTAACTATGACTTCTTCTGAAGTCATCTCAACATAGCACAGCACAAGGGAAATCTGCTCTTGGTGACTCAGATCATGAGTACAGTCAAGAATAACGGAAAAGTATTTTGCATTCTTAACAGCTTCAAGGATTTTTTCTTCACCTGCAATGCCATCATCGAGACTGGCTCATTTTGAATTCGAGGTCCAAGATAGTGGTCTTTCTTCATTTTTAATACGTCGGACATATTCTTGCATTTTAGGGTCAAATTTAGCTATCATTTAAATTAATCCCAGATAATTACCATTGTAAACATCATAAAGTCTCAAGTGCGTTCCACGAAATGCCGAATTGTGTTCAGCAAGGTACTAAACAATTGAAATAATATGTATCATCACTGATCAATCATTGTTCCTTCTCCTTGTTTATTTCTCGTTGATTGAGCCTATCTATTGTCGGCACTGATAACATTCTTCTTTTAATTTCGATCCATTTTGCCGAGTTAAATATATGCTCATTGGACGACTCATGAGATCGTAGTCTCTAGTTCAACTGCTTACAGTCATTACTACCTTTCTTGATTAAGTTTCCTGCTTTATTTGTGCCGAACAATTTACAGCAGAAGCAAAAGGCTGCATCAACTTTTTTTGAGTTTACAAGCCATTCTCTTCCGTACCTTTCTCCATTCGGCAATCTTTGCGTATAAAAATCTTCCGAAAAGGGTCGATTATCACTATTTATGGAAAGTATATAGTCATGGCCAGATACTTTAACAGGCCCTCTTTCCACCAAATGATCTACTATCTTATTGTCCACAATATCTGGCCAGTTGTCTGGATCATATAAATCTCATTGGAGTTATTGACGGCGGTGTTGTCAATTTCAAAAGCCAGAACAAATCTTTTGCTATTGTTCTCATCCACAGCTTCTGTACAACCCACACTAGAGTCACCACCAAAGTCACTAGATTCCATTAAAGAGCAGTAGCCGAATGAGTTTTTAAAATAAATTTCTCTAGAGAACCTTTTATTGTCTTTTCGCTTTCTTCTCTCTTCCTTTTATTTTCCCTTTTCTCTGCACCCGAGCTATATTTTCTGAATTTATCTCTGTCCCTGCTAGTACGAGGGAGAGTCAGAAAGCATCCGCAATGTATTTTTAAAATTTTTGTTTTGTTGGCTGAGCTACTAATTGCATGCGCAACTCTAAGTGTGGACTCTTTTAGTCATTTTGGTGTGGTTTCGAGCTTGAATGGTCAGTTATCCTGTCGATGTAGCGGTGGTAACATAGCCGCTCCACTTGCCGTATGCACCAAAGAATAGCAGCGTGCAGTGATTCGATTTTTGTGGACTGAAGGTGTACCAATGGCAGAAATCCATCGAAGACTTTCAGCACAGTATGGAAACAGTGCTATGCCGCAGCGGAGTGTGTACGATTGGATTAACACGTTCAAAAACGGTCGCACAAGTGTCACTGATGAAGAACGACCGGGGCGCCTCCACGTCCGCTACTGATGAGAACATTGAACGACCCACGCCATGATTCTGAATAACAGAAGGGTGACTATTGATGAAGTGGCATATCACCTGCAAATCAGCCACGGTTCTGCCCATGAAACCATCCACAACAGGCTTGACTTTCATAAAGTCTGTGCGAGATGGGTTCCCAAACAACTCACATAAGAGCACAAGTGCAACAGTTTGGACATCTGCCTACGCCCTTTGAACCGCTATCATAAAGAAGGTGACGCCTTTTTAAGACACATCATCACTGGGGACAAAACATTGGTCCACCACTACGAGCCAGAGAGTAAACGCCAGAGTTTGGAATGAAAACATCCGAAATCGACGGTCAAAAAAAAGTTCAGAACTCAACTAACAGTGGGAAAAGTGATGCTCACAGTGAAGGAAGCGGTGCATGCGTGGCTTGTCACTCAGCCGAAAACCTTTTTTTCTGAGGGTATACGGAAGCTTGTGCAACGTTGGACTAAGTGTGTTGAAAAGCAGGGGAACTATATTGAAAAGTGATACTCTTGTAAGTTCTGTATTGTTTTTGTATTAATTTAAAAAAATACATTGCGGATACTTTCTGACTCACCCTCGTATTAGCCATGGGTTACAAAAAATGAAAGAAAAAATGCCGCGTGGAAATAATTCAATAAGTATACTTTACTCGCCAATTTGCTTTCCCTGATTACTAATTAGTAACCGTTCAATAAAAAATGAATGAGCTGTGGTTATAAATACAATCAAACGCATTCATTAATATTTGAAATAAAATGTACTAACCTGTTCAGTAACAAGCGACGGTGAATATTGAAAAATAGCCTTGGTAGAAACAAGGAACGATCCTCCCTACACAGAATGGTACAAAAACGCACACACAGATCACAGACACATGACCGACTAACGGCTGAAGACTGAGTAAGGTAAGGAGTCCGAGAGAAAACCAGAGCAAAATACTATACACTAACATGTCCTAGTCCCCGCCTTTTTGCAAGAACCGATAAACAGTCATCATAGGCTGGGTAAATAAAGGAAGTGTATTTACGTTTGCACTGTAAGCAAAGTTGTTTAGTAGAAGCTTTGGAAGGATACTTTTAGTGGAGTGACTGGGATTGAATCATGAGATAAAGGCAGCTTTCGGGCCACTACGAGTGTTGTCCACGCTTAGCAGCAATCTTCATTTTGCCGATTAGCGCGGGGCCCCTTTTGCCGCGAGGCCCGGGGCTACCGTCCCGATTCGCCGTGCCCTCGGTACGACCCTGCGTCTGGCAACCCTAATGTTATTCGATTTGGACGAAAATTGTACGTTTTGACATTTTTTCAATTCCCTAGCCATACGGGCGATCATTTATAGCAAATACCGTCTTGAGGGAAATGAAACGTAAACAGAACCAGGAGACAGTCTCAAACGGTAAGTAGCTGATCTTAAACTACAAATCCCCCGTTTTACGGAATACCTACTATCCAATTATACTATTCCCTATCCTGCCCGATTATTGGTTAACTTTATTTTTCATCGTGTGTGTGTGTGTGTCACCACGTGTTGTAGTGCACTCTCGCGCACACGCCCACCAAAAGCACTCTTGCGCCGCCCTCCTCTCCTCCTGATGCTTCCCTCATTCGGTCCAACTTATTCATCCCACGCTCAATTCTCGTTGCGTAATACATAGCATTCGTTTTTTGTGCGATCGTAAAATTCGCCTGCGTCACGCGAATGAAATTTTGGCTCTCGTCGAGAACGGAGCTTTTTTTATTATTATATTATTTCCCTGTCCTCTTTTCCGACCCTCCGCGGCCTCTACGTTTATGACTTTGGACGCGAAGAGGGATAACGGGAGAGAGAGAGAGAGGGGGGGAGGTGGGAAATAGAAAGCAACTGATAAGTGAAAGTAGTGTCCTGTTTTTAAGAGAATTTTGGGATTAAACGGGGGGGGGGGGTTTAATCTAGCCTTCTTAATACTTCGCTCTTCCACCCCGAGTCGGAGGAAGAGAAAGCGTGCAAGGAGACATAATATCGAGGTAGGTAACAATAAATCAAAGTTTTATAAGGAATTGGATCATAAAGTTGGTCTCCATTATTATTTTTTACATTTAGAAAATAAACATCAAGAAAATGCCCCCGCTCGTTATGATTTCATGGGACTCGCGCCACATAATATATTGACATTATTACGCATGCAAGCACGCGCGCGGACACACACACACACACATATATAGGGAGTTGTGTCTCTCTTGTGCTGACGATGGGATCATCCCTAAGCTCCAAAGTCTACAAATGTGTCTCTCTGACACCGAAGAGGCTCTCCTTCCGGTTAGTGCTCACTGGGTTTCCTTCAACACCTAGTTGCCCTAAATATCCTTATTTACCTTTCCTCTTGCGCAAGTATATATATATATATATATATATATATATACAGTAGAACCTCATAAATCCGGCACTCGAAAATCCGGAATTATAAAAAATCCGGCAGTTTTTGAAAAGTGCACTTTTTAAAATTTTTGCCGCGGATAGCCTAATCCACTATGGAACAATAAATGCACCGCTTCGCATAAAAATTCGCGAATTCTAGAACCAATTTGACGGCAGCAGTTACATTGTATGTGTGAGTGAGCCCAATTGTCAGCCGACCAATACATGTTGGTACGTGTTAGGGAATAGTTTCCATAGTCACATTGTATAACTTGTATACAGTCGCGTGTTCAGATTCGTAGCGATCGCATGTGTCTTTCATTAGTGTGATATTGCTCAAGTTCATACTGGAATGTCTTCAAAAACAAAGCTGAAAACCCCTCCAGTAGTATTATGAAGCGTAAACATAAATCTCTTTCTATTGAACAAAAAGTAGATTTATTAAGAAAACTTGAAAAAGGTGCTTCAGTTAAGAGACTTTGTGAAGAATATAGCGTAGGCAGTTCTATTGTGTATGACTTGAAGAAACGAAAAAGTGAGTTGCTGACATTTTATGCAGAGAGTGACACTTCTAAGGTCGAAAAACATTACACACTTCCAGGATAGGATTTCGATAGAGTATTGTTTGAATGGTTTCGACAAAGAAGAAGTGAAGGTGTATCGGTATCAGGCCTACTGCTAATACAGCAAGCAAAGAAATTCCACGACGATTTGAAAATCAATAAAGCTTGCGATTATTCGTAAGGTTGGCTTCATCGCTTCAAGCTTCGCCATGGAATACGAAAATTACCAGTGTCTGGCGAAAAACTTAGTGCCGATTCGGATGCTGCCGAAACATTTGTAGAGGAGTTTACCAAGTTAATTTCGGATAAAAATCTTACTGCAGAGCAAATATATAACGCGGACGAGACAGGATTATTTTGGCGATGTCTTCCTCGGAGCACACTTGCAGCCGCCGATGAGGATATGGCATTTGGAGTGAAGGAGTCAAAGGAGAGGCTGACGGTTCTTGCGTGCGCAAATGCAACAGGTACGCACAAACTAGAGCTAACTGTAATTGGTAAAAGTGCACACCTTCTTGCTTTAAAGAGTGTAAAGAATTTTCGTCAACTACCGTGCTAATAAACGTGCTTAGATAACTTCTCAATTAATGTTGGATTGGTTTTTGAATTACTTTGCACCGGAGGCACGTGCTCATTGTAAATCTAAGGGACTAGGTGATGATTGTAAAATAATTCTGACATTAGATAACTGTCCTGCCCATCCTGATGCATAACTTTTGGTATTGGGTAACGTGCGTGTGGTTTATTTATCTCCAAATTGTACATCTATTATTCAACCTATGGATCAGGGAATATTACGCTAGCTAAAATGCTATTACAGAGAGCAATTTATGCAGAAATTGCTTGTTGCTTGCAATAGAGACCAAGGTGTTGACGGATTTAAAAAGGAATTTAACATTAAGGACTCGATTTGGACTCTAGCTAAAGCGTGGACTGATGTAACGGCCGCAACAATGAAAAATGCCTGGCATAATTTGTGGCCTGCAGGCATGTCTAGGAAAGGTAGAGATTTTTTATTTTCTGTTTCATGTGTGAATTTAATGGTGTCAAACATTCTTCTAACTAGGAAAAACAACAAATTACATTTCAACATTTACAGAAAACCTACACATACCAACACATACATCCACATTAGTTCTCACCATCACATTTCACAAAAACTAGCACCTTTTCATTCCATGATCCATCGATTAATCAACACACCACTATCAAATACAAATTTCTCCAAAGAATTATCCTACATAAAACACACAGCCATCCAGAATGGTTTTAAACCAGAATTCATTCATAAAATGTTTAAAAAACATCAACACAGAATGAACCTTAGAAACTGCACAACACTCAACAACAAAGACACCAATACCAAAAAATTTATGAAGCTACCTTACTACCCTTATGCTACCAAAAAACTTCAAAAAATCCTCTCCGAAATAGGATTACACACAGTTTTTGTTAATGAAAATAAATTGTCAAATCTCATTAAAAACCCTAAAGACAGCATACCCTCCCTTAAGAAATCAGGCATATACCAAATCAAATGTGAAAAGTGTGACAAAATTTATATTGGGCAAACGAAAAGGAAATTAGAAACACGTTTCAAAGAACACTTAGCCCATTACAGGAACAACAGAATAGACAAGTCCAGTGTAGCATCTCATATCAACACCTGCCATCATCCTATCACAACCGAAAATTTAAAACTTCTAAAAACGGTCACCAACGAAAACAAACTAGATGCCTATGAAAGCCTATACATACACCATAGCCAAAACAAGATAATGAATAACGACGCTGGCCCTATCCCCCACTACCCTTTATTTCAATTAACGATCGATACACCTTTCCCTTTCCCCTCCCCTACTTCTCTAACGGTCAACAATTGTATAAATACTCCGCCTAACCTTACACTTTGACATTGCTGAAGATGACAGCGTTGCTGTCGAAACGCGCGTCCTAAGTGGTCCTGCGAGTCTTCTGTGCCTTGACACGTAAGTACTGCCTTTACGGTGATTTGGAGGTATTTTTCCAATTCTATTCAAGGAAAGATCACTATGTATGAAGCAATCTGTGTGATATGTTCAAGACAATTTCGCAGAAAAACCTTCAAAAAGCTTCCAACACTGAAATGAAATGAAACTTGCATTCCCGCAACTAAAGACGCTGTCTCGACCTTATCGTCTAGCCATCGAGAGCAGAAACGAGACCTGTAAATTGGTGTGCATTAAATTTGCTATGACTTTATTCCAAATTCGTCCACTTGTTAATGATTCTTTCTTTTATAAGTTTTGGCGTAAATTTTGGATTTTAATGTTATTTTATTTTTTTGCGTATAGGCCGTGTTATGGTATGAAGGTTCAGTGGCGTAGCCAAGGGTGGCAAGAGGGCAAGGCGTCTGTTATGATTTATTTAATATTTTGCATCTTTATTTACATAGATTTTGTGTATGTATTTCATATTTTAAAATATTCTGGCGTGATTTCTGTTTAAATTTTGAAATACATTATATAGATTACAAAAAGCTTTCTTTTGTTTTATCCCGCAATAGGTCGATTTGCCCCTGGATACTTAGGCAATGTGCAACATTTTCAAAAAACCGGAATTTTCTAAAATCCGGCTCGCGCTAGGTCCCGAGGGTGCAGCTGCATAGGACCTAGAGACCTGAAATTTGGCACGATTATAGAATTTTCATGGCAAACTAAGATAAAATTGCAAAATTGCAAAAATTTCTATTTTTAATGTGTGGTTTTGCCCTTTTTCGGCCCCATACGAGTGTGATAATTATAAGGCACTTCTTAATGAGATACAAACTTGAAATTTGGCAGAATTATGGGTTTTTAGTTACAACAGATGGAAAAAATCTGAGAGTGTAATAATTCTTAATGTTAGGGGCTGTTTTGCTCCATTATTGCTCCATACGAGGATTATAATTATAAGGCACTTCTAAATGAGCAACAAACTCCAAATTTGATATGGTTATATGATTATGTACAACATCGCTTGGGAATAATTTGAATTTGTAAAAATGTTAAAATTTGAAAATGCTTGCAGAATGCAAGCACATATTAACTAGTATATGTATATATATATAAATACTAAGGAAGAGGAAAGGTAAGTAAGGATATTTTGGGCAACTTGGTGTTGAAGGAAACCCAGTGAACACTTACCGGAAGTAGAGCCGCTGGGGTGTTGGAGAGACACATTTGTAGAGGTTAGAGCTTTCGGGATGATCCCTTCGTCAGCACAAGAGAGACACAACACCTAGTTGCCCAAAATATATATATATATATCATCATCGTAGGTAGGCTGTCCGTTGACAGGTCCGTCATTATTCTAGGTTAAACTTGGTTCTCCATATACTCCTATTTTCCGCAGTTTTCTTCATGACTTGATAGCTCTCTTTCCCTCTAAAGTCGTCTACTAGCTGAAACCTTTTCCTACCTCTTTCTCTTTTTCCATCCAGTTTTCCTTCTAGCACTTCCTTAATCATGCACTCTCTCCTCAGGTAATGCCCAATCCAGTTCGCCTTCCTCTTCCTGATAGTCTGTATAATCGTTCGCTTCTCTCCTATTCTTCGTAGTACTTCCTCATTTTTCACCCTATCTGTCCATTTTATCTTCAGCATTCTTCTCCATGTCCACATTTCGAAGCTTTCCAAGTATTTTATATCATTTTTCCTTAGCGTCCATGTTTCTGCTCCGTACAAAGCTATACTCCATACATAGCATTTTATCAACCTCTTGCGGATTTCCTGCTTTATATTTCCCGTTAGCAGGAGTTTCTTTCTTCTGAATGCGGCTTTTGCTTTTGTTATTCTAGTCCTGATTTCACCTGTACATTTACCTTCTCTCGTTATGATGCTTCCAAGGTATTTATAATCTGAAACTTGTTCTAATGGCTTTCCTCCAATACTTATGTTCAAAATTTCTTCTTCTTTACTTGATATTCGCATAACCTTGGATTTTTCTGTATTAATTTCCATACCGTATTTTCTACCTGTTATCACTAGTCTATTTATCATTTTCTGGAGTTCCTTTTCCTTTCTTGCTAGAAGTACTTGATCATCCGCGTATTTCACTGTTCTTATAATCCTTCCTCCGATTTTGAAATCTCCCGTGCCTTCTAACGCTTCCTGCATTAGTCTCTCTCCATATATATTGAATATAATCGGCGATAGACAACAGCCCTGTCTTACCCCTCCACCGATATTTAATCCGCTGGTGTCCGCATTCTCCAACCTGACCTTTACAACTTCATTCACGTATTGATTTCCAGTAATCATTCTTGGAGGAGACTTTAATCTTCCATCGATCGATTGGAAATCCGTAACCTATGTTAGTGGTGGAAAAAATGGAGAAGCTTGTCGTGAATTAATTGAAGCATTTACTCTAAACTCGCTAGAGCAAATCGTCAACGAGACATTCATCTTATCCATAATATCCACTGCTTATCTCTGTGCCCGTTATTTCAATAAAAAATCAGTTCAGACTGTTTAGAATTATAAACAGGTTTTAAAAAGCCAAAAACAAATACAAATGCCTGAAAGGAAAATAATATTGAATTTAATATAATAACAGAAGCATAGCGATTTTCAAAGACATCGTGTAAGCTCTTTTGAGTTTTTGAGCATGTTAATTACATTTTCATACTAACTATCGAGAAAGTATTGTTTTCGCGAAAAAATTCGACCTCGAGATTTTACGGAAATACACGTTTTAGGTGTCGCTGAATCCGAAAAAGTGGTTTTCTCAATGCCCTCTGTCTGTTTGTCTGTTATTGGCCCTGGAGCCTAGACGGTAGAACGAAAATGAATGAAATCTGGTACTTACTGTCCTTTCAAAAAGTGTAGATACCCGAGTTTGAAGAGGTATATCTCGAAAACGGTAAAAGCGATTTTGATGCGGTGAAAATTAGCGGGTAGAGAATTTATTTCTACGTTAACTGATATACATTGCAAATTTTTAAGTTGCATTAACTATTTTACACTGCGCATTATTTGAATAAAAACACGTTTTTTAGGCATGCAAACCCGATAAGACTATTTTGAATGCTTACAATTCCGAAATCCTACAATGAATCAAATTGAAACTTTAACAGTACTTAGCTAGATCTATTGTATATAAGTATGTGGAAGCGTTATTTTATAACATTATTACTGATATCCGATTTTGTTAAATTTCTGAAATCCGGCTATCTTCGCCATTTTTTGATTGTTTTCGAAGTATGAAGTACCGTCGTCAGTGGATAGATACATATAATACATATTTGCAAAAAATAACATAAGAAATTAACAACCGAAAAAGATATAGATTTTTATTTAATATTCATTTTGCGCGTGCCGGAGGGAATGGCAAACGGAGGGAGAAAGAGTTTCCGAGCGCACGCTGTTGCCACGTCTAGCTCTGTGTTGGTGAAAGCAAATTTCTAAGAAGTAATTAATGCAAGTAAAAATACTCCAAACCCCTTCGTGTGAGCTGTGGTTTTATGTTGCTCTTACTATTTTTCACTGAGGCATTACAGACGTTACATGGGTATTAACAATATGTGTCCCAGAACGCGATTTTCCGATCGGGAGATTCGCATGATTTTGAGTGCCAAAAGGTTTTTTTCCAATCGAAGGCGGATATAAGCGGTAATAAACGTTATCCAGTACATAAGTTTGTGTCAAAGTGTCTTGGAATAAGTTTGATATCTGTGAAAAGAATTAGTGCAAATCACAGGAAAAGTGAAAAATAAAATTCTTTTGGTGATTCTCCATCGCCTAAAAAAAGGCGGAGTTTAACAGGACGTCCGAGACTTTTTATTGACCAATTTACTGTTGGTGTGATTCGGAGAGCCGTTCATGATTTTTATTTGAAGAAAATGTTTCCTACTCTCCATAATGTCAAACAAAAGTTGCAAGACTCGATGCCAGATTTTCCGGAGATGTCCATTAGTACATTCAGATCGATTATAAGGAACGATTAAGGTTTTCGTTACAAAAAAGTAAACAAGAAGCCGGTTTTAATGGAATTCTTACGGAATGGTGGTTATAAAATATTTTATACGGACGAAACTTATTTATACTTTTAAAAAAATTTAAAATGTAATTTACATAATTATTTATTACATTTGTCATATAATCTTTGATTTAATTTATAAAATTCACTACTTGCAATATAATAGTTTATATAAAACAAAGGAGAACTCATTAAATGTCATGTCTAGCAATAAATGTAGAAGACGTGGCAACAGCGCGTGCTCAGAAACCCTTTCTCCCTGCGTTTGCCATAGAGACTTCATTCCCTCCAGCACGCGCAAAATGAATATTAAATAAAAATCTATATCTTTTTCGGTGGTTAATTTCCTATGTTATTTTTTGCAAATATGTATTACATGTATCTATCCACTGACGACGGTACTTCATACTTCGAAAACAATCAAAAAATGGCGAAGATAGCCGGATTTCAGAAATTTAACAAAATCGGATATCAATAATAATGTTATAAAATAACGCTTCCACATACTTATATACAATAGATCTAGCCAAGTACTGTTAAAATTTCAATTTGATTTATTGTAGGATTTCGGAATTGTAAGCATTCAAAATAGTCTTATCGGGTTTGCATGCCTAAAAAACGTGTTTTTATTCAAATAATGCGCAGTGTAAAATATTTAATGCAACTTAAAAATTTGCAATGTATATCAATTAACGTAGAAATAAATTCTCTACTCGCTAATTTTCACCGCATCAAAATCGCTTTTACCGTTTTCGAGATATACCTCCTTAAACTCGGGTATCTAGACTTTTTGAAAGGACAGTAGGCATTTTATCATACTGAGAAGAGTATACTTAGAAATGGTTGACATTGCTCAATAATTGAGAGTAGTTTATTCTACGGATTTTTAACAACAATCCGATTTTCTCGAAAACGGCTCTAACGATTTCCATCAAATTTCGTAACGTTACTTGAGTTTACGTCTACAATAATACTACGTATTCCATTTTTCTCAATGAATAAATGAAATGAAAAAAAGGTCAAATCCTTTCAAGAAAAATTATCTATTTGGGAAAGAAGGGTGGAAACTGGTAACTTTGCAAATTTCCAATTTTTTGATGAAATCACTTCGGATACTGCATATCCGCTTGAACCGACAGTTCGTGAGAGCAATGTGGCGCAACTGAAAAACCTTAAAAGACACATTTGAAGGAATCATCCCGATTGACCAAATTAGTGACCTTTGGATAAGAAACCCGTTTAACATAGAGTTAGAAAAAATAAGCGACGCTGACAGAGCAAAAGAAGAGTTACTTGAACTACTCGATACTCTGAAACTCCGCTTTGATTTTGAAACACTGAAATTACATAAATTCTGGTGTACACTTGGAGAAGCATATCAAATTCTTTCCAAACGAGCTTACATAGTTTAGTTCCGTTTGTTAGCACTTATCTTTTCGAATCTGGATTCTCAGTCCTTTTCTATCTATATAAATAAAATTGTAACCTCTGTCTGTACATTTGTTTTTTAGCTGGGGTTTTACTTTTATGTGTTTTTTGCATCACAAGAAGACGTTTGAACCGGTTTGCAGAATTGCTGTCTCTCTGTTTGTTTGTTACCGCAAGACGCAAAAATGGCTGGTCGAATTTTTATGAAACTTGCAGTGTATCTTTAGACTGGTCTAGCTTAAAATATAGGTTATGTGGTGTATCTCAAAAAAATTTTAAGTGGGGGTTTGGGGGAGGCATTGATTTGGTTTTTCGACGATAACTCACTAATAAATTAACTTAGGAAGTTCAAATTTGATATTTGTCGCTTTCAGTACAAGTATAAGATAAAGTTTGTAGATGAGCAGAATCAGACCAAGGGGAGGGGAGGGAGCACCCGTAAGATAAATCATAAATAAACGCAAGTTACGAAATATGAACTACAACAAATGACAGACAAATTTCCAAAATCATAATTGAAGTTTTTTTTCTTTTCTGTAGGCAACCTAAGTACAAATAGATAAGTTTGTGTGTTACCATGCTTTTGCCTCACACCCCTCAATTATCGTAATTGCCGAGCTATCCTGAAAATTATGCAATACTGCTTCAAGGCATCATTGACATTTGCATTTAGCATTTCTGGATTTAATACCTATCTCCTATATATTTATAAAAGTTTGTTTGTTTGTTTATTTGTGCATCTATACATTTCCACACCGTTAAAGTTAGAGTAATCAAACTTTCAACAGATACTTTCTTCAGGAATAGAAAGGCTGTAGGCTACTTTTTAATCCGAAATGTTTTATATTAACTGTACAAAAAGCAAAATAACTTTGTATGCAAATGTTAATGGCAGCCTATTTTCTGTCGGCTCCTTTATGCACGCCCACAATCAACCGATTCCAACCAAATTTGGCAGGATAGTAGGGGGCACTAAGGAAAAGGTCGACGCGGGGTTTTTGTGTTTGTATGTCCGCTTCATTCAAAATGACGGTCAATTTAAACATTAAACTACGCGTATTTTCCCAAGTCCTACTATCGATTTGAATCAAATTTGGTACGATTGTGGAGGGCTCCCAGAAAGAATCCATACGTGGTTTTTGTTTCTTTCTGCCCGTTTTACTGAAAACGGAGGCCGAGTGAATTCTTAAATACCATGTATCATCTAGAATTCCGATCGAATTTGAACCAAATTTCCACGGGCAACGCCGGGTATTTCTGCTAGTTTCTAATAAATCCAACGCGAGGAACAAACAAAGCCGAACATGAAATGCGTGTAGCTCTCTCGAAATCTTTACCAAGAATAAAACTGTTGGCTGGTAGTAAACAATACCAGGGCTCTCACTAATAAGTTATGTCCTGATAAATCATATTTATTATACTTTTTACATTTTATTTTACGCCTGTACCTACTAAAATTTCCATATCAAAAGTCTTTTATCTGTGCATTTTTCTGTATACACATGCACGGTAAATAGTAAAATTTACCTCCTCTAAAAAAATTGGGAAGGGGTACGTAAGGCCTTACTTACGCCAGGGTTGACGTTGACCGAAAAATGTTGGGAACAACTGCTCTAAGCTGTGCGCATGCGCGACCGGTGTATGGGTAGATTCGGCTACTTAAAACTGGATTATTGGTTCTATGGGAAACCGACGTAAATGCAAATATACACACACAGGACTTTACAAACACCGCGCGCCAGGTCGCCATGGCGCCTAGCATTCTCATGGTTGCGCCTAACATTCCCACGGTTGCACCTAGCATTTTCTACATCGGCGCTCTATATTTTTCTCTATTTTCACATATGAATAATCTTCAAATTCGCGTTCCGATTCCATAATGCAGATCGCAGCTTCAGCCTCGGGCAAGTAAGTAAGACGAGTCGTCGGTTGCTGTACCGAACGCGCTCGTGCCTTCTCCCCCTTCTCCCCTCCCCTTCTTCTCCCCACCCCTTCTTCTCCGCCCCCCCTTCACCCGCCCGTTCGCCAACGTGTCCAACTTCATGCTCTTTGGAAAGTTTTGTATTCAAACTACGTCATCAGATCAGCGGAAAAGTATAGGGCAGGGGTCTCCAACTGGTCGATCGCGATCGACCAGTCGATCTTTGGCCCTTTTAAAGTCGATCGCTGAATCTTGTCTCAAGGCTATTACTTTTTATTGAATCAAGTGAGAAATGTTGAGCCGATACAGATTTTGAACTTACAGTTATAACTTTTCTCCCTCCTTCCCTCTCCCTCCATTCCTCCCTCCTTCCCTCTCCCTCCATCCCTCCTTCCCTCTCCCCTTCCCTCCTTCCTCTCCCTCCAACCCTCCCTCCCTCCCTCTCCCTCCATCCCTGCCTCCCTCCTTCCCTCTCCCTTCAACCCTCCCTCCCTCCCTCTCCCACCATCCCTCCCTCCCTCCCTCTCCCTCCATCCCTCCCTCCCTCCTTCTCTCTCCCCTTCCCTCTCTCCCTCTACCCTTCCCTCTCCCTCCTTCCCTCTCCCTCCATCCCTCCCTCCCTCCTTCCCTCTCCCTCCATCCCTCCCTCCCTCCTTCCCTCTCCCTCCATCCCTCCCTCCCTCCTTCCCTCCCTCCATTCCTCCCTCCATCCCTCCCTCCCTCCTTCCCTCTCCCTCCATTCCACCCTCCCTCCTTCCCTCTCCCTCCCTCCTTCCCTCTCCCTCCATCCCTCTCCCTCCCTCCTACCCTCTCCCTCCACCCCTCCCTCTCCCCTTCCCTCTCCCCTTCCCTCTCCCCTTCCCTCCCTCCATTCCTCCCTCCCTCCCTCCTTCCCTCTCCCTCCATCCCTCCCTCTCCCTCCTTACCTCTCCCTCCATCCCTCCCTCTCCCTCCATCCCTCCCTCCCTCCTTCCCTCTCCCTCCATCCCTCCCTCCCTCCTTCCCTCTCCCTCCATCCCTCCCTCCCTCCCTCTCCCTCCATCCCTCCCTCCATTCCTCCCTCCATTCCTCCCTCTCTCCTTCCCTCTCCCTTCATCCCTCCCTTCATCCCTCCCTCCCTCCTTCCCTCTCCCTCCATCCCTCCCTCCCTCCTTCCCTCTCCCTCCATTCCTTCCTCCTTCCCTCTCCCTCCATCCCTCCCTCTCTCCCTCTCCCTCCATCCCTCCCTCCCTCTCCCTCCCTCTCCCTCCCTCCCTCCTTCCCTCTCCCTCCCTCTCTCCTTCACTCTCCCTTCATCCCTCCCTCCCTCCTTCCCTCTCCCTCCATCCATTCCTCCCTCCTTCCCTCTCCCTCCATCCCTCCCTCCCTCCTTCCCTCTCCCTCCATCCCTTCCTCCCTCCTTCCCTCTCCCTCCATCCCTCCCTCCCTCCTTCCCTCTCCCTCCAAACCCTTCCCTCTCCCCTTCCCTCCCTCCTACCCTCCCTCTCCCTCCATCCCTCCCTCCCTCCTTCCCTCTCCCTCCATCCCTCCCTCCCTCCTTCCCTCTCCCTCCATCCCTCCCTCCCTCCTTCCCTCTCCCTCCATCCCTCCCTCCCTCCTTCCCTCTCCCTCCCTCCATTCCTCCCTCCTTCCCTCTCCCTCCATCCCTCCCTCCCTCCTTCCCTCTCCCTCCATCCCTCCCTCCCTCCTTCCCTCTCCCTCCATCCCTCCTTCCCTCTCCCTCCAAACCCTTCCCTCCCTCCTACCCTCCCTCCATCCCCCTCCCTGCTTCCCCCCCTCTCTCTCTCTATTATCAAATCATTCAAAGCACACTTTTCTTACGCTTAGGAAGACAACAGTGTAAGCTCGAAGTGTAACGACGTCATGGTCGTCAAGGCAACATCCCGCTAAAAAGCCGATTCCCCCACAACGTTTGTGAATGAAATGCATAAGTTGAGCGATTTCGAACCGAAGGGAAAAATCTACGATAAGACTAAGAAACTCGATTATTTTTCTATAAAACTGCTCAGGTACTATTATCGTAGGTCAGTTTCTTCCTATTTAAGTTTGCAAAAGGATAGAAGCTTGCACTTAGAAAATAGCTTTTAACGTGTTGTCTTATAGGAAAATGAAATTATCCCCTGAGAGTGCGAAGTTTTACGTTTGGGGTATACCATAATCAGTCAAAATTTCAACTCGTAGCTAATATGAAGGTGCCCAAAATGTATTAGTTTTTGGGATTTGAAACACGGCATACATGCATACATACAGGTCAGGTTATTATAAAAGTGCTTTAATAAAATGGAAGTCTTCCACTAAACAGCTATCAATCACTCAGTACTTGTCTTAAATAAATTACATTTTATTAAAATATTACATTTAATATACAATCTTATGTATTTTTGTTGACCGCTAAATGAATATGTATTGACTAATGCATTATAAAGTGTATTTTAAAATAAGCGTTCAAAATACATGTACTCTTCTACTTAACGTAATTTTTTATTTCTCCGTACGTAGTATAGGGAAAGTATTGTTTTCCTGAAAAAAATCGATTTCGATATTTCAACAGAAATACAAGTTTTGACTATTTTCGCTATGATATCTGCATATGGTATTCCCTTATCCTCTCCGTCGCTGAGAAAGGACCTCTGCCCGAAAGACACTCAAATATGTGTTATTTTTCGTGCGTTTCTGTTTTTCGTGTGTTTCAGCACCCCCAGCGGCTCTCCAATTTAGGTAAGTGTCCACTGGGCTCCCTCCAACATCTTGTTGCCACCTTTATTTTATATATACTAGTAGGGCAGCCCCGGATCTCCGATCCTCAACTCGATTTAAATACACTAAAGGTTTAGTGAAATAATTTTTATTGAATAATTAATGAAATAAATGAAATGCAAATAATCTAAATAGTTCGCCCCTATGCTAGATCTTCTTTGTTCCCTATTCATTTGACGTGTTTCCCTATTTCTGTTAATTTATGCGTGACCTTATTTGCGTTAATAAGGATTACAAAAAGGTTAGATTCCAGCATTCAAACGATGAAACAAAATAAAAAACAAATTAATTGCACAATTTTAAATAAAACACTGCGCGGGTAGCTTGTTTGTTATACACATGTTATTGACTGTTATTGACACAGGAACGCTTCCCATACGCAGTCAACAGAATAATTATCCGTAAATATTTACGTTGCTATGCATCATTAATTTCGATGCTAAAACAAGAGTTCGAAGCGAATAACCTTTTTCTTTCGTCATTTTGAGGGTTTATTTGGCATTAAATGAATTGGAGGCAACAATGAGAGTCTCCTTGGCAACGCCAGGAATTAGTACGAAAAATCCTAACAATTTCAAAAAAGAATGCATATTTCTGAAAACTTCGACCGTTTAACGTGTAAACATCGCACGAATAAGATAGTATAGTGCTTTAGCCGTCGAATAAAGCAAAAAAGAAAAAAATCGGTCTATATTTACGTATTTTAATGAATGAAGAAAAAAACCTTGCACTCCGAAAAATCGAAAATCCCGTGTAAATTAATGGGAAAATACAATTTTCTCCTGCATTCGAATCCGGGACACTTTAGAAAACGAAAATATTTTTCCAGGGACCTCATAGTCAATAGAAACAAAACTCCGTTTACCGCATATCTTTACGACGAACGGTTCTCGAGAAATACGCCGATATAAATTGTAAACAAATGTCTACAGACGTCGACGTAAAATTTATATATATATATATCATATAGGAAGATACAAAGTTATGAGGAACTTCACGCTCGCTTAACTACTAATTCTTCAAAATTCACAGAGGAACAGAGGTCAATGATACGGCATCAATAAGGAGAGGCGCGGTCAAGAGCTAGAGTAACAATGCGAGAAGCATTTAATGTTTACAAAAAGAAAGTTCTGCATAATAATTTGAAAGAAAATCCGAAAGCATTTTGGTCGTACGTTAGGGAGGTTCATGGTAGAGGCCCCACCATAGCGTCATTGATAACGGAGGCAGGTGATGTAGTACACGATAGCGCGGAAAAAGCGAACTTGTTAAATGAACACTTTCAGAAAGCGTTTACTTCGGTGAGCAACGAATTTGAGGAACCAGGTTTGAATGATGAGGGAAATTCGATGGAAGTTGTGATATTCTCTGAAACAGGTATCGCGCACCAGCTGGAGTCGATTAAGCAAAATAAGTCTCCCGGGCCGGAGGGCATACCCGCGCGTGTGTTGAAAGATCGCACCTTACTTGAAAATAATATTCGAAAAATCCGTTGCACATGGTACCGTTCCAAAAGACTGGAACCTAGCATACGTAACGCCCATCCACAAAGGCGGTGATAAAGAGAACCCCGAAAATTATAGACCGATTTCCTTGACGTCATTATCGTGTAAGATTCTAGAACATATAATTGTTAGCTCTGTTCTGCGTTATTTAGACGGTCGTTCTTCACTAAGCAAAAACCAACACGGGTTTCGGAAAGGTAGGTCATGCGAAACGCAGCTCGCCTTGTTCGTAAACGATTTATTGCAATGCGGAGAGAAAAACACTCAGGTTGATGCCATTTTCATTGATTTTAAAAAAGCGTTCGACAAAGTACCCCATAATAAATTAATAGGAAAAATAGGAAAGTACTGCATAAACCCTCATATCGTGAGTTGGGTGAAGGACTACCTCTCAAACAGAAAACAGATAGTAGTTGTTGATGGGAAATCTTCATACCCGGTAAAAGTCGCATCAGGTGTTCCACAGGGAAGTCTCATAGGCCCACTACTATTCCTGATATATATAAACGATATCTGCTCGGTAGTTCGCTGCAAAATAAGACTTTTCGCAGATGATACCGTTTTATATAAGGAGATAACGAGTCAGGATGACCAAAAATCGCTTCAGGAAGATTTAAACGCCCTTTCAGCATGGTGTCAACATTGGAAAATCGAAGTTAATCAGAGCAAATGTTCCCTATTGAGTTTCTGGAAGAGTAAGAACAATGACTCAAACTCGGAGTACAGAATTGATAGATTGAATATCCAATCTGCAGAGTACGTTAAATATTTAGGAGTCACCATTTGTCCTGATCTATCGTGGAATATGCATATTCGAAGGATCGTAGGCGCAGCTAATAAGAAATTGGGCTTCGTAGGCAGAATAGTAAGAAGTAGCACAGAACAGGTACGATAAACGTGTTATTTATCATTGGTCAGATCTCAGGTCGAATACGCTTCCAGCATATGGGATCCGTACGAAAAGGGACAGATACTTGAGTTAGAAAGAATCCAACGCAGAGCAGCCAGATTCGTTAAGCAAAAATATGAGCAAAAATTAAGCGTCACGTCACTCTTGAAGGAGTTGAATTGGATATCGCTAGAGGATCGCAGAATTAGCGCTAGGTTAAGGCTTCTGGAGAAATTTAGGTCGGAAGTTCTCTTAGAGGAGGTATCAGGAATATTAGAGGCACCTACGTACATGGGCAGGCACGATCACGAGAATAAAATACGAGAGATCGACTGTAGGACCGAGCTATATCAGAGCTCGTTTTTCCCAAGGACCATACGGGATCATAACAGGAGAGTGATTCCCACGAGGGACGTTATTAGGTAGGGTTTGGTGTGCTGCACCCCCTGCCACCCACCAGTCTGGTGATTTGCAGGGTATCATGTAGATGTAGATGTAAATAACGCAGAACAGAGCTAACGATTATATGTTCTACAATCTTTCACGATAATGACGTCAAGGAAATCGGTCTATAATTTTCGGGGTTCTCTTTATCACCGCCTTTGTGGATGGGCGTTACGTATGCTAGGTTCCAGTCTTTTGGAACGGTACCATGTGCAACGGATTTTTCGAATATTATTTTCAAGTAAGGTGCGATTACCGAGGCTAGCTCTTTCAATACACGCGCGGGTATGCCCTCCGGCCCGGGAGACTTATGTTTCCTAATCGACTCTAGCTGGTGTGCGATGGAGCAGCCTTGGCATAGAGGATGGTTTTGTTCAGAAAATTCGCCAAAAATTGAGTCATGTGATACACTGCATTGCTCACATGCTGAATTTAAGTGTATTAAGTGCTGTGAAAAATGTTAAGTGCATCGATGATGTTCATTCCATTCTGAAACATCTATACAAATGTTATCAGTCTTCCCCAAAGAGAAAGAGCCAGTTAAAGAATATATAAGAAATTACGCAACAGCAAATTATGAAATCTTAATAGTTCCAATGTTGTGAGATGGGTTGCCAGCAAAGTTAGTGCTCTAGTTGCCCTAGTTAAGGATTGAAAATATGTCATTTTTCACCTTGAAAGTATTAGTGAGACAGAATGGTAATGTTAATGTACCTGCCAAGGGAATTTTGAGAAAATTGAAAGGTGTCAACTTTGTATACATCAGGGGTTCCCTGACCTTGTGAAGGCGCGGAACACTTATATTCAAATATTTTCTCATGCGGAGCTCTAACTGAGAGATGGTAAGCCTAATCACAATAAAATTAACTTCAAAATCATTAATTATATAGCTTAGGTATCTTACAGTACACAGTTTACAAGTGAGGCTCATGTTTCTGCTGTAAATAAGAGAGAGAAGAACGGCACTCTAAAGCAGCTTTCTCTTTTATTTCAAAAGCAAGATGTCCTTATACCCACTGTTCGACTTCAATACACTGTGACACCACTTGCTTCGTTGAAGAATCTTCCAGTGTTTCATGAGCAGAAATTCCTTAGCAAAACATCTCTGGCGGGAAAATACCTAGATGTGCATGGGCTAGGTACACATACAACTCCTTCAATCCAAAGTGACAAGGAAACCTTCATCGTGGGTGCAGTTAAATATTTAAAGGAAAGATTTTATTTAACAATACAGAAATTGTTACAATTCGCACCACAGTGTTTGATACTTTCTCTTTGCCGAAAGAAAATGAGCTCGAAAAGTTTGGGGTCGATGAAACAATATCACTGACAAAATTTTGAGGAACAACTTTCTTCTCCCGACATTGATTTGGTGAGTGTTAAATATGCTATTCTCAATTAATGGTATCAGTTCAAGGTTCTTGACAAAGGAATTAAATTCAGGGAGCTATTTAATAAAGCGTTAATTAACATTGACAGATTTTTGGGGCGTACAGACGGACTGACCAACGATAATAGGCGCTCACGCTGGAAGCGAAACGCGCCTAAAAATAGATTTTTCTTTAAACAGTAAGGTTATCTTTCGACATTACTGCTTAAAAGATGATTCAAGTAAAAATCATTGATAAATCTATCACAAAGACGAAATAAATTTCGTAGTTTAAGCAAAGTTACGGCGGAAATTCCTACTGAGCAATGAAGACTCGAAAATGCGGTGACAATGCAGGTTACCATGGAAGTAAACGGTACACATTGTCAAAATATCTGAAAAAACAGGCGTTTATTCGGCCTTTAAACATATTTTCACACGATTTCAACGTGGATTCGAATTCTCTTCGTTAATAGTAAACTACGTTTTTTTCATGCTTTCTAACGTCTAATTTCAAAGTTACAAATCTCGATTACACATACTTTAAAATGTAAATTAAAAACGACAAGCAGCTATTCCAATGAATTTCTTATATTTGAGGAAACGAACGCTTCTGGAAATGAACTTTTATCGTTATTAAAATTTAAATTTTCTATTTATTCCACGCATATAATTGACTTTTGAGTTTTTTAAAAATAAACTGAAAGCTTTCTTTTCCTCCATTTTTCATTTTGCCCTTATTTAACATGATTTTTTTCGTTTTAAAGATTCGATAAAAAATCAATTCGATTGATAGCTTTGTCTCGTGGCAGCTTAATAAAAATTGACTTTTTTTTATTAATAAAGAGCTTAGGTATTCGGTTCATGCGTCTATCTGTCTGACCGTGTACTAAATAAGTAAAACATTACCTACGTAAGCTATAAACACCAAATTTAAAAGAACTATTCTAATGTTGCTTAAACTGCCGATTAAAAGCCAACAATTATTTCATCGAAACTTCTACGTAAATTTTCAAAGAAAAATGCCCGAATCGCATGCATGCATTCATATGATTCAACGCGGCTGATTTAGAAAACTTCCACGCGGCTAACGTAGTCCCGACGCATTCTCCTCCTTTCGGATTTCACGCGTCCTTGGAACGGCCGCAATTGTTCGACGTCAGAGGCAACGCAATATCCCCACCACTAAGTTATTGCGCGCAATCCACGACACGCCAATTCAAAAGATGCGCACACGACACAGTCCTCGGAGATATTTTCGCTCCGCAAACAGCGACGTCCGTCGAATGGGTGGAATTTTGGTTCCGGGAAAAACTGAGGAACAGATTTAACAAGTTAGGAAAGTGTACAACGTATCACAAATGGGCGCGTTTCGTGCAATGGAGTATTAGAAAGAAATTATATACCTGTACGTAAGAGAAATAGCCTTTTAAAGTTCTTTTCTTCATCATAAATAATCCATTTTCTTCCTATTTAAAAACTAGCAGATATATCCGGCGTTGCCCGGGGAAATTTGGTAAATTTGGTTTAAATCTGATCGGAATTCTATATGATACATGGTATTGAAGAAATCGCTCGGCCGCCGTTTTGAATAAAACGGGCAGAGAGAAACAAAAAACACGTATGAATTATTTCTGGGAGCCCTCCACAATCGTACCAAATTCGATTCAAATCAATAGTAGGACTTGGGAAAATACGCGTAGGTTAATCAGTACCCGCCGTCCAATTACGGATAAGGAAGTAGTCATTTCCCACCTTTCTCACTGTGTATAAGATGTCGAGTTACCTGTTCTTTGAGAACAGGGAGTTTATGCGAACGGTTATTTTAATGAACAGTTTAGGTATCAGAACAGTTCGAAAAGAACTGTCCCGTTCTTTCTGACCCATCTCTAGATGGCAATGCATTAGCATACAGAGTTATTTTGCTTTTTGTACAATTAATATAAAACATTTGGGATTAAAAAGTAGCCCTCATCTTCCTATTTGTGAAGAAAGTATTTGTTGAAAGTTTGATTATTCTTCCTTTAACGGTGTGGAAATACATAGATGCACAAACAAACTTTCATAAATATATGGGACATTGATCTTATACTTGTACTGAAAGTGACAAATATCAAATTTGAACTTCCTAAGTTAATTTACTCGAGAGTTATCGTCGAAAAACCAAAGCTCCCCCAAACCCCCACTTAAAATTTTTTTGAGATACTCCACATAGCCTACATTTTAAGCAGGACCAGTCTAAAGATACGCTGCCAGTTTCATAAAAAATTGACGAGCCGATTTTGCGTGATGCGGTAACAAACAAACAGACAGACAGACAACAATTCTGCAAACCGGTTCAAACGTCTTCTTGTGATGCAAAACACACAAAAAAAGTAAAACCCCGACAAAAAAAAACAAATGTACAGACAGAGGATACAATTTTATTTATATAGATAGATATTGCATGCACACGCAAGTAAATTAAACGTATTTTTGTGAGATTGATTATGTTAGCAACAATGAAGGAGTAACCATGCCAGAAATTTTCTAAGTTCAGCTCGAATTAAGACATTCTTGTTTGTTTTTCTTGATAACGGCTACTCCTACGATAAAATGTATGGGAAAATAAATACTTAACTAGTTCTACAAGTTTTATTTGAAAAATATTATGATATGACCAATGCTTTACGAGAAATTACGAAAATTTCATTTTTGTCACCAGTAAAGTGGTACCCCTGATTCGCTTACGTGATTCGTTTATGTGATTTTCTTATTATCTTTTATTATAAGTCCTTAATATGAAATTTCATGAAAATCCGTTAGGTAGAAGTCGAGAACGAACATCCGGACGGACGGACGGGCAGACCGAGGACAATAGGCGCTCACGCTGGAAACGAAACGCGCCTATAAATGGAGTCGTTCCAACGGCCGTCATCACCGGTCGATAATTTTTGCCACGCGAAAAGTGAGTGCCTCGCACGAAAGCGTAATGGAAACGCATTCATATCTGATACGCCGTTCGGACTCATTCGCTTTTTACTGCTGCGCTGTCGACACGTATTCGGGCCTGAAACCCTATAATTTTCAACGATTAGTGGATGGCCGAGTGCGAGTGGGCGCTCGCGTAAACGCCATCCGCTTAACAGCGCGAAGAGGACTTTGGAAGCTATCGTATCCAATGCGAGACTTTCACTTCACGTAACGCGATGCGACAATATTTTCGAGCAAAATTTATTTTACAGACTTGATAAAAATCCTGGTGCCATTTTGCACCATCTCGCGTCTATTATGTAAAACGGTCGTTAAGTTTCTCTTCGCTCAAAGATAAACGTGTCTTTTTGGATAATAATACGAATGAAAACATTCTCGACCGTAGATCTGATTTACGAAAGGTCTCGGTCATCCATTTTTACTTTCTCATATACGAAGTATATTGAGAAAGTATTGTTATCGGGAAAAATTCGACCTAGAGATTTTTACGGAAATATGCGTTTTAGGTTTCTCTGAATCCGAAAAAGTGGTTTTCGCAATACCGTCTGTCTGTTACCGGCTCTAGAGCCTAAACGGTAGAGCGAAAATGAATGAAATCTCGTACTAGGCATTTTATCATACTGTGCAGAGTGTACATGGAAATGGTTGATATTGTTCTATAATTAAGAGTAGTTTATTCTACGGATTTTTAAGAATTTCATTTTCTCAAAAACGGATATAACGATTTTGATAAAATTTCGTACAGTTACTTGAGTTTACGTCTGCAATAATACTACAGATTTCATTTTTCTCAAAGAATTAACATAAGGCTAGTTTATTCTTGGGCAACTTTAACAAAAATAGGATTTTCTAAAAACCGGCTGATTCGATTTTCATTTTCTAACGATAACTAAACGACGCATTAGTATATGAGAAAGTTTGTACAATGTAGGTTGTACCGATTTTTTTGTATGTAATGCTAACAGGACATATGTTCGAAGATTAAAGTGTTCTATTCAATATAATTTACCCTTCAAAATAAAGCGCGAGAAAAACATTCTTGATTCGTTTTCCAATAAAAGTGCAAAAACATTAGTTAGCAAATTATTGTTGATCCAATGTCATGCATAATACTTTATGGTGTGCAATAATGAAGCAAAAATAAAGCTATATGGAATAAAAAAGGCTTATCTCCAAATCGATTAAAATATTTAATTCAATGTATTTCACTCATTCAATAAGGTTCTTTCAATTTATACTACTTTCTCATATACGACATATATTGAGAAAGTATTCTTATCGCGAAAAAATTAGTAAGCATTTTATCATACAGAGCAGAAGCTATGAAGAAATGGTTGACATTGCTCAATAATTAAGGGAAGTTTATTCTACGAATTTTTAACAATTTGATTTTCTCAAAAACGGCTATAACGATTTTGAGCAAATTTCGTACAGTTACTTGAGTATACGTCTTCAATAATACTATATATTCCATTTTTCTCAATAAGGCTAGTTTATTCTAGTCAACTTTAGCAATAATTTGATTTTCTCAAAAACGGCTAGAACGATTTTGATAAAATTTCGTACAGTTACTTGAGTATACTTCTGCAATAATTTATACTATAATAGCCCAGGTCTGTTGGTTGGTTAGTCACGCTTTCACGATGGCCGATATAGAAGGTTTAAACAAACTTTCCGAAAAGGTAGAAGATTGAAATTTGGCAAGGATGCTTGATTAACATATTTTAAGGTAATGACGAAAATAAATCTCCAAAAAAGTCCTGGGCTCGATCCGAGGAAGACATTTCCATTTTCCGTAAGGTAACATGTAAAAATCAATTTTTTGGCGTGCAGGCTTTTACTGTTTTGGAAATTAAAATTAGAAGGAATTAACCTACGATCTTCGGATTTGAACCATTTTGAAGAAAAAATTACAAAGTTTCTTATTCTGTTCATCTTTTTCCGCATTCAATTCGAAATCGCTCATGTTATACGTTTAATTCACAAATTTTGTGTAAATATTGCCATTTTAACGGAATGTTGCCTTGGCTACCAATTACATTGTTAGACCTCAAAGCCCTATTGCTGTATCAATCCTTATGGGTGTAAGCGTGCTTTGAATGTTTTTAATACGAGATAGGGAGGGAGAGAGAGGGAGGGGGAGGGAAGGAGATGGAGGGAGGGGGAGGGAGGGAAGGAGAGGGAGGGAGGGAGAGAAGAGAAGGAGAGGGTGAAATGGAGAGCGTGGAAGAGAGAGGGGGGAGGGAGGCAACTATTTTAAGGTTAACTAACGATATCCCGTCATATTGACGGGCAATTACGCAAGTACATACTACATATTTCGCTTTTCTCAATGAATGAATATAAGGCTAGTTTATTCTTGGGCAACTTTAACAAAAATCGGATTTTCTAAGAACCTGCTGATACGATTTTCATTCTCTAAAGATAACTAAACGTCGCATTAGTATATGAGAAAGTTTGTACAATATATGTTGTACTTTTTTTTGAATTCCAATAACGATATGATATAATTCCTTTTTTGTTTTCTTAATGATAACAATAACTTTAATTTCAAATGGAAAACAACATTCATTAGTCCTTGCTAGGAATTCCTGCTGTCTTTCAAAAAATAAAAAAGTTTATACATAAATGAACCGGTTGTTAAATTTTTCCTAGCTCTCATATGATATAAGATAACCGGTTGTTTAAATTTTGGCAGCTCACCACTGCCATTACCTCTGCGCCACAGTTTTTGTTTACCTCAGTGCAGCGAACGCCGCACATTTCGAAAACTTCTGCTTAAGTAAATGTACGTATCTTACGATTGTGACTCAAGCAACATATTCGGGTGAATGCGCTGATCAAGATTAGATGTGAGCGTAAATATGTTATTATTTATCGTAGAATTCCGTTAAAAAGACGCTCTTGATCAGCGCATTCACCCGAATATGTTGCTTGAGGAGCAATCGCACTAACTTAACAACATAAAATAGTTTAAATTTTACTGCAAAAGACGTGGTCGGCTAGTGCCCCCCTGCTGAGAGGGTAAAGACACCTGTGCTCGGATTTGAGGTTGGGCCTCGAGGTATGGGCAGTATTTTTAGACTTTAGGAAAGCCTTCGACACCGTTTCTCACGTGAAAATAGTGCAAAAATTAAGGGCTTATTCAATTAACGAGAAAATTGTAAATTGGATCGCCTCGTTTCTTTCCGATAGTACCCAGAGAGTAGTCCTCGATGGAGTTGCATCAGACGTCGTCAAAGTGACTTCCGGCGTGCCTCAGGGAAGTCTAATCGGACCTCTGTTATTCTTGATATTTATAAATGATTTAGCGGATAATATAAAGTGTAAAGTTAGACTCTTCGCGGATGACACACTTGTGTATGGAGAAATCAACACAATACACGATCAGGAGAATTTGCAAAAGGACCTTCAGGCTATCACGAAATGGTGTAAAGATTGGCAACTCGATCTGAATATAAAGAAATGCGCCGCAATGAACTTCACGCGCTCCACGAATTTCAACCGTTACCCGTACCAAATATCTGAATTAAAGCTAAAATACGTCAATAGCTACAAATACCTAGGAGTAATTCTCAGTAGCAATTTGTCTAGTAGAGAGCATATCAAAACCGTCATAGCATCGGCAAGCAGGGTTCAAGGGCTTCCATCTAGAGTCCTGCAGGGAATACCCTCGAATGTGAAGGAAATCGCATACTTTTCCCTAACACGACCCATCGTGGAATACTGTAGCACCGTCTGGGACCCTTTCGAGGAGGGCTTAACTAGAGAGCTCGAAATGGTTCAGCGTAGAGCGGCTAGATTTGTAAAAGGAGAATATCGGTATGATGCTAGTGTATCAGAGTTATTGAGAGATCTGAAATGGCAGACGTTGAAGAGTAGAAGAATTGAATACAAAAGGAAACTATTTGAAAAATTTGAAAGCTCCGAATTCGTTGAAGACGTACGCGGCATAGTCGTCCCCATCGGTGTTAGTGAACGTAATGTTAGATCACGGTGCAGGAGAAAATATGTCGAAATTACCGCTAGAACAGAGAAATACTACAGATCGCTTTGCCCAGACGCGATAAGACAGTCCAACAGAGGAATTAGTTAAGAGTTCACTTGGTGTTGTGACACCCCCTGCCAAACGCTTCTAGCGGCTTACAGGGTATTGATGTAAATGTAAATGTAAACCCGAGTTAATGACGGTCCGAGTGGTCTGCTTAGCGGTCAGTTTTGAATGTGGTCCCAGTTAGTCGACAGAAGCCTATTTTTCTCTCTCTGCTCTTTAGTGGCTCTGAATGTACATACTATATCACGCGTAATTTTATTTTCCTCCATATCTTGTAGTTTCCGCCTTTTAGACAAACATTCGCGTGGAAAACATCTTCAGTATGCATATTTACTAAATTTCAGGCACTTTTAAGCGCATTTCGCGTCCAACATAAACGCCTATTAACGTCGGTCTATCCGTTTGTCCGTCCGTTCGCATGTTCGTTCTCGGCTTCTAAGGAACGCATTTTGATGACATTTTATATTATGGACTTATAATAAAAGATGACAAGAAAATAGGAAAAATGAATCACGTAAACCAATCAGGGGTACCACTTTACTGGTGACAAAAAATTAACTTTCCGTCATATCTCGTAAAATATTGGTCATATCAAAACAGTTTTCAAATAAAACTTGTAGAACTGGTCAAGTATTTCTTTTCCTATACATTTTTATCGTCGGAGTAGCCGTTATCAAGAAAATCAAAAAGAATGTCTTAATTTGAGTTTAATGTCTTGCATGATTACTTCATCTTTGTTGCTAACAGTGGTGGATCCAGAAAAAATTGACAGGACCCATAATAAAAAATCTATAAACAAACAAACATTATTATGTCCTTTTAACTTTCTACATGTGATGCGGGAGAGACGGAAACCTCATATCCACATACGATAGGTAGACATTGGTAACAGTTAGCTGCACAACTTTGAAGAAAACAATTGCATAATTTTAATGGGAGTCCATTGAGTGTAATAATTAAGAGGTAATCTAAACTAGAATTCTGTAACGAAGACCGATCTTAGATTTAATTGTATTCATAGCAGTGAAACCTCTCTCACACGATGCCGTTGATGTTGGAATAACTTTTATTATAGATATCAACTTACTGAACAACCTTTCTCCGTGTGAAACTATTGCTTTAGGAATATCATCTAGTTTAACTTCATACCATTAACTAAGAATATTTTCAATAACTTTCTCAAATTTCATTACTACCCGTGGGATTTCAGATAGCCGAACTAGAAAATTTCCATTCATTGACGTGTTCTCAGGAAATATTTTCTCCGTCAATCCTTTAGTGTGTTCTAATTAGTTCACAGTATTAATTTCACTTTCAAATAAGATACTGGATCTAGTAAGATACTAATGAAATAGATAGATACTTTAAGACTAGCGACGATGCGAAGCGAACGAGACGCCTTTTTAACGGCGGAGAGCTAACTATTTCACAGACGTTCCAAAGACAATTGCGAGAGGCGAATCTGTTTTGAATAGCAGGGGAAGTTGGTTTGATCAGCGGGGAGCTAAACTTACAAATAAAAATTCTTATTGCGAATAGATTGTCGCCAGCTGTAATATCAACTCGCCACTGGCGAGCGGGCGACCGTATTTTTCGAGCCCTGTCCATAACTACTTGTAGCAATTTGTAAATTAAATAACAAAATCCACAAATATACGTTAGGCTAATGCATCTTAGCGCAAAGAAGAAGTTCATCAGCCCAAAGAGGTGACGCAGATCAGGTCGAAGTGAAGCAGCCAGTTTCAGCCGGCTTGGTACGGAGAGGGATAACCATACATTTAAAAGTCAGTACGGAAAGGGTTAAGCTCAATTACTCTTCTGTTACCCATACTGAAGTCGAAATAACATTTCTACTACGTGGTTGGGCATTGGGAATTAATACTACGGATTAATGCCATGAATTAATGCTATGAATTAATACTAATACATAATTTAATAAATTTTCAATGAAATATTTGCGGGTCTCACAACAGGGAGGCACGTGTCCCTGTGCCCCCTCCCCTCTTCCCCTCGATCCGCCACTGATTGCTAACATAAACAATCTCACAAAAATACGGTTAATTTACTTACGTGTGCGTGCAATATTTTTAAATAGGAAGAAAATGAATTATTTATGTGGAAGAAAAGAACTTTAAAACGCTATTTCGGTACTTTCCTGTTAACGGGAATACTTTAAAAAATGAGCATGTATTGTTATGATTGCTTGAGAGGATATAACATTGAAAGGATATTTTGACGTATCGTTGGATTTACGATATTTTATTTTAAAAATAACATTAACAGAAACTGATTGGCCGGTCTCGACATTTACAAACCCAATCTCCGGACAACGTGGAGGGTTTCTTTGGTTCCGGGCGAGGCGAAGGGCGCGGTAGCGCCCGGAAACGACTACCCATTACAACAAAGCGAGCCGAAGGCTCGTCGATATATCCTCTCAAATTGCGGCACAACAGTCAAGAGGATATAACATTGAAAGGATATATTGACGAGTCTTCAGCTCGCTTTGTTGTAATGGGTAGTCGTCTCCGGGCGATACCGCGCTCTTCGCCTCGCCCGGAACCAAAGAAACCCTCCACGTTGTCCGGAGATTGGGTTTGTAAATGCCGAGACAAGCCAATCAGTTTCTTGTCAGGTGATTGGGTTTGTTTCTGTTAATGTTGTACGTAAGTACGGCATGGGTATAATACGTAAGTACCAGGTCCTGCGAAGGGTCCTGGAGGTATTCCCGTTAACAGGAAAGTACCGCTATTTCCCTTACGCACAGGTATATAATTTCTTTCAAATACTCCCATTTTACGAAACGCGCTCATTTGTGATACCCTGTACACTTTGCTAACTCGTTCTGTCTAACATAGGTTTCGCTTGTGACAGGGTTCGTGTTCTGTTGTGGTGGGGTAAGCATAAAATGCTGGTAAAAGTGGGATGAGTGATTGTGTTATGCAATTCAAATCTTTCGAAAAACGCTTTCCCGAAAAGAGGAAAACATTTTTTCATTTTAATTAAGACAGGAAACAAAAGAAATCAAGAGTATTGTTTTTATAAGGGTGAGGGTGAATGGGATTGGAGGATAAATGGGGTCCGTTTTAGAAATAGCCTCTCACGACTCCCTCCATCATAGACGTTATCAACCTTTTTGTCGTCGCTACACAGATGATGGTCGGTGCTCACTCGACACTCTGCGAACTAGAATCCGCCGAGCTAAAAAAGGTGGAATAGTTTGTAATAATCAAGTTAGTCTAAACATTGTATTTGTCGTCGCTGAAAATTATAAGAGAGAATTACAAAAATTCTGTTTAATAAATTTACTCTATTACTTTCTCCATAAGTATTTTAGGAGAAAGTACTGTATTCGTGAAACAAGTTAGGAAAGCGTACAACGTATCACAAATGGGGCGCGTTTCGTGCAATGGAGTATTAGAAAGCAATTACAGTGAGTCTCTTTATTATTGGGCCAACATAAAAATAATTTTCAAAACCCATATATTTTTTTAATAAATTATAGTAGTTTTTTTGAAACTTATTCAGCTCTTTATTGTTGGTATCCTTACAAAAACAGGAAGGTAATTAGTAGCATTCGACTACTATGGCAACATATATAAACAGGAACACCAAAAGTTTTGGGACGGGATTGTAATGAAAGCAGACATTCGCCAGTCGGTGCGGAAGGTGTAACGCTTGGTTGCTATATGGTTTATATCTAAAGATTGTGTACCAATTCTTTATAATTATAATTCCAAAAAGAATGAAAGTCTGCACGTCGTAAATCCGAGTTTTACGTGTTACCTTATGGGAAATGAAAATGCTTTCCTTGGAGTCGAACCCAAGACTTCTTTCGACATTTTTTTGCCATCACCTTAAAATATGTATATCCAGCATACCTGCCACATTTAGAATTTCTATATTTTTAAAACTTATTTTTGGCTTTTTTCGAATGAGATTTGAATTTCTAAAGTTTGATCGAAAAAGGTTATAAAGGTTTTTAGTTATGAGCGGTTTCCCTTTTCTCCCATCTAACACCATATAGCAATCAAGCGTTACACCCTCCGCACCGTCTCGCGAATGTCTGCTTTCATTACAATCCCGTCCGAAAACTCTTAAGAGGTTGGTATTCCTGGGCGTCAAGATTAGATGTGAGCGTAAATATGTTATTATTTATCTACATCTACATCTACATCTACATCTACATGATACCCTGCAAATCACCAGACTGGTGGGTGGCAGGGGGTGCAGCACACCAAGCCCTACCTAATAACGTCCCTCGTGGGAATCACTCTCCTGTTATGATCCCGTATGGTCCTTGGAAAAAACGAGCTCTGGTATCGCTCGGTCCTACAGTCGATCTCTCGTATTTTATTCTCGTGATCGTTCCTGCCCATGTACGTAGGTGCCTGTAATATTCCTGATACCTCCTCTAAGAGAACTTCCGACCTAAATTTCTCCAGAAGCCTTAACCTAGCGCTAATTCTGCGATCCTCTAGCGATATCCAATTCAACTCCTTCAAGAGTGACGTGACGCTTAATTTTTGCTCATATTTTTGCTTAACGAATCTGGCTGCTCTGCGTTGGATTCTTTCTAACTCAAGTATCTGTCCCTTTTCGTACGGATCCCATATGCTGGAAGCGTATTCGACCTGAGATCTGACCAATGATAAATAACACGTTTATCGTACCTGTTCTGTGCTACTTCTTACTATTCTGCCTACGAAGCCCAATTTCTTATTAGCTGCGCCTACGATCCTTCGAATATGCATATTCCACGATAGATCAGGACAAATGGTGACTCCTAAATATTTAACGTACTCTGCAGATTGGATATTCAATCTATCAATTCTGTACTCCGAGTTTGAGTCATTGTTCTTACTCTTCCAGAAACTCAATAGGGAACATTTGCTCTGATTAACTTCGATTTTCCAATGTTGACACCATGCTAAAAGGGCGTTTAAATCTTCCTGAAGCGATTTTTGGTCATCCTGACTCGTTATCTCCTTATATAAAACGGTATCATCTGCGAAAAGTCTTATTTTGCAGCGAACTACCGAGCAGATATCGTTTATATATATCAGGAATAGCAGTGGGCCAATAACACTTCCCTGTGGAACACCTGATGCGACTTTTACCGGGTATTTATCGTAGAATTCCGTTAAAAAGACGCTCTTGATCAGCGCATTCACCCAAATATCTATCTACATGATACCCTGCAAATCACCAGACTGGTGGGTGGCAGGGGGTGCAGCACACCAAACCCTACCTAATAACGTCCCTCGTGGGAATCACTCTCCTGTTATGATCCCGTATGGTCCTTGGGAAAAACGAGCTCTGATATCGCTCGGTCCTACAGTCGATCTCTCGTATTTTATTCTCGTGATCGTGCCTGCCCATGTACGTAGGTGCCTCTAATATTCCTGATACCTCCTCTAAGAGAACTTCCGACCTAAATTTCTCCAGAAGCCTTAACCTAGCGCTAATTCTGCGATCCTCTAGCCATATCCAATTCAACTCCTTCAAGAGTGATGTGACGCTTAATTTTTGCTCATATTTTTGCTTTACGAATCTGGCTGCTCTGCTTTGGATTCATTCTAACTCAAGTATCTGTCCCTTTTCGTACGGATCCCATATGCTGGAAGCGTATTCGACCTGAGATCTGACCAATGATAAATAACACGTTTCTCGTACCTGTTCTGTGCTACTTCTTACTATTCTGCCTACGAAGCCCAATTTCTTATTAGCTGCGCCTACGATCCTTCGAATATGCATATTCCATGATAGATCACGAAAAATGGTGACTCCTAAATATTTAACGTACTCTGCAGATTGGATATTCAATCTATCAATTCTGTACTCCGAGTCTAATTCATTGTTCTTACTCTTCCAGAAACTCAATAGGGAACATTTGCTGTGATTAACTTCGATTTTCCAATCTTGACACCATGCTGAAAGGGCGTTTAAATCTTCCTGGAGCGATTTTTGGTCATCCTGACTCGTTATCTCATTATATAAAACGGTGTCATCTGCGAAAAGTCTTATTTTGCAGCGAACTACCGAGCAAATATGTTGCTCGAGTCACAATCTCACTAAGTTAACAAAATAAAATAGTTTAAATTTTAGTGCAAAGGACGTGGTCGGCTAATGCCCTCCTGCTGAGAGGGTCGAGACACCTGAGCTCGGATTAGAGGATGGGCCTCGAGGTGTGCGTCTCTAACCCGAGTTAATGACGGTCGACGGGTCAGCGTCGAGGTCAGTTTTAAATGTGTTCCCAGTTAGTCGACACAAGCCTATTGAATATTATTAAAGATGCAAAATTTACAAGATAAGTTGGTCTGCAGGAGAATATTTTTATTTTAGTATTCTTAAAAAAAGCGTCTTATGTAATTTGCTCGGCAATTCTTTCCCAACTTGTTATTATTGACACTTTTCCCAAAAATCTCCTTTATAACTCAAATGACGTAAATATTCGTTGAGTGTCAGGAGGAGCAGGATCAGAAAAGGTCGAGGGAGTTGTTAAGGGTGCTTATAAGGAGTTGTAGATGAGAGGAAGACGGTAAAAGATAGATCTTTGGGATGTAGAGAGGCGGAAATATGGTTGGTGAAGAAGGCATCCACTGCTGGTGGTGCAGGATGGTGCACGGAGAGACAGAGAGAAGTAAATAAGAAGGAAGGATATCATAGGAATGTTAGCAGCCGTTCAAGATTGTGGAGTGAAGGAACTTCAATTCCATGATTCTTTGCCGGAATGAGACGGAGGAAGCGCACTCGGGTTAATGCGCCTTATATTATCTTTGAGCTATTGGCATATTTATTGACGACGTTTACATAAAGTATATATATATATGTATGTATATGTATATATGTAGGAAGGTAAGTTTTAAGACACCGCAAATAATGTCTAATACCTCGAGAACGGCTGAATGTATTTCAGCCTATCTTTCAATTTTAAAGAGTGCCACACACACACACAAAGACTCTTATGTGTACTTACCGTGCTAAATAACGACCCGAGTTCGATTCCAGGGACGTTTAATTCCCCCAATTGGTTAACATGGGCGGGGGACATTCTAGAATTTTTATCTCCTAAAGCAGCGTTTCCATCCCGTGAACCACCTGTGGTCCGCGAAGGCTTTGTTGTTGGTCCGCGGAGTTTCCAAAATGTACTTTTTTTAGGCCGCACCTCATATTTAGTAGAAATTTTATTGGGAAAAGTTAAGCTAGTTTTACGCCAGGGGTCGGCAACCTACGACTCGCGGGCCTCATGCGGCCCCCGAGTGCGTTTTCTGCGGCCCGCGAAGCCATGATGAAAAGGTGATCGGTATAATTCAACACAGTCAATTCCATATTTTTTCAGTGAAATTATGGTCTCAAAACCTTTTCTGGTGGAGTTTTAACGCTAGTAAACGAATAAAATAAAATATTTATTAATATGATACTACAAATTCTCTAGGTGACTTCTGATTTAAACGCCCATTGGCCCGCTGAAGCTCTCACGATTTCCAATGCGGTCCTCCGAAGCATTCACAACGAATGTTGCCCGCCATATAGAAAAGGTTGTCGACCCGTTTTACACTATCACAGGTATTGAATAATGATATTAATGACGTTCATAAAGCTATTTCATATTTAAAAAATTTCTCTTCTACAATTGTTAAATATAATTCTTACAATTAGAATAAAACATAAAATAATCAGGTGATCCTCAAACCAGGGCATCGAACCGTAATTTTTTTCACTCCGGTTTTCGTTCCAGTTCACTCAAAACACAAAATTTCGGTTCGGCTCCGGTTTCGCTCCGGCAAGCGTTAGTGAACCGGTTCGAATCGGTTTTTTTCGCTCCGACCTTAAAATATTTTTAGGACACTTTAAAGAACTGGTTTATTAATTTACGTAATTTTCTAATTAAATCAAATACATCTTCACTACAACAATAGTGATATTAAAAAACTAATAATCAAAATATGAAAATAAAATATTTAAATGTGAATATTTAGTACATATGTATCTTATTTACTTAAGATTATATTTTGAATTGAATATTTACAAACCATACATGCGCCGCTAATGATTTCAACATATTAGGAAAGTATAAAGTAAAATATAAATGAGCACGTTTTCTGCGATAGAGTATTCTAAACTTATTATGTTATGCAAACCATTCATCTCATTTTCTAATTTACTGTGCTTAGACTTTAGCCCTATATTCTCTACCTGGCTGTTGAAGAGAGCGGACGTGCCTTTCACTTCCTTCAGTGGAGCCCAAAGGACTTACGAGCGACCATTGTAGCAGTAGCATTAGAGTAGAAGTAGACGTACTGTTAAGTAGAACTAACTTTTCTTTTATATTACTTGTCAACCTTTCTTATAGCTTATTGACTTATTTACTTTAGTTTTTATTATTATTATTTTTTGTTGCATGCCTTAGATTATTCGTCTTAATTGTAATCATTATTCGGAGAATACCCGGAGTCCACGTTTTATTTGTAGTTTATACCTAGTGTTCCCACTTATAATATCCTACGTTACCAAATCCAAATAGATACTTTTTTATTCTTAACTAATATTTAACTAACCTAGTTAATTTAAGGCTAATTCAGTTTCAACTTTGTTGCATACTAGATGTAGTGCTGTTTATTCACTTTGGTGACTTAAGTTTTCGTTTCGTTAATTTAAGGCTAATTTAGTTTCAACTTCGTTGTTCATTTATTATATGTAGTGCTGTTTATTCACTTTCGTGACAAAGTTCTCGCTTTTCCCTTCTGAATTTTATACACGATCTTTATTGTTTTATGCCACCCACCAGTCTGGTGATTTGCAGGGTATCATGTAGCTGTAGATTAGTTCTACTATCCTAAATTTCTGATAATAAGTTCTTAAGCTCTACTAACACATTTACATTTACATAAATACCCTGCAAGCCGCTAAAAGCGTTTGGCAGGGGGTGTCACAACACCAAGTGAAGTCTAGCTAATTCCTCTGTTGGATTGTCTTATCGCGTCTGGGAAAAAGGATCGGTAGTATTTCTCTGTTCTAGCGGTAATTTCGAGATATTTTCTCCTGCACTGTGATCTAACATTACGCTCACTAACACCGATGGGGACGACTATGCCGCGTACGTCTTCCACGAATTCGGAACTTTCAAATTTTTCAAATAGTTTCCTTTTGTATTCAATTCTTCTACTCTTCAACGTCTGCCATTTCAGATCTCTCAATAACTCTGATACACTCGCATCATACCGATATTCTCCTTTTACAAATCTAGCCGCTCTACGCTGAACCATTTCGAGCTCTCTAGTTAGGCCCTCCTCGAAAGGGTCCCAGACGGCGCAACAGTATTCCACGATGGGTCGTATTAGGGAAAAGTATGCGATTTCCTTCACATTCGAGGGGCATCCCCGCAGGACTCTAGAAGAAAGCCCTTGAATTCTGTTTGTCGATGCTATAACGGATTTGATATGCTCTCTACTAGACAAATTGCTACTGAGAATTACTCCTAGGTATTTGTAGCTATTGACGTATTTTAGCTTTAGTTCAGATATTTGGTACGGGTAACGGTTGAAATTCGTGGAGCGCGTGAAGTTCATTGCGGCGCATTTCTTTATATTCAGATCGAGTTGCCAATCTTTACACCATTTCGTAATAGCCTGAAGGTTCTTTTGCAAATTCTCCTGATCGTGTATTGTGTTGATTTCTCCATACACAAGTGTGTCATCCGCGAAGAGTCTAACTTTACACTTTATATTATCCGCTAAATCATTTATATATATCAAGAATAACAAAGGTCCGATTACACTTCCCTGAGGCACGCCGGAAGTCACTTTGACGACGTCTGATGCAACTCCATCGAGGACTACTCTCTGGGTTCTATCGGAAAGAAACGAGGCGATCCAATTTACAATTTTCTCGTTAATTGAATAAGACCTTAATTTTTGCACTATTTTCTCGTGAGAAACGGTGTCGAAGGCTTTCCTAAAGTCTAAAAATACTGCATCAACTCCTATTCCTTTATCCGTTGCTTTCACAATATCTTGTGTGAGTAGAGCTAACTGAGTCTCGCATGACCTGCCTCTCCGGAAACCATGCTGGCTACTGTTAATAACACCTACTATAGGGATAAGTTATCTTATTTAACATTCACTAGTATTATTTTCGTTCCCGTAGATGTAATATTTAGTTGTAACTAACAGATATCATTCCTGTGCATCAAATCTAGCAAAGCAAAGGTTTTATATTTTTATTTGTGTATTTCGGAACCCTCCTTTCACTCCCTATTCTTGTAGTCGACCTTGACTCATGGCTTACAGGACGATACTGACGTTGTTTGTGTAGTGAATCACCCCCTCCCTTTCACTTTTTACCTGCGTTAACCCTATATTACAGCGCTTAAGTCATCCGACGAATAAGTTAGCCGAGTATTTTAAGTTATACATTAAAAACATTTAGCTAGTTCAGGTTAGTTTAGAGTTTAGGATGGCTACCCCAAGGACTCCCGTTTCCTCCTTTTTGCGCGACGCTGGTTTGGAGGCCATGAGGTCTCGAATCACGAAGCTTGAGAGGGTGGTTGCGGACCTCCTTCAGAGGGTGGAAAAGTCCGAGGCGGCTTTGGTGCGTGTGAGGGGTGCGGAGTCATCCTTGAAAGCAAACCGCGCCAAATTGGCGGCTAGGGTTAGCCTGGGTGCGGAAGCCGGTAGAGCGATCGGGATTGTCCGTCACTCCTTATCGCGGGCTGAGGGTGTTCTGGCCGGGAAACCCGATGAGTGGAGAGTGGTGTCCACTCGGGGGGATCGTGGGGTCGTGCTGCGGAGGCAGGGAGCTGGGAACACTTCGGTGGACCCTCTTCCTGTTAGTAATAGGTTTGCGGTGTTGTCGGAGAACGACTCCGAAGCAGTTGCGCCCGCACATACATTTGTATGTTATTGTGGGCGCTCTAACTCAAAAAATACGTGCCATATCTACATCTACATCTACATGATACCCTGCAAATCACCAGACTGGTGGGTGGCAGGGGGTGCAGCACACCGAAACCTACCTAATAACGTCCCTCGTGGGAATCACTCTCCTGTTATGATCCCGTATGGTCCTTGGGAAAAACGAGCTCTGATATCGCTCGGTCCTACAGTCGATCTCTCGTATTTTATTCTCGTGATCGTGCCTGCCCATGTACGTAGGTGCCTCTAATATTCCTGAGACCTCCTCTAAGAGAACTTCCGACCTAAATTTCTCCAGAAGCCTTAACCTAGCGCTAATTCTGCGATCCTCTAGCGATATCCAATTCAACTCCTTCAAGAGTGATGTGACGCTTAGTTTTTGCTCATATTTTTGCTTTACGAATCTGGCTGCTCTGCGTTGGATTCTTTCTAACTCAAGTATTTGTCCCTTTTCGTACGGATCCCATATGCTGGAAGCGTATTCGACCTGAGATCTGACCAATGATAAATAACACGTTTCTCGTACCTGTTCTGTGCTACTTCTTACTATTCTGCCTACGAAGCCCAATTTCTTATTAGCTGCGCCTACGATCCTTCGAATATGCATATTCCACGATAGATCACGACCAAACTTCATATATAACACTTTAACATGAGCACAAAGAACTGATTAGTTTTTGGACAATAACGGGTAACCGGAAGTAGAGGTTTATTCGAAACCCGATTCGGTTTTCGCGATATTTCTTCGTTAAAACATCATTATTGTATATACAGTTCTATACAAATGTTACAGAGAATGTAATTTCCTACAACCTTCATTTGAAACAATTTTCTATTGTAGTTATTGTTTAGGAGTTATTTATAAATAACCAGTTATTCGGTTTTCTCCTTAAAAACATCGTTATTGGTAATCTTCGTAAGGACCAAAGTTATAGAGAATAATATTTCTTCCAAGTTTTGTTTGAAACAAATTTTCGTAGTGCCATCCATTTCGGAGATATTTTTCTTTTTCTTAATACCAATTAGAGGAGATTAACGTCAGCGAACACTGCGAAAGGATATGGTGCTCCCTTCGTACGAGAAATGGTAAAAAATTATTTTTTTGCTCATTTTACCGCCCACCTGACTCGGGAGTCGAGAACATTAGAGAACTCAGTCGTACATTGCAGGTGATAGCTAGGAGAAAGAACGATCCAGTAATCATTCTTGGAGGAGACTTTAATCTTCCATCGATCGATTGGAAATCCGTAACCTATGTTAGTGGTGGAAAAAATAGAGAAGCTTGTCGTGAATTAATTGAAGCATTCACTCTAAACTCGCTAGAGCAAATCGTCAACGAGCCGACGCGATATGACAACAACGGAAACGGAAACATATTAGATCTGCTAGCCACTACCCACCCACTATCGACTGGAAACCTACAAATCGACGACGGCATAGGTGATCATAAAATAGTAATTGCCGACTTCAAATACACCCCTGCGACAATATATAAGCCAACGCGATTAGTCTATATCTTCAGTAAAGCAGATCTCCCAGGCTTAAAAAATTATGTTACAAACCAAATAGCGACATTTATCAATTTTGCGAATAGTAACAGCGTAGATGACTCTTGGACGGAAATTTTGCGAATCATTCGAGAAGGGCTAAAAACGTTTGTCCCAACTAAAGCAATTCGTGATCTCAAGGACCCGCAGTGGGTGAAACCGAAACTCCGTGCCTTGCTCAAGAAACAAAGACGGCATCACGCGCACATAAAGCACCTTAAAGAAGTTGGTAGGGACCACGCAAACGAGTATTTAATATACAGAAATAGTCGTAAATCTGCAAGAGACGAAGCGCGTAAGGAATTTGACGTCTACCGATCCACGACACTCTCGGACTCACTCAAAAACGACTCGAAAGAATTTTGGTCGTACGTGCGAGAAATCCGAGGAGGACAGTCCACAGTACCTCTTCTACGTACAGACAACGGTGAAAGTGTACACGATTCATTTACTAAGGCTAGTATGTTAAATCGGTTCTTTGAAAATTGCTTCACGATAGACAGCGGTGATTTCATTGATTTCCCTACTCGTATAGACTCAAATATGAGCGACATAGAAATATCCGAAAGCGGTATCGTCAAATTACTAAGTCAGGTCCACAAAAGAAAATCGCCAGGGCCTGAAGCCATACCTGCATTCATTATAAACTCGTTAGCAAACGAATTAGCTCCGTACCTTAAGCTTCTATTCAGAAAATCTTTAGATGAGGGTGTAGTTCCCTTGATATGGAAAACAGCCCACGTTACACCAATACATAAAACGGGAAGTAAATTAAAAGTGGAAAACTACCGCCCTATATCGTTGACGTCAATCTTCTGTAAGGTTTTTGAGCACATTATCGGTAGCTCAATAATGCGATTTCTCGAAAGCAAAGAAGCGCTTAACAGTAGCCAGCATGGTTTCCGGAGAGGCAGGTCATGCGAGACTCAGTTAGCTCTACTCACACAAGATATTGTGAAAGCAACGGATAAAGGAATAGGAGTTGATGCAGTATTTTTAGACTTTAGGAAAGCCTTCGACACCGTTTCTCACGTGAAAATAGTGCAAAAATTAAGGGCTTATTCAATTAACGAGAAAATTGTAAATTGGATCGCCTCGTTTCTTTCCGATAGAACCCAGAGAGTAGTCCTCGATGGAGTTGCATCAGACGTCGTCAAAGTGACTTCCGGCGTGCCTCAGGGAAGTGTAATCGGACCTTTGTTATTCTTGATATATATAAATGATTTAGCGGATAATATAAAGTGTAAAGTTAGACTCTTCGCGGATGACACACTTGTGTATGGAGAAATCAACACAATACACGATCAGGAGAATTTGCAAAAGGACCTTCAGGCTATCACGAAATGGTGTAAAGATTGGCAACTCGATCTGAATATAAAGAAATGCGCCGCAATGAACTTCACGCGCTCCACGAATTTCAACCGTTACCCGTACCAAATATCTGAACTAAAGCTAAAATACGTCAATAGCTACAAATACCTAGGAGTAATTCTCAGTAGCAATTTGTCTAGTAGAGAGCATATCAAATCCGTTATAGCATCGACAAACAGAATTCAAGGGCTTGCCTCTAGAGTCCAGCACCGGCCTCAGGTCAACGAAGTCCACTCCATTGCCCCTACAGAAGTCCCACAGCCTACGGTTCAAGCCCACCACGCGGCTCCAAACCATAGACCCGCAGTCCGTCCGAGGGACAATGCTGCAGATAGTAAGCCGCACATCAGAACCCGACTCCTCTCGGACACGAGCAACCTCAGCGGCCAAGTTCTTAAGAGAACTTAGAACCTCCTCGGAGCCGCGCTTCGAGGCGTCATTGGTCCCAACATGGGCCACCACCCGCAACGAGGAGCAACCCGTGCCCAAAACCGACGCCCTGACCTCCTTCGTCACCTGGGGCACCGTACCTCCTGGTATACACCTGGAGAACACCCGCTCATTAACACCCTCCCGGCGGGCCCGTGACAGTAAAGGCGCCACCACACGCCGGACATTGGAGCTCCCTAACACTAACAGCCCCCTCTTTCCTCCCGAGCTCCCCTTGGGCCTGGTCCCCACCGAGGAGACGGGAGCGGGTGCGGGCGCAACGGCTTCGGAGTCGTCCTCCGACAACACCGCAAACCTATTACGAACAGGAAGAGGGTCCACCGAGGTGTTCCCAGCTCCCTGCCTCCGCAGCACCACCCCACGATCCCCCCGAGTGGACACCACTCTCCACTCATCGGGTTTCCCGGCCCGAACACCCTCAGCCCGCGATAAGGAGTGACGGACAACCCCGATCGCTCTACCGGCTTCCGCACCCAGGCTAACCCGAGCCGCCAATTTGGCGCGGTTTGCTTTCAGGGATGACCCCGCACCCCTCACACGCACCAAAGCCGCCTCGGACTTTTCCACCCTCTGAAGGAGGTCCGCAACCACCCTCTCAAGCTCCGTGATTCGAGACCTCATGGCCTCCAAACCAGCGTCGCGCAAAAAGGAGGAAACGGGAGTCCTTGGGGTAGCCATCCTAAACTCTAAACTAATCTGAACTAGCTAAATTTTTTAAAATATAACTTAAATTACTGGGCTAACTTATTCGTTGGCTGACAAGCGCTGTAATTTAGGCTTAACGCAGGTAAAAAGTGAAAGGGAGGGGATGATTCACTACACAAACAACGTTAGTATCGACCTGCAAGCCTTGAGTCAAGGTCGAATAGAAAGTGAAAGGAGGGTTCCGAAATACACAAGTAGAAATAAGAACGATACTACGGTATTCAACAATTAAATATTAAGTTAACACAAAAACGATGACAAGGATTATTCAAATACTACAGACAACGTTAGAAGTTAATAAAACAGAGGTTAGCACATAAACACCTTACAATTCTAATAAAAGGAAGAAGTTACGTTTATAGAGTATGGAGTGTTAGAAAATTTACTACACTACGGTATACGACTAATAAGTATTACGATTTAAAAAAATACAAGGAGGTTATTAGTTAAGATAACTACTACTATAAGTAAATAAGCTATAAGAAAGGTTAACAAGTAATATAAAGGAAAAGTTAGTTCTACTTAACAATACGTCTACTTCTACTCTAATGCTACTGCTACAATGGTCGCTCGTAAGTCCGTTGGGCTCCACTGAAGGAAGTGAAAGGCACGTCCGCTCTCTTCAACAGCCAGGTGGAATACTGTTGCGCCGTCTGGGACCCCTTCGAGGAGGGCCTAACTAGAGAGCTCGAAATGGTTCAGCGTAGAGCGGCTAGATTTGTAAAAGGAGAATATCGGTATGATGCGAGTGTATCAGAGTTATTGAGAGATCTGAAATGGCAGACGTTGAAGAGTAGAAGAATTGAATACAAAAGGAAACTATTTGAAAAATTTGAAAGTTCCGAATTCGTGGAAGACGTACGCGGCATAGTCGTCCCCATCGGTGTTAGTGAGCGTAATGTTAGATCACAGTGCAGGAGAAAATATCTCGAAATTACCGCTAGAACAGAGAAATACTACCGATCCTTTTTCCCAGACGCGATAAGACAATCCAACAGAGGAATTAGCTAGACTTCACTTGGTGTTGTGACACCCCCTGCCAAACGCTTCTAGCGGCTTGCATGGTATTTATGTAAATGTACCAGTATACAGCGCCAGCACCATGTAGCGGTGAATTCTGTAGACATATTCAAAATATACGTAATTTACGGCAATTAGGAAGACTGTATTCTTTTACGATACGAAATGATAATTTTGCCCATAATGCTATTCATAATAATTTATATATATATATCCCAAATATGGAGAAAGTCATGTGTTGGCCACATCAGATTTTTTGTTGTTCTGTTTATTGGTTTAGAGTTAAGAATGCCCACAAAATTCTATCACGTAAAGGGGCGGCCCGAGGAATATTGGCGAGATAATTTCGAAATGATTGTTAATTTATTCATCTCTATGTAAAAACATGTTAAAGTGTACATCGTATCACAAATGGGCGTGTTTCCTGAAATGGAGTATTTGAAAGAAATGATATACCTACTTGTACGAAAGGGAAGTAGAGTTTTAAAGTTCTTTTCTTCATCATAAATAATCCATTTTCTTCCTATTTAAAAATATATTATGCACACGTAAGGAAATTAAACGTTTGTTTGTGAGATTATGTTGGCAACAATGAAGAATTAACCATGCAAGAAATTCAACTTGCACTAACAAGGAGAGGCCATAACATTAATATTGAAATTCGTAAAACCCTTTTAGGAGGTGAAACTAAAATTAAAATATCAAATATATCACTCGGCGTTTTTGCCAATGGGCCTTTGTTTAAAAGATATTAACAATTTAAATTCCGGGTTAAGCATGGATGGATCATATATGATTAACCTTAAGGCCAATACAACAATTGGCAATAGCTGAATGGTTAGAATGAATGTCTACTAATCGGATGGGCTGGGGTTCAATCCCAGCAGCCAGCATATTCTTTCATAAATTTTCAGAAATGGCCTGTTTATGTATTTCAACTGGTAAAAATGAATTATTATTATTATGTTTTTATTGTATTTCTATTTTTTTTCGCATATTTTTTTTTTATTATTTCTGTCTTTTTTCATGTACTTTTTTGTACTTGATTTATTTGCATCAAAAATCGGTACAACATACATTGTACAAACTTTCTCATATACTAATGCGACGTTTAGTTATCTTTAGAAAATGAAAATTGTGTCAGCCGGTTTTTAGGAAATACAATTTTTGTTAAAGTTTCCCTAGAATAAACTAGCCTTATATTCATTCTTTGAGTAAAATGGGCTTGTGTCAACTAACTGGGACCACATTTAAAACTGACCGCGAAGCTGACCACTCGACCGTCATTAACTCGGGTTAGAGGCCCATACCTCGAGACCCATCCTCAAATCCGAGCTCAGGTGTCTTCACCCTCTCAGCAGGGGGGCACTAGCCGACCACGTCTTTTGCAATAAAATTTAAACTATTTTATGTTGTTAACTTAGTGCGATTGTGACTCAAGCCACATATTCGGGTGAATGCGCTGATCAAGAGCGTCTTTTTAACGGAATTCTACGATAAATAATAACATATTTACGCTCACATCTAATCTTGACGCCAAGGAATACCAACCTCTTAAGTGTTTTCGGACGGGATTGTAATGAAAGCAGACATTCGCGAGACGGTGCGGAGGGTGTAACGCTTTTCTCTAGTTAATCGCATTCTTTTATGATCACCAACCAACCAACAAAAAATTAAACCTAATTTTTGGCTTTTTTCGAATGAGATTTGAATTTCTACGATATGGAAATTTATTTCCATACTTTTTCCGACATAATTGTGAAAATACCGCCTCGAAATCTCATTTTTCAGATATTTGAAAATGCTAAAGAAAAGAGGCCACGCTTCGTTCAGCTCTGCCCAAGTTATTCAAATGGAGAAAAGATATGCTCCTGAAGTCAAACCCAGAACTACTATGTACACGACGAGCAGTTTCAAATTGAAAAGTTGAATAGTCAACTGATTCCTGAAAGTTTGATCGAAAAATGCTGTAAAGCTTTTTACTTATGAGCGGTTTCCCTTTTCTCCCATCTAACACCATATAACAACCAAGAGTTACTTTAGTTATGAGCGGTTTCCCTTTCCTCCCATATAACAACCAAGAGTTACACCCTCCGCACCGTCTCGCGAGTGTCTGCTTCCATTACAATCCCGCCCGAAAAATCTTAAGAGGTTGGTATTCCTTGGCGTCAAGATTTGATGTGAGCGTAAATATGTTATTATTTATCGTAGAATTCCGTTAAAAAGACGCTCTTGATCAGCGCATTCACCCGAATATGTTGTTAGAGCCACAATCGCACTAAGTTAACAACATAAAATAGTTTAAATTTTATTGCAAAAGACGTGGTCGGCTAGCGCCCCCCTGGAGAGAGGGTGAAGACACCTGAGCTCGGATTTGAGGATGGGTCTCGAGGTATGGGCCTCTAACCCGTGTTAATGACGGTCGAGGGGTCTGCTTCGCGGTCAGTTTTACATGTGGTCCCAGTTAGTCGACATAAGCCGTAAAATGAAATATGTAGTATTATTGTAGATATATACTCAAGTAACTGTACGAAATTTGACGAAAATCGTTAGAGCCGTTTTTAAGAAAATAACATTGTTGTTAAAATTCGTAGAATAAACTTCCCTTAATTATTGAGCAATGTCAACCATTTCTTCATATGCTCTGCTCAGTATGATAAAATGCCTATGTACGAGATTTCATTCATTTTCGCTCTACCGTCTAGGCTCCATAGCCAGTAACAGACAGACGGCACTGCGAAAACCATTTTTTCGGATTAAGGTACACCTAAAACGTATATTTCCATCAAAATGTCGAGGTCGAATTATTTTGCGATTACAATACCTTCTCAATATACTTCGTATATGAGAAAGTAAAATCAACCGCAATTTACTAGAATCAAACAGACCGACTACGACTGGTCGTGTTGAATTGTATAATTACGTAGAACTAAAAACATTGTTATGTGATGTTACTCACATCACTGCATTAATCACTGCTCACATCGCAGTGATTAATACTATAACAAACAACAAGCGTTGGCCAACTGGGCATAATCGAATGATTAGTAATCGAGATATTCCTATAATCAATCTATCTTTCTTTCTATAATTCGTTAAGAGTTAAGATTAAGATGAGAACATTTTATAACAACATTAGTTTCCGTAACAACCTTTAACAACCGGTTCTAAAACTATTTCAAAATTTAATAACCGGTTCGCGCGAACCGACTACAGCTCACCACTGGGTAATGGATTAAGGAAATATCTAATGATAATAACACAAATAAAACACTTCATTGTGCATTTGTATGAAATCGAGAGGACGAAGGTAAACGCAAAAGTTTCGCAAATATTGACGAGTGTTATCACAGACCCAGATAAAACATTTTAAAATAAGGTGCATGCGCAGGATAACAATTCTGCCCTTAATTCCGATAACGAACTTCGTGAAGAAACTTGAAGCTATTGAGATGTCCTTGTCGCCAGAAGATTAACGTAGTTTAAACAAGTTAGGGAAGCACTGCGAAAGTAGATATTATTATAAGGCGATTTTTTTATAAAAAAATAAATTTCTTCCATCGGTCGTCGTTTAATATTAATGACATTATAATATATCCCTCTGATTCCAATTAAAAGCTTGATGTAGAAATTAAAAAAGAATGATATAAACGTGTTCTATTTGTTATCCTATCCCACATGAAGGAGAATAATCGCGATTGTTTGTAGTAGAAATAGGGAATGAGTGCTTTTCTTTTGTTATTCTATCCCATTAGATAGAAAATAAACGCGATTGTATGGTGTAGAAAGAAAAGCATTGAGCTCGTTGCCATGGTAGTACCTTTTCTCTAATTCACCATCTATTGACTAGCGGGTTTAAGGACTCTTTATGTCAGCTTTTCATGTTTTTATAGAGATTTCTTCTACTGCGCATTGGTTTCTGTAGGCTAGCCGCGCACAGTATAAAGGACAGAATGCTTTTGCTTAACTTTCCTTATGACTACAAAAGTCGTGGATAAGTGTTTACTTATCATCCCTTCACTAAAAATTGTATCATCCCTCAACAAAATCATCGACTGTGGTTTTTGCCTAAGAGACAGTGGGACTGGGTGCTTAGTTGAGAAACGATCTTTGCTCCATCGCTTTCCTTTTCAAGTGTAGTCGTGCAAGCCCACTGGTTACACTTTTATCACAGTTTTCATTATTTATGTGCGACAATAATTATTTTCTATAAAGAAGGACTTTTGTTTCATCCAAATGACATCTATTACTCCTCGTCATGCGTTAAATTGACGCGAGAAAAGGGAAAGGGATCGGACTCGTTTAAGATATTGTAGTAGAAGAGGAAGAAGGAATAAGTGGATTGGATAATTCCGATGAAGAGGAGGACTATTTAGACGAAAGTGACGAAAGCACAGGCAGCGAAAAATCCAATCTGTGGATGAAGATTCAGACGATGACGATGTAGGGCAAAATCACAGAGTATCTACCTAGGAGCCTAAAAGTAAAAAATCTTGTGTGTCCAACACATAACTTTCACCATATTTGGGGTATAGATATTAAAATTGTTATGAATAGCATTATAAGCCAAATTATTATTTCGTATCGTAAAAGAATACAGTCGTCTTTATTGCCGTAAATTATATTTTGAATATGTTTACAGAATTCATCGCTACATGGTGGCGGCGCTGTATACTGGAAATGTACGAATAAATCAATTATCTACTAAATGGAAGGTTCTACGAAAATTTGTTTCAAACAAAACTTGGAAGAAATATTACTCTCTACAACTTTGATCCTCACGAAGATTACTAATGACGACGTTTTTAAAGAGATATTTGACGGAAACCGAAAAAACCGATTATTTATAAATAATTCCTAAACAATAACTACAATAGAAAATTGTTTCAAATTAAAGTTGTAGGAAATTACATTCCCTATAACATTTGTATAGAATTGTATATACAATAATGATGTTTTTTACGGGGATATTTCGCCAAAACCGAATCGGGTTTCGAATAAACCTCGACTTGCGGTTAACGGTTATTGTCCAAAAACTTAATCAGCTCTTCGTGCTCATACCAAAGTGTTATATATGAAGTTTTCTAATAATATGGCAAGTACTTTTCGAGTTAGAGCGACCATAATCACATATACATCATTTCGAAAAGTCTAAACGTGTTTTAGTGATCAAAATATCTAATAAACTATCGGTTTTTCGAAAAATTCCTATAACATACACAGAGACAACATCTAGAAAACGGTCAAAACGTTTGCTAGGGACCACAAAACGTGTATTTCCGTTGAAATCTCGAGTTCGATTTTTTCATGAAAACAATACTTTCTCTACACTACGTATATGGAGAAAGTAAAAAGTAACAATTAGGTGATTCTCACAGATTTCTGAAGAAGAAGAAAGGCCAGCACAGGGGAATGATGGACCAGGAAGATGTGCTTTTTGTCCCCGGGAAGAAAACAGAAAGACCCACACCTCTTGTTCGTTGTGCTCAGAATCGTATATTTGCAGAGAGCATGCGGTTATTTGATGCGTCGGCTGTTCCGAAATTCAAGATGAGAAAGAGGAAGATGATGAAGATACGATATGCGTGAAAATCACTGCCACAAGAATAAATCATTTTTATAAAATCAAAGCATCTAAAGCATTTACAGTTTAAAATAACAGTTAAACCTAAAGTAAATGCGTATCTTTCTCCGGGAAGCGGCAGCGGCCGTTCGTTCACGCGCTCTTTCAAATATAATTCGGTATTTCGAATACCATCGAACACTATTACTTCCCGATTGCAGTATCTGCAAACATGAGCCTTTCTTCGCATTTCTCCCGCATACTGTACCCATCTAAAACCAACAGAACGCGATTTAGTTACAGACTGAAAATTTCGTTGCATTTTCGAGTTGTGTTTTTGTTTAAACTATTTCAAAACAATTATCGTACTTTTTGGCCGACAATGAAGGAGATATTCATTGACTACAACCTTTAAAGAAGTAACATGCGAAAAATCATTACTTTCGATTGAAATTTTCCAGAGATACGACAGTTTTGGTTTCCTATCAGTGTTAATAATAATAATAATACATATACTAACATTACAAAATATTGGAAAAACGAACCCATACAATTTACTGGAATAATCCAATACTCACTGACAAGACCATCCCTGCAAATAGACCAAACATAACACTAGTGGAAAAAACTAACTCAATAACATACCTAATAGACATTTCAGTACCGAATGACCTAAATACTAAGGAGAAATACACAGAAAAATACATCCCCCTAGCGAATGCAATTAAAAGAATCTGGAAACAAGAAAAAGTAATAATTATACCAAAATCTCTTATAGAAAACCTAAAAATTTTAAAAATCCCAAAAACTGTACGTACGGATATACGAAAAGCTATTATCCTAAAACTTGCCATATTGTCCGGAAATTTTTAAACTTAGAACACCACCGAAAATCTCAATAATATCATCTCATTTAACTTGGCCTTTACAAGCCCGTTAATGAGAGAAACATCGGGTCACAAAACGTCACCCTGACTAAAGAGAATAATAATAATAATAGTTTATTTAACACATACAGGTTTACCCCATTTACGTGTTGTAATATATGTCAATAAAATTAAAACAATAAATAGAACACAGAAAGAATTAATTTCAAAGATACAAGTAAATAAAATAAAAATTTATACAATAAGAATTTATACATTTTTCGAGAAAAGCAATTTAAAAATAGGAGACCTAAAAGTACCTCGAAAACCAGCTAGGATATCCAATTGTTCACATTCTCTCAGTAGTTTATTATATGTATTTGTCATTCTGGGAATTGGGGCAAACTTACTAATGTCTACATGATTAAAATTTTCGTGAAACAACGGCTTTTGCCTAGTGGATCTCGAAGGTACTTTAAGGGAAACTAAGGCTCACTACAGTCGATACTAGCAGTGACCACATTCCTAAGAAAGAATGCGTCAATAGCCGTTCGCCTTGCATGCAGTGGTAACAACTTCAAGTAATTACGTAGTTGAACATAAGTTACATTTATTGTACTGTATACCTTCTTTCCAACACAAGTACTTCATAAATCGTCTCTGAATTTTTTCAATGGCATCAACTGTAGTTGTGTGGAACGGGTTCCAAACCACACTTGCGTACTCAAGAACAGGGCGAACTAGTGCACAATAAGATCTTAC
>JAXCHB010000107.1:1067500-1460000 GCA_036926305.1 Uropetala carovei | reverse complement strand
TGCAGGGTATTGATGTAAATGTAAACCTCAAGGCCCAGACCCAAATCTGAGCTAGGGTACCTCTATCCTTGCAGCAGGGGGGCCGACCACGTCTTTTGCTATAAAATTATAACTATTTGACGTTGTTAACTTAAGTGAGATAGTGACTAAAAATCAAATTCTGGTGAATGAGCTGATTAAGAGCGTCCTTTAAACGTAATTCTACGATAAATAATAAGATATTTACGCTCACATCTAATTCTGCTGCCCAGGAATATCAACCTCTTAAGAGTTTTTGGGACGGGATTGTATTGCTCGTAGGAACTATTAATATACGTGGCCTCCGTAGCATACTCACAAAATTTCTCCTGCCTATTCGAGTCGGAAACCGCCTTTATTTACATAAATTGTGTATAATCATTTTATCATTATAATTGATTGTCGGGACCAAGAAGAGAAACGCAGACACTTTGACGAAAAATTGCACCATAATCGCATCGAGCATAGGAAACGCGATACTCTTTAGTGGCTATATACAACATTCGGAGCCATCCCAAGTTCTCCGTTCCCTTGCTGACGAGAATCGCTGGGAAACCGGGCAATGATAAACAAATGCCGAACGGGAGGCGTTCGAAAGCTCCCGCCCCGTCGGAGGCGAGCGGAAGCGGCAACCCCCTCCTCTATCGTTTTCCCCTCCTACTCTAAAAAAAAGGCTTCGAATCACCGTAGAAACAGAAGCTCTTACGAAATTAACAGCTCCGCGGGTAAAGCGGATGTTTGCTTCTGTTTCTGGCCTTATCTTCGCCGACCATTATCGTGCGAGGGGCGGGGAGAGAGAGATTTGCGCGCCACTCCCCTCCGCAAAATGGGCGTCCGAGTGCCAAATGGCAGAGAGAGAGAGGACGTGGAGCTAATTGCGACCGTCGCGCCACCGAACGCACTGGGGAAGAAGAAAGAGCGCGCTTATAGATTTCGGTAATATTGCCAGCCCGGATTGAGATGGCGGTGCCAAAATGAAGCGCAAGCTGCGGTTAAAGCTTCGAAAGCAGTGACTTCGGAAGATACGCATAGTACGATATACTACGTATATGTAGGAGCGTGGCGATCGCTAATCTACACGTATTAGCGGTGACGTCAATTAAGCGAGCGAACGAAACTATTACTATTTATATAGAGACATATTCGGAAATGGTAGAAAAGAAGGCGAATCGCAAGGAGTAGTACTTACAATTAGCAAAATGCAGAAGAAGAATCACCAGTTCGGTCAACATTCCGATTCGACCAAAAACGTCAAAATAGAACTGGAACGATTCTCGAGAAAAGAAAACGGCGGAGAAATGGAGATTCCGCGTCTAGAGTTCGGTTGCAATCAAAATGCAAATTCGTCTTATTGTTAGAGAAAAGAATGGAAGGTTAAGCAGATCCCGCAAAAATCTGTTTCGAACGTATCGCGGAGGTCCTAATGCAGCGGTTTCCAAATTTTGGCACCCTACTGGGGGCTTGTGGGCAGTATAATTTACTGTAATATATTTTGAAGTGTGTGTTTGTTGGTTTGTTCATGGAACTCCTCCTAAACGATAAAAGCTAGAATAACCAAATTTGGTACGATTCTTCCTTACATGCTGACTTAGTGAACTGTCAATGTTTGGTCAACCGGGAATAATCAGTTATACCAATATAGGGGATTGACATTTTTCCATAAGATAACACGTACGAATCCATTTCTTGACTTGCAAGGTATTCTTCCTTCAAGCATTAAAACACGTAAATATGGACCTATTTTTTTCGTTTTTGCTTTATTCGACGAATAAAACTTTATACTATCTTATTCCTGCGAGGTTTACATGTTATACGGTCGAAGTTTTCAAAAATACGCTCTTGGTTTCGAAATTTTATGATTTTTCGTAGTCTTTCCGGGCGTTGCCAAGGCGGCCGTCATTGCTACCTCCGATTCAATTAGCTTCAATGAAGCTTACAAATACACGAAAGTTTAGCTTTATTCGCTTCGCACTTTTGTTTAAGCAACGAAACGATCGATGTTTATGGATAGCAACGTAAATAGATACAGATTATTATTCAGGAAGCGTTTATTGATTAAAGTAATTGAACCTTCTTTCGTCTATTGAATACTGGAATCTTACATTTTTTGTAAGTAAAATCATTATAGTATACATTATAATGTTTATTAACGTAAATAAGCTCACGTATCTGGTGTACATTTACCGGAGTCAGTGTTCAATCATGGACAACTGTACGTTGCTTTTTCACGGGTTTCTTGCTTACAAGACATTAAAGTAAATATTTCAGTGAGGCATAATTACACAAGAAATGAAGCTGGATTTGGCGAAAGTAATATGATAGGAAATAAAATTATCGTTATTTTTTTAATGCAATACGTTCGGAAGTGGATTGTTACAAGCAAATATGATTAATTGTTATGAAAAGCTAATTGTAATTTAAAAAGTATCTACTATATATTTTAAAGAGTTAGTATGTTGTGCTGTAGTAGCTTCACTAAATACGTTGAAATTCAACGGGAAATTCTGCTAGTAATATAATTCCTCATTATTAAGCGTGATATTTTAGAAAATCTTGCCCATTCTCACACGTTCACTAATCATTCTATATCGACTCTTCTTACAGAGGATATAGGATATATATATATCATTCTATAAGCACTCTTCTTACAGAGGAGGATATACGATATAGGATACAAGTAAATGTGTGCTTGCATTCTGCAAGCATTTTCTCTCACCATAAAGTGAAAATAAAAGCCGAAAAATTACTTTCAATGCATAAGTTCGCATCTCGGTTCCGAATTAAGTGTTTTCCTGTTTCGAAAATATTGGGGTAAAAAAAACTCCTAAAATTTATAATTATAATACATTTATACGTTTTTATCATTTGTTACGACTACCTCACATTTATGCGAAATTTCATCAAAGTAGCACCTCTAGAAGGGCATTTATAATAATCTCATTGTTTAAATTTTATTAATTTTTAACAGCCACAGCAATAAATATTTTTTTAAATTTTCAATGTCATTTACCACCGGAACATTATTTCCTAATTCTGTTAAAATTTTCAGCTTCCTGGATCTACAGAAAGTACATAAACATTAGTCAATCTGTTAAACATTTGAGAATTTATTACGGCCGAACGAATAAAAATTTTTAAATTTCTATATTCCCGTTTTCATTATTCGGCGAATTCTACAGGTAGAAAAAATTTCAGCTTGGTAGCACATTTAGAAATACCTAAACCATGAAATGTTAGTAAAATTGTTTATAATTTTTACCGGCCAAGAAAATAAACATTGTTGCAATTTTCTAATTATTCCTCCGATTAATTTTTTCGGTTTACCTATGTATTAAATTTCGGCTCTCCAGCTATTGTAGTTTGGGCCAGACATTAGTATCCTCCTATATCCTATATATATTCTATATCGTATCATTCTATATCGTACAAGTAAATGCGTGCTTGCATTCTGCAAGGATTTTCTCTAACCTTAAAGTAAAAATAAAAGCCAAAAATAATTTTCAATGCGTAAGTTCGCATCTCGACTCCGAATTAGGTGTTTCTGTTTTGAAAATATTGGGGTATATACAAATCCTAATATTTACAATTATAAAACATTTATAGGTTTTTAGCTTTTGTTACGAATTCCTCACATTTATGTGAAATTTCATCAATGTAGCACCTCTAGAAGTGCATTTATATGAACTTCATTGTTTAAAATTTTTGAATTTTTAACAGCCTCAACAATAAGTATTTCTAGAATTTTCAATGTTACTTATCACCGGAACATTATTTCGTAACTCTGTTAAAATTTTAAGCATCCTCGATAAAGAGAAAGTACATGAACATTAGTCAATTTGTTAAACATTTGAGAATTTATTGCGGCCGAACGAATAAAAATTTTCAAATTTCTATATTCCCGTTTTCATTATTTGGCGAATTTTACAGGTCGAAAAAATTTCAGCTTCATAGCCCATTTAGAAATACCTGAACCATCACATGTTAATAAAACGGTTTATAATTTTTAGCGGACATAATAATGCACATTGTTGCAATTTTGCAATTTTTCCTCCTATTATTATTTTTTATTCACCTCGGTATTAAATTCCAGCTCTGTAAATGTGTGCTTGCATTCTGCAAGCATTTTCTATCACCCTAAAGTAAAAAAAAGCTGAAAAATAATTTTCAATGCTTAAATTTGCATCTAGGCACCGTATTACGTGTTTTTTTGTTTTGAAAATATTGGGGTAAAAACAACCCCTAAAATTTATAATTATAACACATTTATAGGTTTTTATCATTTGTTACGAATACCTCACATTTATGCGAAATTTCATCAATGTAGCACCTCTAGAAGTGCATTTATATGAATTTCATAGTTTAAATTTTTTAATTTTTAACAGCCACACCAATAAATATTTCTAAAATTTTCAATGTTATTTAGCACCGGGACAATATTTCCTAACCCTGTTAAAATTTTCAGCTTCCTGGATCTACAGAAAGTACATAAGCATTAGTCAATTTGTTAAACATTTGAGAATTTATTACGGCCAAACAAATAAAAATTTTCCAATTTCTATATTCCCGTTTTCATTATTTGGCGAATTCTACAGGTGGAAAAAATTTCAGCTTGATAGCGCATGTTTAACAAATTGACTAATGTTTATGTACTTTCTGTAGATCCAGGAAGCTGAAAATTTTAACAGAATTAGGAAATAATGTTACGGTGGTAAATAACATTGAAAATTCTAGAAATACTTATTGTTGAGGCTGTTAAAAATTCAAAAAGTTTAAACAACGAAATTCATATAAATGCACTCTTAGAGGTGCTGCATGGATGAAATTTCGCATAAATGTGAGGTATTCGTAACATATGATAATAACCCATAAATGTATTATAATTATAAATATTAGGATTTGTTTATACCCCTATATTTTCAAAACAGAAAAACGTAATTCGGAGCCGAGTTTCGAACTTACGCATTGAAAATTATTTTTGGCTTTTATTTTTACTTTAAGGTTAGAGAAAATCCTTGCAGAATGCAAGCACACATTTACTTGTATCCTATATATATCCTATATCGTATATCCTCCTCTGTAAGAAGAGTGCTTATATAGGATATATATATATATATATGTATATGTATATGTATATGTATATGTATATGTATATGTATATGTATATGTATATGTATATGTATATGTATATGTATATGTATATGTATATGTATATGTATATGTATATGTATATGTATATGTATATGTATATGTATATGTATATGTATATGTATATGTATATGTATATGTATATGTATATATATATATAGAGGAGGATACTAATGACTGGACCAAACTACAGTACTTGGTGAGCTGAAATTTAATACATACGTGAACCGAAAAAATTAATCGGAGGAATAATTGGAAAATTGCGACAATGTTTATTTTCTTGGCCGGTAAAAATTATAAACTATTTTACTAACATTTCATGGTTTAGGTATTTCTAAATGCGCTATCAAGCTGAAATTTTTTATACCTGTAGAATTCGCCAAATAATGAAAACGGGAATATAGAAATTTGAAAATTTTTATTCGTTCGGCCGTAATTAATTCTCAAATGTTTAACAAATTAACTAATGTTTATGTATTTTCTGTAGATCCAGGAAGCTGAAAAGTTTAACAGGGCTAGGAGATAATGTCCCGGTGGTAAGTAATATTGAAAATTTTAGTAATATTTATTGCTGTGGCTGTTAAAAATTAATAAATTGTAAACAATGAAATTCATATAAATGCACTCTTAGAGGTGCTGCAATGATGAAATTCCGCATAAATGTGAGGTATTCGTAACAAATGATAAAAACCTATAAATGAATTATAATTATAAATTTTAGGAAGCTGCAAATTTAAACAGAGTTAGGGAATAATGTTCCGGTGGTAAATAACATTGAAAATTTTACAAATTTTTATTGTTGCGGCTGTTAAAAATTAATAAAATTTTAACAATGAAATTCATATAAATGCACTTCTAGAGGTGCTACATTGATGAAATTTTGCATAAATGTGAGGTATTCGTAACAAATGCTAAAGACCTATAAATGTTTCATAATTATAAATTTTTGTGGTTGTTTATACCCCAATATTGACAATAAGGAGAAACACGTAAACCGGCAAGAAGATGCAAACTGTTGCGTTTAAAAATTATTTGTCGGCTCATACTATTTTACTTTAGGGTGAGAGAAAATGCTTGCAGAATACAAGCACACCTTCACTAGTATCGTATATCCTCTGTAAGAAGAGTCGATATAGAATGATATATAGGATATATATAGGATATAGGAGGATACTAATGTCTGGCCCAAACTACAATAGCTGGAGGGCTGGAATTTAATACATAGGTGAATCGAGAAAAATAATCGGAGGAATAATTGGAAAATTGCGACAATGTTTAATTTCTTGGCCGGTAAAAATTATAAACAATTTTACTAACATTTCATGGTTTAGGTATTTCTAAATGCGCTATCAAGCTGAAATTTTTTCTACCTGTAGAATTCGCCGAATAATGAAAACGGGAATATAGAAATTTAAAAATTTTTATTCGTTCGGCCGTAATAAATTCTCAAATGTTTAACAGATTGACTAATGTTTATGTACTTTCTGTAGATCCAGGAAGCTGAAAGTTTTAACAGAATTAGAAAATAATGTTCCGGTGTTAAATAAGATTGAAAATTTTAGAAATATTTATTACTGTGGCTGTTAAAAATTAAAAAATTTAAACAATGAAATTCATATAAATGCACTCTTCGAGGTGCTGCATGGATGAAATTTCGCATAAATGTGAGGTATTCGTAACATATGATAATTACCCATAAATGTATTATAATTATAAATTTAGGGGTTGTTTTTACCCCAATATATTCGAAGCAGAAAAACACGTAATTCGGAGCCGAGATGCGAACTTGTGCATTGAAAGTAATTTTTAGGCTTTCATATTTACTTTCAGGTGAGAGAAAATGCTTGCAGAATGCAAGCACACGTTCACTAGTATCGTATATCCTCCTCTGTAAGAAGAGTGTTTATAGAATGATATATATATAGGAGGATACTAATGTCTGGCCCAAACTACAATAGATGGACAGCTGCAATTTTCAGTAATTGTAGATGGCATGGAGAAACCGCCAGAAAAATTGAGATGTCCTACCTTAGTGTCATTGGTTCGACTCCAGAAATTCCGAAATTTCCCTTTTTTCCCATAAGAAAAGCATTGTGGCATTACTGAAAATTAATTTCGGGCACTTTCCGATAAGATAGAGAATTCAAAATTGGAGGTTTGTCGATATCCATGAGATCTATAGGGAACCGTTATCATTTTTATCGTAGGTCTTCTGGGTTTGACTCCAGACGACCCGGTATATCTCCCATAAGAAAGCATGGAAAAAAGAGTTCCTTTATATAGACGAAACTAAGAGTAATAAATAGATGATATGTTCAGGGTTTGTGGATGTCATGAGTATATCCCATAGCATTTGACAACTCCTGCTTAGGTGTCATCGGTTCGATTCCAGGTAGTCTTAAATTTGAGATTATTTCCCATAAGAAAACCATTGAAATAGGTCCAAGGCGCTTTTGCATTTACAACTTTTTTGTCGGCTTTTAGTCTTTCTTATTAAATGAGAGAAAATGCTTGCAGAATGCAAGCACACATTCACTTGTACCCTATATGTATCCTATATCCTCTGTAAGAAGAGTCGATATAGAATGATAGGATATAGGAGGATACTAATGTCTGGCCTAAACTACAACACTTGGAGTGCTGAAATTTAGTACATAGGTGAATCGAAAAAAATAACCAGAGGAATAATTGCATAATTGCAACAATACTTATTTTCTTGGCTGGTAAAAATTATAAACAATTTTACTAACATTTCATGGTTTAGGTACTTATAAATGCGCTATGAAGCTGATATTTATTCTCGAAGTAGAATTTGCCAAATAACGAAAACGTGAATATAGAACTTTCAAAATTTTCATTCGTTCGGCGGTAATAAATTCTCAAATGTCAAACAAATTACTAATATTTATGTACTTTCTGTAGATCCAGGAAGCTGAAAATTTTAACAAAGTTAGGAAATAATGCTCCGGTGGTAAATAACATTGAAAATGTTAGATATATTCATTAATGTGGCTGTTAAAAATTCAAAAAATTTAAACAATGAAATTCATATAAATGCACTTCTGGAGGTGCTATATCTATCTATCTATAGTTCACCCTGCAAGCCACCGCAATGGTGTGTGGCAGGGGGTGCAATAGCACCAAGGTAAAGCGCATAATATTGTATAGTATCATTCTACGTCGGCTGATTTCTTTTCGTAACTTCTGTTCTGCTCAGCTATCGTTCTAGGGAAAAACGAGCCTTTATACCTCTCAGTCCTACAGGCTATCTCTCTTATTTTACGAGGATGGTCCGTTCTACCAATATAAGTTGGCGCTCTTATTATTTCTTCGACATCGCTGGAGAATATATGCGTTCTAAATCTTTCGAGAAGTTTTAACCTAGAGCGTGATCGGCGCTCAGCTAGTGATTCCCATCCTACGTCCTGTATCAAGGATGTAACACTTTTGTTTCTGTCGTAACAATTTTTGACGAATCTAGCGGCTTTTCGCTGCACTCTTTCTAACTCTGAGATTGATCCTTTCACGTACGGATCCCATATGCTCGACGCGTACTATAATAGCGGTCTTACTAACGAGAAGTAACATGTCTCTTTGACTTTTCCTGACTTTTACCTACTATGCGTTTGATGAATCCTAGTTTCTGTTTAGCCTTCCCGCATATATTTCGTATGTGCATATCCCACGAGAGGTTGCTTGTTAAAGTAACGCCTAAGAATTTGACGGAATCGGCTAGTTTTAGCTGGACGCCTTCAACAGTGTAATTCGTCGTGTCAATGTTTTTGTTTCCCCAGAATCTCATAAAGGAACACTTTCCTAAGTTCAATTCTAACTGCCACTCTTTACACCACTCGAGAATTGCATTTAAGTCGTCAGAAAGTAATAATTGATCATTAGGACTGTTAATCTCTCTGTAAACTACTGTATCATCCGCGAATAACTTGATTTTACTTTTAATTACCTTATCTAAGTCGTTTATATATAAAAGGAATAGTAGGGGGCCGATTACACTTCCCTGTGGAACGCCTGAGGCTGATGAAACATTGCATAAATGTGAGGTATTCGTAACAAATGCTAAAAACGTTTTATAATTATAAATACTAGGGGTTGTTTTTACCCCAATATTGACCATAAGAAAAAACACTTAAATCGGCAAGAAGGGGAAACTTGTGCGTCCGAAAATTATTTTTCGGTTTTTATCTTTACTTTAAGGTGAGAGAAAATGCTTGCAGAATGCAAGGACACATTCACTAGTATCCTATATCCTCCTCCTCTGTTAGAAGAGTGCTTATAGAATGATAGGATATATTCTAATAAATAAAAGAGGATGTCTGTCTGTCTATGTCTGTCTATCTGTCTGTCTGTGGCAGCCACAACTCATTAGAGAATAAAGTTAGGAACTCATAATTTTGATAGCAACTTCAGGTTGATCATAGGAGTTGTAGTGCCGAATATAATTCAAATCGGCACACGGGGTCGTGACCCCGGAGGTCACGGATCGGTCGGTCAAAATTTAAGTTTCTTGAGGATATCTCAGCAACTATTGGACCGATTTTGATGAATCCTACACCAATATCAATGTTTTGATGATTTACATTTTCTAGCTGAAAATGGAAAAAATCAGTCCACTGGGTCGAAAGGTCTTAATGTAATGGCCGGTTAAAATTTTGGTTTTTTGAGTATATCTCAGCAACGAATTGAAATAGGTTTAAAAATATAAATTTTTCATCAGTTATTTCTGTAAAACATAATTTTCGCATTTATGGCAATATTGAAGTATAGAAATTTACTAACATTCCATATTTCTCACGTAAAAAATTGTTGAATTGTTGTTTAAATTGTTTTTTATTTCATTGAAATATTTGTTGTTTTTAATTGAATTATCTTCTAATCTAACATATAAAGGAGAATGTTTGTAAGTTTGTTCGCTTTGAATGCATTTAATACGAGATAGGAAGGGAGAGAGATGGATGGTAACGGAGGGGGGAGAAGGAGAGAGGGAATTAGAGGGAAGGGGTGGAGAGAGGGAGGGGGAGTGAGGGGCAGAAGGGAGGGGGAGGGAGGGACGGGAGAGAGGGGGAGAAGGGAAGGAGAGGGTGGAATGGCGGGGGAGGGAGTTTATACGTTATTTTCCTAAGATTTTCTTCCTTCATTCATCTAAATAGGAAAATGTGGAGCGGTTTTCTTCATTTTAGCTCTATTCGACGGGTATAACTGTGTACTATCTTATTCTTGCGATTCTTAAGTGTTACACGTTCGAAGTTTTAGATTCACTTAATCCGTTGAAATTCAACGGGCACTCCTGCTAGTATATCATATAGGAGGATACTAATGTCTGGCCCAAACTACAACAGTTGGAGAGCTGAAATTTAATAAATAGGTGAATCGAAAAAAATAATCAGAGGAAAAACTGAAAAATTGCAACAATGATTATTTTCTTGGCCGTTAAAAATTATAAACAATTTTACTAACATTTCATGGTTTAGATACTTCTAAATGCGCTATGAAGCTGAAATTTTTTCTACTGGTAGAATTTGCCAAATAATGTAAACGAGATTAAAGAAATTTGAAATTTTTATTCGTTCGGCAGTAATAAATTCTTAAATGTTAAACATATTGACTAATGTTTATGTACATTCTGAAGATACAGGAAGCTGAAAATTTTAACAAAGTTAGGAAATAATGTTCCGGTGGTAAATAACAGAAAATTTGATAAAAGTTTTATATTGTGGTTGTTAAAATTTCATAAAGTTTAAACATTGAAATTAATATAAATGCACTTCTAGAGGTGCTATATCGATAAAATTTTGCATAAATGTGAGGTATATATGTCTCTCTGTCGCTGAAGAAGGGCGTCAGCCCGAAAGCTCCATATTTGTGTCGTTTTTGGGTTTTTTTGTGTTTTTCGTGTGTCCTCAGCACCCCCAGCGGCTCTTCAATCTAGGTAAGTGTCCACTGGGTTTCCTCCAACACCTTGTTGCCACCTTTATTATTCCCTTTCCTTTTCTTTAAGCATTTATATATATACACACACACACACGCACGCACGCACACACACACTTTATTATGCCAGTTACTAAGAGATTTATGCTGCAACTACAAAGGGCTGTATCTCGGAAAGGAGTGGTTTCCGGACCCATGTTTATTGGGACATTTTCGTTAGTTTTGAGGTGTAGGATACGCCGTTTAAGTTTGTGACAGGGGTATGGAAACACCCTGTATATCTGTGTGTATTATAGATAATAGATTATTTTTCCTACGTTTTTTAGAAAATCACCATCGCTCTGCAGCATAATTTTATCCAAAAGTAATGTATACTTGGAATCCTGTGTGCACTTGTAACGGCATTATGTCGCGCGTTTTATCATTTATAATTGTTGTTAATCTCGAACATTGCTTCAGGTGACCCTGACGAGGGTTCGCGGACCACAGTGCAACAAACGTTGCGCTTATAGACTTGGAGTTTGGCATGTAAGATAAATCGAATATTACAAACGTTTATTTCTTTGGCGGTTAAAAACAAGTTAGGAAAGTGTACAACGTATCGCAAATGGGCGCGTTTCGTGCAATGGAGTATTAGAAAGCAATTATATACCTGTACGTAAGGGAAATAGCGTTTTAAAGTTATTTTCTTAATCATAAATAATCCATTTTCTTCCTAATTAGTAATATTACATGCAGGCTCGAGATGTGCCGGGGGTGCACGGCACGCGAGTGGCAGAAACAGAAAGCATTTTTTTTAAATAAAAAAAAATTATTGGAAAACATTGAAAAAGTAGTGTTACTTGAAATTCGATGGAATGACACACATGTAACGAGCGGCATTTTCCTAGTTCGAACAGTATCTGGTGAAACCTCCTTTGTGCAATGCTACTCGTCATAATCTGCACTTTCGTTGGGAATTTCATCTCCTCTTTTTCTGCACTTCGACATGCATTTGTTTCGGGATTCTTTTGTTATAGGTTATTGTAAGGCGCAACAGAGCGCTTGTTACATTACCAAGGCAAAATACTGATAAAAAATAATTTAAGGTCAAATATGACGCAGCAAAGACTATCCAATTTAAGTTTAATAAGCACAGAACACAAAATTGCTGACAATATAGATATTTCCGATACTGTTGAAGAGTTTGCAATAAAAAAAGCTAGGAGAGTTATTTTTATATGAAAACGATATTATTTTTATGTGATTTTTATTTCTTTATCATTTATTAGAGTTTCGAATGTTTCTGTTTAGTATTTACTTATACAGCGTATATAAATTTATTATAACGTTGTTTCGTTTTGTTGACTGTTTATATTGATTTACTGTGTTCCATGTTATTGTTAAATTATAGATAAATAAAAGTTTGAGTTATATCTAAATAAGTATATTTCATTATTTTATATATTCTCTTGGCAAAACAAGTGTCTACAAAAATAAGTATAAGTGAACGAGACAATTTTTGGCGGGAAGGGGACGGCAAATTTGAGATGGCACCCGGGCGGCAAGTACCCTAGGAACGCTCCTGATTACATGCACACGTAAGGAAATTAAACGTGTGTTTGAGAGATTGTTTATGTTAGCTACAAAGAAGTAACCATGCAAGAAATTCTCTAAGTTCAACTCGATATAAGACTTTCTTGTTTGATTTTCTCGATAACGGCTACTCCTACTATAAAAATGTATAGGAAAGGAAATACTCTACCAGTTCTACAACTTTTATTTGAAAAATATTTTGATATGAGCATACTTTACGAGATATGACGAAATTTTAATTTTTTGTCCCCAGTAAAGTGGTATCCCTGACTGGCGTATGTGATTTATTTTTGCGATTTTTTTATTATATTTGATTGAAAGTCCTTAATATGAAATTTCATGAAAATCCGTTCGGTAGAAGCCGAGAACGAAGATGCGGACGGACGGACCGACGATAATATGCGCTCACGCTGTAAGCGAAACGCGCCTAAAAATCCCAAAATTTAAACTAATATTTAATTGTTTAGGTACTACCTATTTCAAAATGTGCTGCAATGCTGATTTTTTTAAAAAGGGTAAAATTCGCTAAACAACCTAATCGGGATTATAGATATTTAAATGTTTATTTATTTGGCCGTTAAAAATTAATAAATGTTAAACAAATCGAATAATGTTTATGTACTTTCGGCCGAGCTATGGAGCTAAAAATTTTCATAAATTTAGACCTCGCTGTTCCAGCTGCAATTAACATTGAAAATTACAATGAAGTTTATTATTGTGGCCGTTAAAAATTAATAGTTAAAACAAATCAATACAACTGAACATCGTTAAAATTTAGCAGAAAAATGTGGCAATTGTAACAAACATTGGGAAAAATAGAAAATTCTTACAATAGCGATTTTTAGTGACGACTGTTTTGCTTCATAACTGCCACACACGAGGCTGAAAATTACGACGCACTTGGAAATGAAATAGAGCAGTGATGGCGAACCTTCTAATGCCCGTGTGTCAATATAACTGAAATTGCCGCATATTTTCCGCCTCGCGTGCCACAAAAAAGTCCTTGATTTCTTTTTGCGTGCCAACTAAACTAAATTCGTGATTAAGACATAAGAGATTGAAATTTGTAGCCATAAAATTAACGTTTACAATAGTTAACTAAATAACAAAAATGTTTTTGCGGCACTAAAACAATACAATAAATGCTTTGATTGGTTTTCACCTTTCGTTGGCGTGTCAACCAAAATCGTCTTACGTGCCACTTATGGCACGCTTGTCATAGGTTCGCCATCACTGAACTAGAGACCACAAATCTGGCACAATTATAGGTCTTCAGTCACAACCATTTGGAAAAATCAAACTTCATTAAAATTCTAATTTTTACTTTCTCATAGGAAGTATCGAGAAAGTATTGTTATCGCAAAAAAATTCGACCGCGAGATTTTTACGGAAATATACGTTTTAGGTGTCGCTGAATCCGAAAAAGTGGTTTTCGCAATGCCGTCTGTCTGTCTGTTACTGGCTCTGGAGCCTAGACGGTAGAGCAAAAATTGATGAAATCTCGTACTTAGGCATTTTATCATACTGAGCAGAGTATACATAGAAATGGTTGACATTGCTCAATAATTAAGAGTAGTTTATTCTACGCATTTTTAACATCAAACCGATTTTCTCGAAAACGGCTCTAACGATTTTGATCAAATTTCGTACAGCTCCTTGAGTATACGTCTACAATAATACTACGTATTCCATTTTTCTCAATGAATAAATATAAGGCTAGTTTATTCTTGGGCAACTTTAACAAAAATTGGATTTTCTAAAAACAGGCTCATACGATTTTCATTTTCTAAAGATAACTAAACGACGCATTAGTATATGAGAAAGTGTGTACAATGTATGTTGTACCGATTTTTTAGTGGTTGTTTTTACACCATTACTGAAAGCTGAAATGTTTGCCGAATGCAAGCACCGTCTACCAGTACACATTAACGATTATTTTATTTCTTCAAATATATTTTTATTTATTATTTTTTAAGTGTTTGTTTGCTCACGAGTCTGCTCGAGAACGGCTGCTGCAATTTTGATCAATCTTTCGTAGTATCGCCCTAATGCTCTCACACATAGAAACCGAAGACTACGCCAGTGGCGAAAACGACCCTTCCCGCGTTTGCCTCTTTTTATACATGTAAATAACCCGAGCGTCGAAGCCAGGGTGTGTTAATAATAAAAAGCGATCGGTTAATTTTCCCTTTAATTATTTCGCCCTTGAGTCGTTCTAAAAGAAACAAATTTCTTTTTTCGAAGCTAGAGGGCAGAATGGGGGAGTCTGGTTCCCAGCACTCCTGACGGTAGGGTCTAAAAAGGGTTTCTCACGACCCAAGACCCAAAACTTACGGGATCGCCACTTCCTTCGAAAGAATGTTTAATACCGGAGCACGTGACTCTGAGTGAGCCAATTACGACCACTCACTCCCTCTCTCTCCCCCTCCCTTTCTCTCTCCCCCTCCCTTTCTCTCTCCCCCTCCCTTTCTCTCTCCCCCTCCCTTTCTCTCTCCCCCTCCCTTTCTCTGCGAATGCGGGTGAGAGCCATTTCATTTCGTCGCTGGCGGCCTCAGTCGTATGGAATCCATCTCGCCGATGGAACGACCGACAAAAAAGGTCGCGTATCAAAGAAGACAAATGAATACTCACGCTTGTCCATATGCGTGTAGAGAAGATGCGAACCGAGGAAATGTCATCGATTCCTCTTGCGTTTCGCTTTGCGGGTAGTTTCAGGCATGCGAGGGGAAGTCACACGTCCTCGGACTGACCGTGGTTTTAAGGCGCGCGCAGTGTCTTCGCGCCTTTCCCAAGAAAACTAACACGATGGCTAAAATAACAAACACACGATTACTCCGAAAGTTCCTTCGCGCTATGTGATCTAGGATCACACTGCACGATCAACTGAACTGCGTAGCACCTTCTAAACACACGGACCTCGACACCGCAACACTCGACTGCGGAACGAGAGAACTCCCACAAACACACGAGTTGCTTAATTCCTCTCCCCTCTCCTGACCAACCCCTCCCCTCTGGCATAGACTCGCGGCATAACCTTTGTACGCCTCGCTCTCCACCTGCGTCAAGCCGATCGGCGAGCCTACATCGCGAGAGAGGGCGCAGAGTCTGTGGTGGAGGGCACGCGTGCTTCTTGCCAGTGGTGAAGTGACTCGGGACGGAGAAGGGCGCTACCTGTTGTGAAGGCAGTTGGCGATGTGTTATGTATTCGGAACAGCCGGCACTGTAAAGAGCGACCGTGTTTACAAATTCGACTTTTTAACTGTTAAATGTTCCATTATGGAAAATTGTACGCCAAACTCATTTTTAAGAAGTAGTTTTGAAGGAACTCTCCAAAATTATTCGCAAATTTTCCGCTCTTTTGCGTTTTACAGTTTTTCACTTTTAAAGAATAACAACACGATTTTAATTGTCAAGGTAACACAAAGCAATACATAATTAATCAATACAGAGAGTGTTTAGAGTGTCGATTTTTGCCGCCAGAATTTTTATTTTAAGACGAGTTTAATAAGCAACTTTATGAAATATTCGAACAAATCCATTTCGCCGCTAGAATTTGCAGTAAAATTTCGATGACACGGTCGATTTTGTCGACATGGCGAAAGCAGCCAAGCAATATTAATAAATACGAGGGAAAAAGTTAGAAAAGCTATTTAACTGAACCGGAATATCGGCGCTGTTCTATACATCTAACATTTGACGCACTATCCCTTATACGTATAATACCCTTAATTAATAATATTAAGTTTATTTTTTGTAAATACTCGTATAAGTAGGCTTACCGGCTTCGAAGTATTGTCTCGGCCTGTTTCTCCTGTGAGAACCAACTGGTCGTAGACGTGTGCCGCCACCGCACTCGGGATGATGATACTATAGTTTTAGTATTTGATCATGATTTCGTTATTGTTAATTTGTAGTACACTCCTGGAAATACAGTAAAACCTATATATAAGTTGCGCAAAAATATTTCAGAGAGCAAAATTCGGATGGATATTTAATCTCTTGATAGCGATATTCTTACAAAGCGCTCGTCTGTCAGTCCGACTGTACAGACGATATCTCTGGAACGGTTCAACCTAGAGAAACCAAATTTTCAGGATAAGTTACTACATACGAGAGCTGCATGTGGCAAGGATTTGGTGGACGGGATCAGCTGCTGGGGCTAATTTTTCTCCATTATAATTGCCCCATAAGAAAATCACGTAAATCGGTGATGAGGTTTATATATTTGATTTTTTTAATTATTTCCCATCAAGATTCGAACTCAGGAATTGTACTGTAGGAAAGTTTAAAATTTGTAGTTTCTTAATTTTGAAGACATAATACAAATCCCTGTAGATTTAGCATACATTTTTAGTTTTTATTGGAAAAAAGTGGGAGTTTTTCTGAGTCTCAACAATCGATTACCATGGCAACGAGCTCAATGCTTTTATAAGTGTAAGTTTTTAATGGGAATCAGACTGCTATATTATATAGCCATTAATATTAAACAAGGACCAATGGAAGAAATTTATTTTTTGTAAAAAATCGCCTCATAATATCTGCTTTCGCAGCACTTTCCTAACTTGTATTTTTGTACCTAGTTTATATAGTTTTTACTGTAGCAGTAATTTTGTTATACGCACATTAACAATACACGTGTGTTTGCAACTGCTTTTGTGCAAGTTTAACTTTGTATGCGAGTGCTACATTGTGCTGTATTGTGGTGCGGAGAGTGTTAGAGCGGAGCGCACTGCATATGAAACACGGTTCCCTTTTAAGCAGTTTCTGAAGTGCCGCGCACTAAATTTTTCAAACGCGCACGACCGTTAGGGTGGTTCAAAAAAATCGAAATTTTAAAATGTTCGGGTGCTCATGCTTAATTTTGTTCCTTTTCGTGTCAGAATGAGGTGAATAAAATTTTAGCCTCATCAGTACACTCTAACCCCTGCCGCAGAGGGGTCTAAGTTCACAAATTTTTCAGAAAATTTTGAACAACCGGCTAAAATTCATGTTCATAACATTTTTTTTCGCGTTTTCTAATTTTTTAATGAATATTTGAATAATATGTATTATTCTGAAAGCTAGATAATGTTACTTTTCCTTTTAACCAAGAAATAAATCGTTTTCTTTGTTGCGCCGAGGGTGCACCCTTTCCGAAGGGGGCGTTTCTCCGAAGTTCAGCGTCTTCTTTCCGTCGTGTAACCTCGAGCAGCATTTAAAAAAATCGAAGTTTATAATTTCTAAAGTGCACGTTGCTAATTTTTCGTACTCATATTTAGAAATACATGAAAATTTTGATCATGGAAGAGAAATAAGCCACTAATACGCAACTTTTAAGCAAAAAAACCACAATGTCGAACAATTTACGACTTGGCAACGCAGAATGAAGGCAAACGACGATAAAGTAATTAGGGTCTCAGACCCTCAGACCAAGGGCGCCTGATAATCGCTATTAGTCACCACCAATCCCCGAAATCCTATTGGCTGAGGGATCTTTAGCGTGGATACCTTCTCTTTCACGTATGTCTCTATTCGCGAATGCATCTGTTTTCATCATTAACCAGTCCCTCCCTCGATTTCCTACAGGATGGGTCCGAAACGGAAGCTTTATTTGCTTGAACGTTTGCATGAGAGTATAGTTGGAGCGAAGTTGCCCTCGAAAGAGCAGGTTTTAGGAGCATTATTATACCGGGTTAGGTTCTGTAATCAAAGTGCAGGAGAATCTGTCCTCCCCGTAATACGAGAAGCAGCTGAAGTATGGAATTGAGCTCGGATTCCCATGCAAGAAGAAAGAAACTGTGTGCGAAAGCTTATAAAATTTTATCACGAATATAAGAGTCTGCAGAAATCAGCTAATAAGAGAACCGAGACGCAAATTAAAGCCGAGGGCAAATTCAAGGACGCTCTAAATGATCTCTCTGGTGTGGCTCCGAGTAATGTCTTTGAATTGATTAAAGTTGAGGAAGACAAGCAGTTCCTTATAAACCAAAGAAAGATAGGTTGTCTCGGTAGCATGACTTCGACTGACGAAAAGCTGCTCAAAAAAGAGAAGAGAAAAGCTGAAAGAGAAGAGAAGAAAGTGAAGAGGGAGAATAAGTGGAAGATGATAAATTCCTCAAAGGACATAGCGAGTTTCGAAGATGAAGAAGGTAAGAATATTTCATGTATTAGAATTTATGAACAAATAACTGATTTTCTGCCTCTAATTTAAGTTTTTTTCCTTCAAAACCTTGATTACGTTCTTATGTTATCGGTTTTCTCTGTTATTTTAGATGATACAGCATCAGATTCCTTTATTGAAGACAAAAATGATGTCCACGAGCATTGCGTAAAAGGAGAAGAGCCGTTTATGCTCGCCTCAAGATCAGCCACCAATAAAAAGTCAACTATCATGTCTCCAAAATTGGCTGCTGTCTTAGACTCGACAAAACTCAGCAACTATCAGGCCATCATGCTACTAATAAGAGTAAGAACAATGACTTAAACTCGGAGTACAGAATTGATAGATTGAATATCCAATCTTCAGAGTACGTTAAATATTTAGGAGTCACCATTTGTCCTGATCTATCGTGGAATATGCATATTCGAAGGATCGTAGGCGCAGCTAATAAGAAATTGGGCTTCGTAGGCAGAATAGTAAGAAGTAGCACAGAACAGGTACGAGAAACGTGTTATTTATCATTGGTCAGATCTCAGGTCGAATACGCTTCCAGCATATGGGATCCGTACGAAAAGGGACAGATACTTGAGTTAGAAAGAATCCAACGCAGAGCAGCCAGATTCGTTAAGCAAAAATATGAGCAAAAATTAAGCGTCACATCACTCTTGAAGGAGTTGAATTAGATATCGCTAGAGGATCGCAGAATTAGCGCTAGGTTAAGGCTTCTGGAGAAATTTATGTCGGAAGTTCTCTTAGAGGAGGTATCAGGAATATTAGAGGCACCTACGTACATGGGCAGGCACGATCACGAGAATAAAATACGAGAGATCGACTGTAGGACCGAGCGATACCAGAGCTCGTTTTTTCCAATGACCATACGGGATCATAACAGGAGAGTGATTCCCACGAGGGACGTTATTAGGTAGGGTTTGGTGTGCTGCACCCCCTGCCACCCACCAGTCTGGTGATTTGCAGGGTATCATGTAGATGTAGATGTAGAATAATACATATACACACTAATATACATAGTATTAGTACCATGCAGGCCATGAAATTATCTGTGCGGCTTCGGAAACTCTTGATCAAGACATTAATGATTAAAAATTAAAAACGGCGCATTTTAAATCGCACTTTGCTCTGCCATCAGAGCAGGAAAATGGAATTCGGCAAGTGTGCATTTTTGTGGCATTATTGTACGCAAAAGCGTGGCTTTCAGCGCCAATAGCAGTCAAAGCTCCGATTCAAGACTTGCAGTTTTTTCGTGATATTTGTGCATATAAAAGTTTGAATAGTGCTGTTTCCATGGCAGCAGTGAAAACTTTTTCGAATCACCTTTGGTATTTAAATACGGAGCTGACAGCGTTGTCCTTTTTTGACGATTCAGTACCAGCTGGCATTAAGAGAGAGATGGTTCGGGCTGTAACGGACATGACAAGAGGACAAAATCCCTGCCGTATGCCAAAAATTTCTCCTGAGGACGCCAGTTTATTTTGTTCAAAGGAATTGCATGAATTTCTGACCCCAAAATCCCTAAAATTGTTCGAACGTTTTGGTGTATCTACCTCTGTCTTGGACAGTAATCCTTCAGCGTAGAACGATCTCCCTGATTTCGAGAGAGGGCGTAAAATAATTAATTCGATTCAAGTAGTCAATGATTCAGCCGAAAGGGCTGTTGCTATGACTACCGAGTATGCTAACATTCTCACGAAGAAAGAAGTTGTGAGTATAGACGGCAATATCCTGATACAAAGAAAATAACCCTTTCTAAAAAGTACAATAATTAAATATTGACAAGTTTGAATAAAACATGAAAAAGTTGAATTGTTATTTTTTATTTATAATTTTAAGTTTTTACAACCCATTATTTGGAATGAGGTTTTATTTTTTTAATGTCCCGCGAGAGTAGATGACAGAAAGAGGAAGCAAAGCTAAGCTTCGGAGACACGCCCCCTTCGGAGAGGTGCGCGGCGCAACAAAGAAAACGGTTTATTTCTTGGTTAAAAGGAAAAGTAACATTATCTAGCTTTCAGAATAATACATATTATTCAAATATTCATTAAAAAATTAGAAAACGCGAAAAAAAATGTTATGAACATGAATTTTAGCCGGTTGTTCAAAATTTTCTGAAAAATTTGTGAACTTTGACCCCTCTGCGGCATGGGTTAGAGTGTACTGATGAGGCTAAAATTTTACTCACCTCATTCTGACATGAAAAGGAATAAAATTAAGCATGAGCACCCGAACATTTAAAACTTTCGATTTTTTTTAACCACCCTAACGACCGTGTTTATCTTAGGGCAGTGTTTCCCAAATGGCGTTCCGCGGAACACTAGGGTTCCGCGAGAATAACAAGATGCAAACTCGAAACCGTCTTCAGAAGGGGAGAACTGTGGACCGAACCCTTTCTTTAGAATTATAATAATAACGAGCCCGGGCCTGGATTTTAAAATAACTTGGTATATCGGGGTTGTCAAAGCATTTATGCTCGATGGGATCTTGCTTTAGGTAGTAAGTACCTATTGGAATTAGTATTTGGAAAGGTCAGATTTAAATACAACAAAGAAAGTAACTATTTTCAATGCGAAAGATAAAATTTTGTCATTCTCCCGGAAGCTACAGTTTTGGATTTCGTCTGTAGAACAAAAGAATTTGGATTGTTTTCCAACATTCAATGATTTCCTTGAATAAAACAAATGCAAACTTGAAGAAGAAATTCAGAGCAACATTGTAGATCATCTTCGCAATTTATACACCAACATCAGGAAGTATTTTCCAAACATCAATGACAACAATAACTGGATTCGAAATCCATTCAGTATAACCGAGAAACCACAAGGATTATCGGCACTAGATTACGAAAATTTAATCGAAATCACTTCAGATGTCCATTTAATACAAACATTTAAAGAAGTTTCTCTGATTACAGTTTGGGGCAGCTTATATCATGAATATTCAGACATCATGAAGGGCAATTCGAGAGTTATTACCATTCGCGAACACATACTTATGCGAAACTTGGTTCTCGAAATACACTGCAACAAAAACAAAATACAGAAATCGACTAGATGCCGTGCCTGATATGCGAATTCAACTTTCCAGCATTAAACCAAATATAAAAAGAATTTGCCAAAAAAAGAAGAAAACTCATTGTTCACATTGGAATATGCTAACGTAATGTGTACAATCAGTCAGTTTTATTTATTGTTCATCTATTGGTTTATAATAAATGTTTTGTTCATATAAACGATTTTTATCTTTAAATATATGAAAATAAACAAAATGTTGATCACATGACCTATTTTTATTATTATCTTTACTTACTTGTGCTTTGATTTTCACCTTATAAACGAAATAACTGTTTGGGGTTCCGCAACTTCTCTTTCTAGTTGCAAGGGTTCGGTACCAAAATTAAATTGGGAAACGCTGTCTTAGGGTATATCCGAAGAGGGTCGCACCAACCCGGGCGCACATCCGCGCATGAACATCATGTAGGCGCGCACAGCGATATTCATTCCGCACATGGATGAAAAAAATAGAGGGAACTATGGTTGTAATTGCAATGAATTTTCAGTTTCATAATGTCATATGTGGCAAATTGGTAAAATTATTTAATAGCGATAAAAAATGTTTAATCTACGTAGAGTTCGTTTATATCACATTAAATGTTATGTAATAAAAAATAATAAAAGTAGTCTCGGTTTTTCATCTAAAGAAATCGTTTTTTCACCTCCATATATTCTATAGTCGATGGAAGGCACTTTTTCCCGAAAAGGTTGGTTTAAAAATTGGGCGCGTCTTATATACGGTTACATAATTCTTCTAGAAATCAAAAGACAAAGAACTCATGCGAATAAATCACAATAAATTTATCTTAATATCACGAATACCAATTAAATTATACAATTTTATCTCGTGCTAACACAGAGATAGCAAACAGTGGCTGGGTTTAAAACAGACGTGTGGCGGCGAATCCTCTAGCCAAGTCTCCTTGCCAATGTCAGGGAAAAGCCCAGCTTAAGGTAAGCTTAGTTACATTTCCTACTTAATTCATTCATTCAATTCATTGCCATTCGTTTTATGAATGCTGTTTATTAAAATTGTATGTTGACGGCGCCAGTTCAAATGACTCCGATAAAATGTAAACTGAAATCAGTAGAGGAGAACAGTGTAGAAGCTGAAGATCGTAAATTCTAAGTTGAACTTGCGAATGGCGCAAGATGAAGGAAGAGTTGAAGAAATTGGATGAAAGCAAGAAAGCGTTTGGAAGTGGCTGGCAGAAAGCCATTGAAATTGAGAAAGATAGCATGTCACGTGGAATGTGTATCAAGAGAAATAATTCGAAGAATGGATAGTGAGTTGTTTGATGCCGTGCACCACAAGAAACAATTGCAAATATTTACGTGGGTAAGTGTCGTTTTTGAAAAGGAGGAAGTTATCACTGAGAATGAAAAATACCGCGTAAGGTAGTATAAAAAACTAAGATTTATATAAAAGATTTTAATGAAACCACTAAAAAGAAAAAATATAAAGTTGAATGTTCCAGAAAGTAGAAATAGTTTTGGGCTGATAACAGCTGTGTGGCAAAGAAATATCAGTGATTATATATTTTTTAAATATTACGCAACACCACTTTTACACGACCAAACCCATTTCCATTTCCTGGAATATTTAATTTTATGTATTATTTTTTTACTTTTAGTGCACAGTATAAAGTGTGCTTTCATCACTAACGCGTTGTTAACCGTTTTATTTTGGCCTCTGTGGCTCCCCCCCCCCCCCAGTTGTGCCTTCACATGTCCAACGAGCACCTGTAGCTTATTACGCAAAGTGCGGTTCTTCTATCGTTCGTCGTGTATTGCGAGGCGAATATGATTCCGCGCTCAAAATGTAAGAGGAGATGATTTCGAATATAAAAACAGCGAAGGGAATATTCGGTGTGCCGTAGATGGCGTGGCCGCATGGCACGTATCGGATGCACGTTATCACTTCGTACGCACTCTGGCTATGCTGTATATCCGATGGCTGTCGGGATTATGTTAGCCTGGTGAGTATCTGTTATTTCTGCTACCCGATCCTAATGGTGCGTCAAAAGCTTACGATTTATATCTACGAGACAAATGCAGTTACAAAAGAAAAATAAATTTTTAATGGGATCTAGGACAGTTCGCCGCAGCCGGTTTGCAGCGAGAAAGAATTTACCTTAAATATTCCGTTTTAAGCGTTAAAAATATATTATTTTAACATTTTCTCTGAATCATATGGTCAATTAAAAATTTAAGAGTTTTGTGGCACGCGTGACATGGGTTCTGAGTGAAGTGCCAAGGTCGAAAAATGAAACCGAAACGAAATGAATTTTCGGGAGATAATCGAAACCGGAAAGAAAATGTAAATTTATAAACAAGTAGTGTTATCCACGAACGTAGATATATTTAGCGCTTTTTACTTTCTCCATACGTAGTAATGGGAAAGTATTGTGTTCACGAAAAAAATAGACTTCGAGATTTCAACGGAAATACAGGCTTTGAGGTCCCTAGAACACGTTTAGACTTTTCGGACTGATGTCTGTGTGTGTGCGCGTGTGTGTGTATCTGATTGTGGGCGCTCTAACTCAAAAAGTACTTGTCATATCCTTACCAAACTTCATATATATAACACCTTAGCATGAGCATAAAGAACTGATTAGTTTTTGGGCAATACCGGTTAACCGGAGGTCGAGGTTTATTCGAAACCCGATTCGGTTTTTGTGATATTTCTCCGATAATCCGTCCTTGCTGTATATATTGACTATTACAAAAAAGTAGAAAATATAATTTGCTACATCTTTTATTTCAAGCAACTTTCCATAGCAGTTACGGTTTAGGAATTATTTATAAAAAATCTGATGTGGCCAACACGACTTTCTCCTATTTGGGGTATAGATATTTAAATTATTATGAATAGCATTATGGTGCAAAATTATCGTTTCGAATCGTAAAAGAATACAGTCGTCCTTATTGCCGTAAATTAAATTTTGAAAATGTTTACAGAATTCACCGCTCGATGGTGGTGGGGCTGTATACTGAAAATTATGAGAAAGTTTAGTATCTCCGAAAATTTGTTTCAAACAAAACTTGGAGGAAATATTATTCTCTACAACTTCGGTCCTCACGAGGATTAACAATAAGGACGGTTTTAAGGAGATATTTGACGGAAACCGAAAAAACCGATTATTTATAAATAATTCCTAAACAATAACTGCTATGGAAAATTGTTTCAAATGAAAGTTGTAGGAAATTACATTTTCTATAAAAAATCTGATGTGGCCAACACATGACTTTCTCCATATTTGGGGTATAGATATTTAAATTATTATGAGTAGCATTATAAGGCAAAATTATTATTTCGTATCGTAAAAGAAGACACTTCGTTGCCGTACATTACGTGTATTTTGAATGATTACAGAATTCACCGCTACATGGTGTTGGCGCTGTATACTGGTATTAAGATAAAGCGAAATATATCCGAAATAGATGGTTCTACGGAAATTAGTTTCAAACAAAACTTGGAAGAAATATTATTCTCTACAACTTTGGTCCTTACGAAGATTACCAATAACGATGTTTTTAAGATATTTAACGGAAACTGAAAAACCTGTTATTTATAAATAACTCCTAAACAATAACTCCTATAGAAAATTATTTCAAATGAAAGTTGTAGGAAATTACATTCTCTATAACTTTTGTATAAAATTGTAAATACAAAAATGATATTTTAACCAAGAAATATCGCAAAAACCGAATCGGGTTTCGAATAAACCTCGACTTCCGGTTATCCGTTATTGTCCAAAAACTAAACAGTTCTTTGTGCTCATGTAAGAGTGTTAGATATGAAGTTTGGTAACGATATGGCACGTACTTTTTGAGTTACAGCGCCCACACTAACACACACACACGTACACACACACACATAGACATCATTCCGAAAATAGTCTAAACGTGATCTAGGGACCTCAAAACATGTATTTCCGTTGAAATCTGGAAGTCGATTTTTTTCATGAATACAATACTTTCCCATTACTACGTATAGAGAAAGTAAAAAGGGATAGAATGTATGCACAAAAATCTGATGTGGCCAACACATGACTTTCTCCATATTTGGGGTAAAGATATTTAAATTATTATGAAGAGTATTATGAGGCAAAATTATTATTTTGTATCGTACAAGAATACAGTCGTCATTATTGCCGTAAATTACGTATATTTTGAATGTTTACATAATTCACCGCTACACGGTGGCGGTGCTGTATACTGGTATTAAGAAAAAGCAAAATATCTCCGAAATGGATGGATCTACGAAAATTTGTTACAAACGAACCCTGGAATAAATATTATTCTCTACAACTTCGGCCCTCAAGAAGAATACCAATAACATTTTTAAGGAGATATTTGACAGAAACCGAAAATACCGATTTTTTATAAATATTTCCTAAGGAACAACTGCTACGGAAAATTATTTCAAACGAACGTCGTAGGAAATTACATTCTCTATAACTTTGTATAGAATTTTATATACAATAATGGTGTTCTAACGGAGAAATATCGCAAAAACCGAATCGAGTTTCGAATATATCTCGACTCCCGCTTAACCGTGATTGTCCAAAAAACTAATCAGTTCATTGTGCTCATGCTAAAGTGTTATATATGAAGTTTGGTAAGGATATGGTAAGTACTTTTTGAGTTAGAGCGCCCACAATCACACAGACACACACACACAGACATCATTCCGAAAATAGTCTAAACGTGTTCAAGGGACCTCAAAACGTGTATTTCCGTTGAAATCTCGCAGTCGGTTTTTTTCATGGTCACAATACTTTCCCATAACTTCGTACGGAGAAAGTAATAATGATGTTTTAACGGAGAAATATCGTAAAAATCTGATGTGGCCAACACATGACTTTCTCCATATTTAGGGTATAGATATTTAAATTCTTTTTATGAATAGCATTATAATGCAAAATTATTATTTCGTATCGTAAAAGTATACGGTCGTCCTTATTGCCGTAAATTAAGTACATTTTGAATATGTTTACATAATCCACCGCTACATGGTGTGCCGCTGTATACTGCAAATTAAGAAAAAGAAAAATATCTCCGAAATGGATGGTTCTACGAAAATTTGTTTCAAACAAAACTTGGAAGGAAGATAATTCTCTATAACTTTGGTCCTCACGAGGATTAACAATAAGGACATTTTAAGGATATATTTGACGGAAACGAAAAAAACCGATTATTTATAAATAATTCCTAAACAATAACTACTATGGAAAATTGTTTCAAATGAAAGTTGTAGAAAACATTCTCTATAACCTTCGTATATATACCATATATATATATAATGTTTTTCCGGTGATATTACGCCGGAACAGAATCGCGTTGCGAATAAACCTCGTCTTCCGGTTAACCGTTACTGTCCAAAAACTAATCAGCTCTTCGTACTCATACCAAAGTGTTATATATGTAATTTGGTGTTAACAGGGCAAGTAATTTTCGAGTTAGAGCGCCCACAATGGCATACATACACACACACACACATACATCATACCGAAAATAGTCCAAACGTGTTCTAGGGACCTCAAAACGTGTATTTCCGTTGAAATCTCGAAGTCGATTTTTTTCCCATTACTACGAACGGAGAAAGTAAAAAATCTGATGTGGCCAAAACATGACTTTCTCCATATTTGAGGTATAGATATTTAAATTATTATGAATAGCATTATAAGGCAAAATAATCATTTCGTATCGTAAAAGAATACAGTCGTCCTTGTTGCCGTAAATAAGGTATATTTTGAATGTTTACAGAATTCATCGCTACATGGTGTTGTCGGTGTATACTGAAAATATATGAAAAATCAAAATATCTCCGAAATGAATGGTTCTATGAAAATTTGTTTCCAACAAAAGTTGGAAGAAACAGTATTCTCTGCAACTTTGGTCCTCACGAAGATTACCAATAACGATGATTTTAAGGAGATATTTGACTGAAACCGGTTATTTATAAATAACTCCTAACCATAACTCCTATAGAAAGTTGTTTCAAAGGAAAACTGTAGGAAATTACATCCTCTATAACTTCTGCATAGAATTGTAATACAATAATGATATTTCAACGGGGAAATATCGCAAAAACTGAAACGGGTTTCGAATAAACCTCGACTTTCGGTCACCCGTTTTTGTCCAAAAACTAATCAGTTCTTTGAGCACGTGCTAAAGTGTTATATATGTAATTTAGTGATAATATGTCAAGTATTTTTTGAATTAGAGCACCCACAATCACATATATCCACACACACCCAAACACATATACACCATTCCGAAAATAGTCTAAACGAGTTCTAGGGACCTCAAAACATGTATATCCGTTGAAATCTCGAAGTCGATTTTTTTCATGAATACAATACTTTCCCATTACTACGTATGGAGAAAGTAAAAAATCTGATGTGGCCAACACATGACTTTCTCCATATTTGGGGTATAGATATTTAAATTATTATGAGTAGAATTATAAGGCAAAATTATTATTTCGTATCGTAAAAGAAGACACGTCGTTGCCGTATATTACGTATATTTTGAATGTTTACAGAATTCACCGCTACATGGTGTTGGCGCTGTAGGCTGGTATTAAGAAAAAGCGAAATATATCCGAAATGGATGGTTCTACAAAATTAGTTTCAACCAAAACTTGGAAGAAATATTATTCTCTACAACTTTGGTCCTTACCAAGATTACCAATAACGACGTTTTTAAGGAGATATTTAACGGAAACCGAAAAACCGGTTATTTATAAATAACTCCTAAACAATAACTCCTGTAGAAAATTGTTTCAAATGAAAGTTGTAGGAAATTACATTCTCTATAACTTTTGTATAGAATTGTAAATACAAAAATGATATTTTAACCAAGAAATATCGCAAAAACCGAATCGGGTTTCGAATAAACCTCGACTTCCGGTTATCCGTTATTGTCCAAAAACTAATCAGTTCTTTGTGCTCATGTTAAAATGTTATATATTAAGTTTGGTAACGATATGGCACGTACGTTTTGAGTTAGAGCGCCCACACTAACATACACACACACATACACACACACACAGACATCATTCCGAAAATAGTCTAAACGTGTTCTAGGGACCTCAAAACATGTATATCCGTTGAAATCTGGAAGTCGATTTTTTTCATGAATACAATACTTTCCCATTACTACGTATGAAGTAAAAACTGAATCGGGTTTCGAATAAACCTCGACTTCCGGTTAACCGATATTGTCCAAAAAATAATCAGTTCTTTATCCTAATGTTAAAGTGTTATATATGAAGTTTGGTAACGATATGGCAAGTACGTTTTGAGTTAGATCGCGCACAATAACATATACACGCACACACACACAGACATTATTCTGAAAATAGTCTATACGTGTTCTAGGGACCTCAAAACCTGTATTTCCGTTGAAATCTCGAAGTCGATTTTTTTCGTGATCACAATACTTTCCCATTACTACGTATGGAGAAAGTAACTGCAACCGAAAGTGAACCGGAGATTTGGGCTACTCGACCGGAGACCGGAGATTATGGCGATGACCCGGAGATATCCGGCCCCAAAGCCGGAGGTTGGCAACCCTAGTTACTGTCGTTCCAGGGCGTGTTACCGCCCTGAGTGGCCTTACCCGATTAAAGAAGAGCAGGTGCCGAATATGCACACTTAAAATTTCCCGAAATATCGGCGTATATCATGAAAAGTACCTGTGTAAGATGCAAAAACTTTGGAAAATTTATTCTTCATATATATTTATCAATGAACCATAGATTGAAAATTAAATTATTTGGTTGGTTTAATTGATTTTGCACCATAAAAATGACAGAATAAAATAGACAATCTAAGCACAGTTTGTCGGCATCAAGACACTCCGCTGATATTCCTCCTCGTGTAATCAAAACAATATATGTAGTAAGAAGTCCGAAATCCGGCAACACTTGTATGTATTTTGTTCGTCAGTCTTGTGTTCGGCAATCCCAACTCCATTAACTTGCTTACTTGGGTCAGCTCATCACTACTGATGGCTCGCTTCTTCGAGAAGTCAACCGGAGAGTGAAGAGGGCTGTTTTGGGAAGAATAAAAGCATCTTCAAATAAAATATTCCATATTCTTAAAAATGAGATTGTATGACCAATCTCCTTCTGCTTGCTGTGACATATGGATGTGAAAAGTGGAACATGAATGCCAGAATGACACAGCGCCTGCAAACCAGGGCATCGAACCGGAACCGAACCGAAAACCCGATCCATGGAAGAATAATAGGAAGCGCAGCTCCCATAAGGACAATGGTAATACGTTGACAACAGAGCGATCTAGCGGTCAATACGAACAGAAGCGCGCGTAATTTAAACTCAAGCGGCAGACCAGGTTTTGGCGGTACATTTGAATTAAGAAGCTAGATGACGTATTTAACATAAGTTTAGGACTCAAATTAAAACAAAACAACTGGGTGCAAGATTTTTTATTTACTCACGTAAAGAATAACAATACAACATTTATAAAAACACAACATTCTTTTCCGGATAGAAATACATTCATAAATAACAATAATATTTGTTCCGGCGACTCGTTGGTAAAGGTAAGTGGACAGTATAAATTAATAAATGCTAAAATTTTCTAAAACTTACCAAGATGGTTTGGTGTTGGGTGAGCTTTGGGAGAATGTAAAACATCCTCAGAATCCCTCGGCCCATCTACAAGAATTAGAATACGATAGGATTAAGTTAACGAAATTCCAAAAACCGGTATATAATAAAATCGAAGTTTCACTGTATACCATGTATAATACTCAAACTTGTTTTCATACCTTCAAATACACTAGGAACGGCATTCGTTTTTAGGAGAGGCCGAGGGAATCTGCTGCGGAAATCATCATCTGTAAAATGATCACAGCAGACCCTATACTTCTTCATACAGTTGATATCCGCAGACATTAAATCCTCCCTCAGGCAAAATTTTTCCCTAATTTATAAAGCAGAAATGGGCATCAAGACTAATAACAAAAACACGTACTTCTCAACTTAACATAAGTATTCCGTTTTATGCGGTATCTCTTCTTTAAGCTCACCTCGAAATATCCTTCGGAAATCTTCTTGTCTACCCTGCAACCGTTAAAATTGTTGCACCAATATGCTGCACAATAAGCATTCCGTTCCATTTCAACAATTAGAAAAACAAGACGCTGAAAACCCCATCACTTTCCCGCGCGATTTCCAACGAACTGGTTTGAACAGTTTGAATCATGGCGGAATAATTAATTATTATTATTAATAATTAATTATTTCTTCCGTGGTTTGAATAATGAGTGTGGAATGGGTATTTTTTGACTCACATTGACCGATAGGATCGCTGCAGGCGCAACCACCAGAGACATCTATAGGTATTCGGGAAAAGATCGAAGCTGCACTTCCTATTATTTCTTCCATGCCCGAACCGAAAAAATCTGATGTGGCCAACACATGACTTTCTCCATATTTGGGGTATAGATATTTAAATTATTATGAATAGCATTATAAGGCAAAATTACTATTTCGTATTGTAAAAGAATATAGTCGTCCTTGTTGACGTAAATTAGATATATTTTGAATAGCTACGTTTACAGAATTCAACATTACATGGTGGTGGCGCTGTATACTGGAAATTACGAAAAAGCTAAATATCTCCGAAATGGATGGTTCTACGAAAAATTGTTTCAAACAAAACTTGGAAGAAATATTATTCTCTACAACTTATATTCGTTTTTTGGGAAATATGAAGTATGTAGTATTACTGCAGACGTATACTCAAGTAACGGTAAGGAATTTTATCGAAATCGTTTGAGCCGTTTTTGAGAAAATCAAATTATTGTGAAAGTTGCCTAAAATAAACTTGCCTTATATTAAATTTTTTTGAGAAATATGAACTATATGGAATTATTGAAGACGTAAACTCAAGTAACTGTACGAAATTTGTTCAAAATCGTTATAGCCGTTTTTGAGAAAATCAAATTGTGGTTAAAAATGCGTAGAATAAACTTCCCTTAATTATTGAGCAATGTAAACCATTTCTTCAAAGCCTCTGCTCAGTAAGATAAAATACCTAAGTACGAGATTGCAGTCATTTTCGCTCTAGTTTAGGTTCTAGAGCTAGTAACAGACCGACAGACAAGGGGAATTGCGATAACCACTTTTTCGGACTAGGGTACACCTAAAACGTATATTTCCATCAAAATCTCGAGGTCGAATTTTTTCGCCTTTACAATACTTTGTCAATATACTTCGTATATGAGAAAGTAAAAAGGAACGGTGTGACAAACACTATAAATTATTAAAACATAATATAAATGATTAAATTATAGAATCAACTAGTTACGGTATAAGTCAAAAGTGAAACAAATTCGGCACACTGGGGTCTCAGGTAGCCCAAAACAGATTCAGATATTGCTTTTTCGGGACCTGGGCTACTACTGGCCTCGTATGGTGTTCCCAGGTACTAAGAGATATAGTACAAGGTTATTTACACAAGAGGGCACTGCAATGCAAATAATATGGAAGTTCGACAGGAACATCTTGAGCTATATCTGGTGTCCTAATCTGCCGTTCCAGGGTTAAACGACTCACATAATGGTATTTCACTGTCAAGCACAGAATCGTTTAGCCATGTTACGAAGTCGTATTTCTAGTGTTCGATACTGATTTTTAAATATTTTTTTTCAATTTCTATTTCTATTTGTTTTTTAGTAAAGACTAACAATATCATATTCGTTTCCCATAGTAGCTCGATTATAAGGCGATTTTTTCTAAATTGTAAGACAAAAATTTCTTAATATCGCGACAAAAGTTATCTTTTATTATCACTTGTCCCTTTCACCAACACTAAAATTCAATCCTCTATCTTCTACAAAGACGGCAGCCGTCTGCGCCTTTGCTAAATTTAATTAAACCTCTAATTTTCCTATTTTGTCTTTCATTCACAATGCAACAACGTATGCATGCCAGTGAGTTTAAAACTTTTTCATCGCGGATGCAGTGTAGCTTTGAAGGTGCGTGCGATAAGTTTTTCATACATTTTTCTGAATATTTAACCCGTAACAAAAATGTTTTAAGTTGTGCAAAGAAATCTGGTATGTAGGTATACTTCTTTGGAAAATACTTGTTTTGGAAAAAATTACGGAATCGTGCATTAAATGTTAATTAGAATAATAAAAGTTTTCTTTGTAGTGATTATGTATTGTTGAACATACTTTATATATGAAGGGTGGAATTATTACAATTATTTATTAACAAACAGAAAATCACTTATGAAATATTGGTCTCGGACCCGGGAACTTTGTGTCCGAAAACCAACGCGCTAACAATTGTACCCATCGAACGTTGATTCAAATTCGCGCAAAGTAAACTTCCGGTTCAGTTTGGTTAATACTTATCGATAGTTCCTCCCAGGAAAAAATAGGTGTCGCTGTGAATCTCCTATCAAGGCCAGCAGCCAAAAACTTTTCCGTTCTCCCTCCAGAACTCAACCAGCTAGGTTCGAAATAGGTACTCAAGAAGCCACGTTCTTAGTTTTTAGGTAAGTAGTAATTTCTTTACTTATTGATTCTGGTTGTGTAAATTCGTCTGTATTTCGTTTTTGAATGTGCTAGAATGCATTTCATCTGCTCGATTTATCCTCGTATTGAAGGTATTTCGTAACTTTTTGATGTTTTTCTGAGCCAATTTGATCGTATTATGAACGCAATTTCACATCCGTTTTAATTTTCGCTTTAATATGTACAAAAGGTTCATCTTCGCTGCTTTCACTGACGTGTTTTTACCGTCCAAACTGAGTTTTTAAGTGTTGAAATGGGGGTAATGAGTGTACTATGTACGTATGTGGAAGCATTTAAATGGTAACTAGACTACGAGTTGGAAGGGATCTTTTTTGTCTGCAATCCATATTTAGTTTGTCCACTAAACTTAAAACTATAATCATGCATATTGGCGGGAAAACTAGTTTTAGCTACGCGGGACAGGCATGCTTCCAAGCTGTATTCACTAACTAGAGCATTAACCCATGATATACAGTCTCCGTCTTTATCATAGTTGCTGTTTTATCGTAAGAACAAATCATTTCGTGTGCCATCCCGGGTGAAAAATTCCATTAAGTCTCGGCCTTTTCAGCTTACAATTTCTTTCGCAAACCCTTCATAGTTGAAGCCTTTACTGGATGACGTGTGATTTTGAGTTTCGGTGTCGTAGTTTTAAGGCTAACGAAAGCTGCTTATTATCACAGAAAATCGCTTCGGAAACTTGTATTCTCCTTGAATTTTAAAACACAGGCAATATTTTCTGGTATTTAAACTATATTTTTGTCTATTTTATGGAAAAACATCGTATCTAATGATTTATTAGTGATAAAATGTTCGAATATAGATTTTATAGGGAAAGTAATGAAGAACTGCATGCTTATGTGTATTATAGGAAAGAAATACGTAGAAAATATATTACGAATGCAATATATTACTTATTAGAAACATTTCACTCGCATGTAGCCTACTACCGCTCTAGTTGGAAAGACTACCAGATTACAACGATATGGAATTCCTTCTGCCCTTGAAGTATTTGAGAATTTTGGTGATGTGCTTTGATTCTTATCAGAGCGAACAAATCCGTTCTCGTCAGAAATATTACTTTAAACTCCGCTCAGTTCTGAGACCGCTTACGGAGGTCGCATTTGACGGGGAATTAGGATATTCGGATGTGAGCCTCTCAGAAGAATTACGTCATAGGAGACAGGCTGGTAAGGTCGAAGGCTTACTTTTACAGTGAAGGTAAGACCTCGGAGACAAACGGTAAACAGATGCTTATCTGGATATCTAGATAACATAGGTAGATATCCTACACCTTTTTCACCCTCGAAAAGCAATAAACATAACCCATAAGAGGGAACTCCAAACACGTTTTTTTTTCTTCCACTTCAGGTATTTGTTTCTTTTTTTTAGCCGGCTTGTACAGTCTTACAATAGGCGAAGGAAATATTCCTATATTACGTAATATATTTTCTGTTTTTCTTTCCGCTAAAAGGCAAAAGTGTGTAATTCTTCATTATTTTTTGCTACAACATTCTTTTTTACTTGATCGGTATGCCACCAATAGTTAATGACATACGAAACTTTAAAGTAAATGTCGTCCATTCTTGTTGCGCTCTTTATATTAAATGTTTAACATGAAAATTTCTAAGTTTACGAGAATTTTACAATCATTTCAAACCTATCATTTTCTCTAGTTCCTCTTTCTAATAGTTTTATTTCTGTTTGTTTCAGGTGTCGGTGATATGATCGTTTATTGACGTCGCGTCGGTTAATCGAGGTTTGCATTTCATTGCTTTTTTATTTTCAGGTGAAATTTTTTACTTTGTATTTATCCATGCGAAGGTATTTTAGACATAGTTTCGTTTATTTCGACATGCTTAAACTTAGTTATGTATACACTTCGTTATTATTTTTACAAAGGTATTATATTTGTGCGTTAATGTTATCGTTGTCTTACACTTCGTAGTGGTGCGCATCACAACACTCCGAACACCAGGCCTGGTGTACACCCACACACATTTACAAACAATCGTCAGTTTACAAGGTTTACACATTTTTCGCTCGTATTTATAAATGAATATTTCGAAATGTATTCCTTCCATTTAAGCGTAAAATAGGTTTTGACGTAGTTGGATCAAGCTGACACAAGGATACCATTCACTAGTAAGTGTTGCACTTTACAGTGTGTTTGTGTATTTCTCCGTATTAATATTTTCTTTTCTATTTCAGGGCACTAATCCTTTTGTCAATACAAGAGAAGACAACTCGAAGAGGTAATGAGGGTATTTGTAACACAAGATACATACGAAAGAATTATTGGCCAATCTTAAGATCAATCTTCTATTATTTTTCAGGTAAGCCATAATCTAGCTATTAATTATATGCTAAATCTATATGAGTGTCTTTGACATTTTCGAGGCAATTGGACACACACAGAAAAACCTAGAATGCGGAATAGTTGCTTAATATAATTAATAATATTTGTTCTCAGTAATTTTAAAGACACAGTGTTGAGGCTATATGAAAGATAGTTTTTTTGTATTTCGAACTTTAAATACTGCTTCAGAAAAATCTATTATAGTGATAGCGCTCTTTATTCGTTCTATTGTTCCGTTTTGTTGGCCCGGCACCCGATAGACATTAATCCGATATATAATGGAATCTTGATACCACGAAATCTAATATTAATTATTTCTAAAATTCTAATATTAAAATCGAATTCATATATTATCGAATGACAATATATCAAATTATATAAAAAATTGCAATAAGCTTTTGTAATTCCGTTTCTTTTTCAATATTTGTTTACATAACAAAGAAACTTGTTAACTAATTGTATCTTTTAAACCAAAGCTTCCTTTGTTACGTAAACAAAAATTGAAAAAGAATCGGAACAAAGGAATGAATAAATAGCGCTATCACTATGGTAGATTTTCGCTTGTAACTCGTGTAGCAATCTTGATATTTATTGTCATCTCTCATAAAATTGGTACTTTAATATAATAATAATTGTGTTGCATTGTATCAAAGGCGGATCCTAACAATTTCATGGAAAACGTGTCGGACGCATACACATTAAGGCCAAAATTTGAATTTTGTGTCATTCATCCGTTAATAAACAAGTAACATCTAATCATAGCAACGTAAACTTAAAAGAAAAGTTCAAATATAACTAATAGAGAATTACAATGTCCGCAACATTGATGACATATATTTACGTGAGTTGAATTTTAAAGGAGATAATTTAGAAAAAACGGAAAAATGACATTTGCTTGACTAGTTTACGCTAAAAATCTTTTCAGATCTTCAACTATTGATAGATAAAGCTTTGCTCTTATCTGATAATTAGTTTTTGTGTTGTAGTGCCCAAAATATTCCTATCACACAGACATAATAGTGAAGGCATCCTCAGGGGATCTCAAACCGTGTGCTCCATTGAAATATTGATTTTTTTCGCGAATAAAATACTTTTAGCTATAATACTACGTACGGAGAAAGTAAATTGGCATTATGTAAGGATTTCAGAAGTGCTAAACTTAGGGATTGTATCGAAGGTATCTTGAAACAAGTATTTAAATTATTTTACAGGTTGGCCAACACCGCGGGACTGGAGGAAGAGCAGATGTTAGTTAGGAATGCATAGGGATTTTAGGCGAGTAGGGAATAGGCTTAGGCGAGTAGGTAATAGGGGTGTGAATGTCTTTGCGTGCTTGATCGAGTAATTGAATGCGCTAGCGCGAATTTATCCCATCATAGTTTGCGGCAGTTAGATGCTAGGTTATTAGTGCTAGGTTTGAGATGTGACCAGTTGAGAATATTGATAGGTTTACATTGAGTGTAATTAAGAGATTTGAGCTATTTTAGTTTAGCGTTAGCATGGTTGTAGGTCGTTTAGTTTAGGTAGGGCAACTTTATACTGAGTGTCCCTTTTTAAGGGGCACTCCGTCTCAGCCAGCCGCGTGTCGACGTTTACCGTTTGGGGTTTACGTCGTGCACTTATGCGGCGCCACACAATTTTCTATTCCATCTGGGTTGAGCGCCAGTGGCTCCGACTTGTCATGGTAGTAGGGCTGGGTTGTATACCTTGGCGAGCTCTCTATGCTAAAAATAAAGAGCAACGAAGGCCTAAGCACTGCTTCCCGGGCGGACTATGGAAATATGCTTTACTTCATATGTTATACAAATAGTTACGATCGTGTTTTTGCCATCTCCAATGGTAGAGTAGGAGAAAGTATGGTGCCGTGAAATAAAATCAGGATTTTATGGGAAACACACGTTTTGAGGTCCCCTGAATACGTTTTCAATATTTTCCATTATACATATCTGTGTGTAATAGGAATATTCTGGGCACTCTAATCAGATAAGCACAAAACTTTATATTTAAGGTGCGAGTAGGTTTTGGCTGACACTGGTCAACCAGAAGTGGAGGTTTATACTTGTCATTGTTCCATTTTTTCCAAATGTCTACTTTAGAACTCAATTAATGAAAATATTGGACCTTGTACCTTATCTGTTCACCAGCAAACATTTAGGCACATTTCGCTTCCAGCGTGTCTATTATCGCCGGTCTGTCCGTCCGTCTCTCAGTCTGTCTGTCTGTCCGTCCGCATGTTCGTTCTCTGCTTCTACCAAATAGATTTTCATGAAATTTTATATTATGGACTTACAGCCAAACACAATAAGAAAATCATATAAATGAATTGCGTAAGCTAATCGAGGGTACCACTTTACTGGTGACAAAAATGAACTTTACGTCATATCCCGTAAAGTATTGCTCATATCAAAATATTTTTCAAATAAAACTTGTAGAACTGACAAAGTAGAGTAATTTATTTCCTAAACATTTTTGTCGAAGTGGCCGTTACCAAGAAAATAAAACGTCTAAATTCGAGTTGAACTTAGAAATTTTCTTGCATGGTTACTTCTTCATTGTTGCTAACATAAACAATCTCACAAACAAAGATTTAATTTCCTTACGTGTGCATGCAATATTTTTGAATAGGATGAAAACATCTTGTTTTCCCTTTTGAAAGAAATTTACGCAACCGTAAATTAAATCTTAATTTCAGTAATAAAATTATTATAAATTATATGGTGGACCATGAGTTATAAAAGCAGATTAGAATTGTTCGCATTTATTTAAATAAAAATTTTTTATGACAGAGTGGTCTCCGAACCCTGGATTATTGTATGCATTCAACGCGCTATCCATTACACCAACTAGGGAACATTTTTGGACCTTGTGTATGGGCTGTCGCGCACGAGCCACTTTGTGGCGAGAAACAGAACAAACGGTTTCTGGTTGGACCCCGCACACGACGACACAGTTTTGTGGCGGTCACAGAAAAGTGGCTCGTGTTCCATTTTCCTCTCCACACCACTGTGGCGCGCCATCGGCCACACGTCATGGAACGCACGCAGTCAGGTTGAAACACGCACACGGTTTGCTTCTTGTGGCTCAGTTCACGCAGTTTTCTCCAGTCTTCTGTGCCAGGGAGATGGCTGACAACGAAATTGACGTTGACGTGCTTATATCTGAGGTGCGAAAACGTTCCGCTGTATATGATAGTGGACTAAAGGAATATAGTGATAAATGTGTAAAGGAAAAACTGTGGAGAGAAATATTTGAAATCCTGATAGAGGGATGGCAGAATCTTCCCGACCAGGAAAGGCGTGAGAAAGGTAAGAACAAAGTGTATTTATAGCAGTATTTAATTTTAAAACTCGGCTCTTATGCAGATTTTAACAAAATATTTTATTATTTTGTATAATAATGGCCGTCGTCTGTTGGTTGGTCACGCTATGCAAACGCTAATAACTCGAGAAATAATAACGATAGAAACTCGAAATTTGGTAGGGATGTTTGATTAACACTTATTCAGAGAACTACGAATTTAACTCGCGAAAAAATTCCTTCGTTCGTCTCCAAGAGAGGCATTTCCATTTCCCCTCATTTGTCTATTAGATTTAATAATGTAAATTGTTTAACAACAATGTAAACATGCTAATATTAACAACTATCAGTGCTGATATACTGCATACGACATCTTAATTTTCGATGTGATAACGCACAAGGTCCTAAATATTTGTCATTATCAAAGCTGTACAGTGTGTAATTTTTCCTCTGAAAATGTACTGTTTTGCTTTTTAGGATGAATTTATGTTAAGTACGTCAATAAGTCATATTACTGCTTCCGTTGCTATAATACAATTTAGTAATTGTTGTTAGTGATACGTACTCTGCAAAAGGTTATTTGAATTGCGCATCGATATTTTGTTATCCAAAACAACAGCTAACGAGTTGATTTACCTGTTGTTTTTTTCAATGTATATAATAGAGAAAGGGTTTTAAATTATTCACAAGTGTAATTGTCACAATAATTATCGAGGACGCTGATGTAAATATCTCCTTTATTCAAAGAATGAAAATATTTGTCAATATAAAAATTATGAAAAATATGTTTTATTTGTACTATTTTATAGTTCATTTATTGTTAATATATTATTTTAAAAATTAAAATGTATTTGAAAAATTTCAAAATTATTCGCGTTTAATTTCCTATAATAATTATTCTTTTATGACGCTTTTTAGGGGGAGTATTCGTATTTAATTACTCTGTACCATTGAGAAAGACGTGCTCATACTTGCAAGATGAAACGTCTTACAGCAATATAAAATGCATTTTCTATTTGTGTTCCAGATTTTGAAGTTTCATTGATCACAGAGTCTTTGTCAAATCTGTTTAAATTTTATTTGGTTTATTAACTTTATATTGTGATTTATCTACTGTTAATAAATGCAGTTCTAATGGTGTAATGTTTCAGATGTCACTTTTAATATTTTAGATAATGTTATGCATCAATAAAAATTTGTTACAAAACTTGCTGAATAAAATATTTTTATTACTGCTAATAGTACTTATTTAAAATTGGAAGTTGAATAAAATTTTAAACTTTAAATGTCGGATTTATTTGTTTTTCCCTCTTTCTGTTATTCTGTTTCCCCACCTCTCTCCTTTCATATAATAATAAATTTTCACTAGCAGCCCGTTGCAGCTACGCTTTCAAATCTAAATAGTTCGGCCATAGGTTAGATCTTCTTCGTTCCTTATTCATTTGAAGTGTTTCCCTATTTCTTTGTCTTTCTTGTACTCTCCGCTCCTCATCTATAGGGGCAATCCTATGAGCTTCCGCGGCTCTTTCCTACAATACTCTTCCTTTGATCTCTGGCTCCTCTTCCATTCTCTGGCAGCTGTAGCTGGGCTAATAGCTCTCCTTTCCACTGGTCTACCTCTTGGCATTTTTTAATTTTCAGCGATTTTACAGCAATATACTGGAGCAATTACGTGATCACAATGTCACAGAGTTACTCAATGCTAGTTTAATATCGCGGTATATTCAAAGGGGGAAAATTTTTTTAAATTCTACCTTACCTTAGTTCCAATGATTATCGTTGCACCCTTATAGACGAACTCACAAACAGTTGCTTTCCTTCAAGTGTCTACCAACGACTGCTTTTAACTTCTTACAGGACCTACTATAAAGGCGAGCGTTTATTTAGATTATCAATGAAGAGAAGATAGCAATAACGCTTTTCTTTCGTCTATTTGAAGGTGGCATTAAATGAATCGGAAGCAATAATGAGAGTCTCCTTGGCAACGCCCGGAATGAGTACGTAAAATCCGCAAAATTTCGAAAAAGAATGCGTATTTCTGAAAAATTCGACAGCGTAACGTGTAAACATTGCAAGTATATAGCTTTAGCCGTCGAATAAAGCAAAAAAGAAGAAAATCGGCCCATATTTACCTATTTTAAGAATGAAGGAAAAAAAACCTTGCACTCTGAAAAATCGAAAATCCCGTGTACGTTTATGGGAAAATATAATTGTCTCCTGGATTCGAACCCGGGACACTTCAGCAAACAAAAATATTTTTCCAGGGACCTTATAACCAGTAAAACAAAACGCCTTTTACCGCATATCTTTACGACGAACGGTTTCGAGAAATACGACGATATAATTACGCGAGGCTTCATACGGACGGACCGACGGACGCAGCTTCACTACGCGCATAATATATAGGACTAGCTGAAACGCCCGGCTTCGCTCGGGAAAGAGTGGCAAACGATTTTTATTGCTCGGGGCAAACGTTCTCCATTCCTTAATTACGCAAGCTATGCTTACATTAACATTTACTATTTTATCTATTGTATTGTACGCATTAACGTCTTACTTAATATTCACATGGATAGATGCACCGAAGCCTTTAAAGCGGCAATAAAATTATGTGGATTATGTCAATACTATTAGCCAAAATGTAAACAATAAACAACATCTTGGTTACCGAACAACTGTAAGTAGATGTATCGATTTATGTTGCGATAAATCTTTCAATGTTAATGGTAAAAGATAACAATGTTCTATTATTCCTTAAAAATCATTTGACTCACTTTAAAAGTATTCATAGACTATATTTAGGCATATCTCGGCGTTCGCTATTCTTCCTCTACGGCGCGCCACGGCGTGGATTTTCGTTGCATTAATCTGTACGTGGATAAGTCTCCCTTTGAAGAGGACAACAACTAACAATAAGTAATTTAGCTTTGTTGCCGCCTGAAAAATGGTCATCTAAACCGATAAATTATGCGCTTAAAGGAATATTTCGAGCGATTTAGCATGTAATACTATGAAACATGAACAGAATTAAAATATTCAGTCTTTCGAGCGTAAAATAAGCCATTTCTCGTGATCGTAAGTTAATATTTAGGTATATTTATATCCACATCAGTGAAGGGCTGCATGGCATTTTGGGGTTCCTCTACACAATTTCTCAAGCATTCTTATGGAAATAGTATTTTGTTGACCTCATAGGTTATAAGAGACCCCACGGTCTGCAAACCTAAACCAAGTTCTTCCTTTGGTCCATAGGATGGCCTATGAAACTTTTGAATTCCATAGATTCAACGGTGTAAAAACGTATAAAGAACATACATACATACACACACACACTATAAAATATTTATAAGATAAATAATAAAAACGAAGATTAAGAGAAAAAGCAGTCTGTCACAATAAAAAGTTTGTATTATTGGCTCTCAACTCAAGAGCTAAATATCACTGCGGATTCACAAGAACGTGAATTTATTAATCTCGCTAATTTAAAATATATTTTCTTTTTTTCATTTTCTCCATTTGAATAACATAGGGACGAGTGCAGCTTATTTTTCATTTGAATTTTAAAATTACTTAGAACTTAAGCCTTATGTCGCCGAAATTGAGAGTTCAATGCATTTATATGGGAAAAATTGTAACGTAATATCGTAAGTCAACTTCTGTGTACAATTTTAATTTGCTTACTTGGAAACCATATATTTGTTGTTTTTAATTAAATTATCTTCTAATCTAACATATAAAGGAGAATGCTTGTAAGTTTGTTCGCTGTGAATGCTTTTAATACGAGATAGGGAGGGAGAGAGATAGATGGTAACGGAGGGGGGAGATGGAGAGAGGGAAGGGGTGGAGAGAGGGAGGGAGGGAGAGGGAGGGAGGGTGAGAGGGGAGGGTGGGTGAGAGGGGAGGGAGGGTGAGAGGGGAGGGAGGGTGAGAGGGGAGGGAGGGTGAGAGGGGAGGGAGGGTGAGAGGGGAGGGAGGGGAGAAGGGAGGGAGTTTATACGTTATTTTCCTAAGATTTTCTTCCTTCATTCATCTAAATAGGAAAATGCGGAGCGGTTTTCTTCATTTTAGCTTTATTCGACGGGTATAACTGTGTACTATCTTATTCTTACGTGTTACACGGTCGAAGTTTTAGATTAACTAAATCCGTTGAAATTCAACGGGCACTCCAGCGAGTACGTAAATATGAACCGATTTTCTTCGTTTTTGCTTTATTCGACGACTATTAATTCGTGCGATGTTCACGTGTTACACGGTCAAAGAGTTCAGAAATGCGCATTCTTTTAGGAAATTTTGCGGATTTTACGTACTCATTCCGGGCGTTGCCATGGAAACTCTCATTGTTGCCTCCGATTCATTCAATACAAATTAGACCTTCAAAGAGACGAAAAAAAGTGTTATTCGTTTCGAACTGTTATTTGACCATCGAAATTAATGAAGCATAGCAATATAAATATATTTAAGGATAATTATTCTGTTGACTGCGTACAGGAAGCGTTTCTAACAGTTTAATCAAAGCAACTAAATCTTTGTTTCATCGTTTGAATGCTGTAATCTAACCTTTGTGTAAGGTAAATCGTTACGAATGGGAACTTAAGGGACCAGCTTTTTTACTTTCTCCATACGTAGTAATGGGAAAGTATTGTATTTATGAAAAAAATCGACTTCGAGATTTCAACGGAAATACAAGGTTTGATGTCCCTAGAACACGTTTAGAATATTTTCGGAATGATGTCTGTGTGTATGTTAGTGTGGGCGCTCTAACTCATAAAGTACGTGCCATATCGTTACCAAACTTCACACAAGAACTGATTAGTTTTTCGACAATAACGGGTAACCGGAAGTCGAGGTTTATTCGGAACCCGATTCGGTTTTTGCGATATTTCTTCGTTAAAACATCATTATTGTATTTACAATTCTATACAAAAGTTATAGAGAATGTAATTTCCTACAACTTTCATTTCAAACAATTTTCTATTGTAGTTATTGTTTAGGAGTTATTTATAAATAACCGGTTTTTCGGTTTTCTCATTAAAAACATCGTTATTAGTAATCTTCGTGAGGACCAAAGTTGTAGAGAATAATATTTCTTCCAAGTTTTGTTTGAAACAAATTTTCGTAGAACCATCCATTTCGGAGATATTATGCTTTTTACTTTCTCCATACGTAGTAATGGGTATTGTATTCATGAAAAAAATTGACTTCGAGATTTTAACGGAAATACACGTTTTGAGGTCCATAGAACACGTTTAGACTATTTTAGGAATGATGTGTATGTATGTGATTGTGTGGGCTCTAACTCTAAAAGTACTTGCCATATCGTTACCAAATTTCAAATATAACACTTTGGTATGAGCATGAGGAGCTGAGTAGTTTTTAGACATTACCGGTTAACCGAAATTTTAGGTTTATTCGAAGCCCGATTCGGTTCTGGCGAAATATCTCCGTTAAAACATCATTATATATATAGAGTACATATACAAAGGTCATAGATAATGTAATTTTCTACAACTTTCATTTGAAACAATTTTCCATAGCGGTTATTGTTTAAGAATCATTTATAAATAATCGGTTTTTTCGGTTTCCGTCAAATATATCCTTAAAAACGTCGTTATTGGTAATCTTCGTGAGGACCAAAGTTGTAGAGAATAATATTTCTTCTAAGTTTTGTTTGAAACAAATTTTCGTAGAACCATCCATTTCGGAGATATTTTGCTATTTCTTAATTTGCAGTATACAGCGCCACCACCATGTAGCGGTGGATTATGTAAACATTCAAAATTTACGTAATTTACGGCAATAAGGACGACTGTATACTTTTACGATACGAAATAATAATTTTGCCTTATAATGCTATTCATAATAATTTAAATATCTATACCCCAAATATGTAGAAAGTCATGTGTTGGCCACATCAGATTTTTTCTTTTCTAATTCTCGTTCCTCGAAGCGGTCTTGCATTCAAAAGACGTCATCGCTGCTACTAACACCACTCCCGAGGTATGGGTGAAGCATACCCGGCCTTTTCGTACCTTTTTCTTCAAAAACAAATTCCTCTTCGGGATATCCTTCCTTGTTATTTCTCTCACAGCTGGACTCTGTTCTCTTGTTGGACCTTCGCTTAATCCTTATTCTTCAGTTCCCTGACGCGTAAGCATCATAAAAATTATGCTCTGGTTCACGTTTTACTTTCGTTCGTTTCAAACGGCGTAAATGTAAATTTTTGGACCGCGCAAATTGAGAACATGCCTAAATTAATAGACCGCGTAAATCAAAATTCGTGTAAATCAACACCGCGCAAATCGAGAATTATTCTTATATCAAGCTTATCGGTAGCTTTTAGATGATCACAGTTATTGCCGCAGGAAGACTGTTAATTGGCAGCCTTAAGAGAATCACTGTCAAATATTCAAGGAACCTGAAAACGCGTTTTTCCGTTGAAATCTCCAAATCGATATTATTCACGAATACAATTATTTCTCTTACAATACGTATGAAGAAAGTAAAAACTTAAAATTTATTCGTTTGAAGCAAAAAATGATAATGTATGTTCCGAACTTATATTTTAGTTTTGAAAATTTTAATTCCGTGAAAAGAAATTCGAGTCTCGAACCCTGATACATAAAGTTCGAGTTTGAAAGCACTAACGATTAAGGCAACACCAACTGAGTATGTGAAATTACGAATCTGCAGACGCTTGCCGTATTGCTTAGCGCCCAGGAGAGGGTGGGGGCAGTCGGTGCAAATAACCGGGGTTCGGCCTTAAGGGCAAAAGTTTCCTATGAAGATGAATCACGAACCTTTTAAGGCGGGTACACACTTGTTGCGTATCCTCCTATCGTATCGCCTTAGCGTTGCAAGAGACCGATACGCTACGATGCCACGAGCTTAACTTGCATCCCGTTGCCTCACGGCGTTACCATATCCTCCAAGCGTTGCACCGTGGGGTTCCCAGTTTGATACGGGAGCCCGAATGAGAAACATGTCTTTGCAGCTAGCAGCAGCTTCGTACATTTATGTATACATTACGCTGTGAAGAAAAAGAAAAAACAGCGACGGTGGTGGCAAACGCAACTCTACTCAAGAAGGGAACTGTACAGTGGTTCAAATTTATTAGCGGACTCGAAGTTTCGTCCTTCTCATTTTAAAAATTTTCAAACAAAATGACGAAAAATAATAATGTTTTGTAATTAGTGTCTAAATGAAAACTAATACATGCGAAGCAGATAATTACTCTCTAACAATTTCTAATGCTTTCCTTTTCGTATAAACGAGAAACGTGACACGGTGAACGTCCACACTTGTTCAAGCCGTCATCCCTTTGATGCGACGGCCAAATACCGACTTCGCACCGGACCAGCCCGTTGCGTATCCAACTCTTGATACGCGACGCTGCAACGCGTCCAGTCCACACTGCCATGATACGGTGATACGATACGAGGATACGCAACAAGTGTGTACCCGCCTTTAGGGGCCGTCCATAAAAGACGTCCGCAGGTTAGGGGGGGTCCGTGAAGTCGGACAAGGGGGGCAGGAGGGGGTCGGGGCCTCTGGACGTCCAAAAGTTAAACATAAATACTTTTGAGTTACACAATTAATTTCAGTGGTTTTATATACCATCAATTGTATTATAGGACTTTTACACTATTCTTTAAGCTTCTTCGACTGTGAGATACTATTTATAGAATATTGAATTTGAAATGTTGGATAAAATGATGGCGATATTGATGCCGCAACGCCTGCGAGGTGGAAAAGTGAGACTGCCGCTGACGCGCGTTCTGTGTGGTGCCGGCGGCTGTCTGGGTGAGCGGCTCGGTGCCTACTGCAGAAGCAGACAAGGCGTTCGAGTTTAGACCAGGGTTGTTAAACGAAACCGAACCCAAAGAATAGTTTAGGTTCAGAACGAAACTATATCTTTTCTCTTGCCATTTAGTTTCGGTTCGTAACGAAACTGTATGTTCCCGTGATGGGTTTAGTTCCGTTCCGGAACGAAATTGTTTAGTCGGAACGAAATATTTCGTTCCGAAACGGTTCCTTTTCTTGAATGGGTTCGGGTTCAAGCTGAGAGTTATTGAGAGATACGTTCAGTAGTTTCGTTCCAAGCAAACTGCACCATTATTCTGGTCGTGGGGCGGAGAAGAGAGTGAGGTACTCGCATAGAGTCCAGAAGAGATACCAGCTAGAGTATTCAAAGAGTTAGCACTGGAAATAGCACCTTATCTCGAAATAGTTTTCAATAAGTCACTTAGTCATGGCGCTGTACCTAAGGAACAGAAATTAGCCTTTATAACGCCGTTACACAAAGGTGGGAAAAAAGACGACAGAGAAAATTACAGGCCAATTTCTCTTACCTCCCTATCTTGCAAGGTTCTCGAGCACATTATCGCTAGCTCCGTGATGGACTTCTTAGATAGTCAGAACTTGCTAAGTAAATATCAGCATGGCTTCAGGAAGACGAGATCTTGTGAAACACAGCTTGCTCTGTTCGTTCACGATATACTAAGATCAGGAGACCGTAAGACTCAGTTAGATGCTGTTTTCCTCGACTTCAAGAAGGCTTTCGATAAAGTCCCGCACAGTAAGTTAGTGAAGAAATTAAATGACTGTGGAATAAATCGAAAGATAATCGAGTGGATCAGGGACTTTCTTAATGAGCGTGAACAAATAGTAGTTATAGATGGATTTAAATCAGATTCAGCCAGCGTAGCCTCAGGCGTTCCACAGGGAAGTGAAATCGGCCCCCTACTATTCCTTTTATATATAAACGACTTAGATAAGGTAATTAAAAGTAAAATCAAGTTATTCGCGGATGATACAGTAGTTTACAGAGAGATTAACAGTCCTAACGATCAATTATTACTTTCTGACGACTTAAATGCAATTCTCGAGTGGTGTAAAGAGTGGCAGTTAGAATTGAACTTAGGAAAGTGTTCCTTTATGAGATTCTGGGGAAACAAAAACATTGACACGACGAATTACACTGTTGAAGGCGTCCAGCTAAAACTAGCCGATTCCGTCAAATTCTTAGGCGTTACTTTAACAAGCAACCTCTCGTGGGATATGCACATACGAAATATATGCGGGAAGGCTAAACAGAAACTAGGATTCATCAAACGCATAGTAGGTAAAAGTCAGGAAAAGTCAAAGAGACATGTTACTTCTCGTTAGTAAGACCGCTATTATAGTACGCGTCGAGCATATGGGATCCGTACGTGAAAGGATCAATCTCAGAGTTAGAAAGAGTGCAGCGAAAAGCCGCTAGATTCGTCAAAAATTGTTACGACAGAAACAAAAGTGTTACATCCTTGATACAGGACGTAGGATGGGAATCACTAGCTGAGCGCCGATCACGCTCTAGGTTAAAACTTCTCGAAAGATTTAGAACGCATATATTCTCCAGCGATGTCGAAGAAATAATAAGAGCGCCAACTTATATTGGTAGAACGGACCATCCTCGTAAAATAAGAGAGATAGCCTGTAGGACTGAGAGGTATAAAGGCTCGTTTTTCCCTAGAACGATAGCTGAGCAGAACAGAAGTTACGAAAAGAAATCAGCCGACGTAGAATGATACTATACATTATTATGCGCTTTACCTTGGTGCTATTGCACCCCCTGCCACACACCATTGCGGTGGCTTGCAGGGTGAACTATAGATATAGATAGATATAGAGTAGAAGCCCGCAAATCATAGTCTTAGGGGATTAATTAGGCTTAATTTTATTCTTCTAATGTAAGCCGTTTTAACACATTCAATATCTTCTTGGTTTTTTAGAACCATCCCCAATGGCCAACCGAAATTTCACTATTTTTTTAAATATCGTTTTTCCGGAAAAATTCGCACTAAATACAAACTAACCGAGGAGCAAACTGACAAAAACTAAACTGAGGACCCGGCTTCCTACGAGGAGCCAATGTGCGAAGCCGTCGCTTAACGGTACGGTTAGGGGTGTCCATATATAACGTAAGACGTTTGGGGGGAGGGGGGGGTGCGGATGAGACTTACGTTGTCTTACAAGGGGGGAGGAAGGGTCTACGATTGGTCTTACGTGAGATTTTACTTTTGCGACAACGCAGTTTGAGTCCCAGAACAGTACTCTGAATGAAACGCATTTAACACCGCTAATGCGGCGCTCCAGCGATAGCAGGACTCACTGTCAGTCAAAGCGGGCGCCGATGCTCTGCCACATGAGGGCGCTGCACTTTTATTGCCGAGCTCCCTTGTACCCCCACCCCGCTCCCTGAGTCCCACTCTGCATGACGCACGTGCTGCAAGTTCCAACCTGACGCGAGCCGCTACCGGCAGACAGGAGTGTTGCGCGAGGGTACCGCGGGTTTAAATGACTTACTTTCGCTCGAATGATGGGGTCTAGAGCAGATCTCTATAAAAGGCTCTTTGAAGCTTTCAAGAATTGCTACCCAAGCAAAACTCCACAACAAGCCCAGGAGGAGGCAAATGTCATCTGGCGAAGAGCGAAAACTGAATTTCGGAAGAATGGTATGGCATTTGAAGAACACATTGACAGTAAAAGTCAGCAACTGAATCAAGAAGCTACGAAGAGAAAAGCTACTCTCAAGAGCTTTTTTGTGAAGGTAAGCATTGCGGATGACACATTACAGACATGTTTTGCAATTACAGCGTGTCTCTGCATGCACGAATGTCTCGTAGAATGTCCCTCCGCATGTCTGGCCCATGTTTATTAGTTTTATTCGATGTCTAGGGGGCTCACCACAACAGGGGTGCCAATACGTAGACGTCTTTATTATTGTTTCGATGCTCCAAAATCTATGGAAGGTTTTTATTACCTATTTTTTTATGTTGTGAAAAAAGTTTACCTTTATGTGACTGTTAGCCAAGTACGGCTTCTCACTGAAATAATAAACATTTGTTTATAAATAATGGGGGAATTATTCACTAGACCAGCTGACTACCACCCCTGAAAATTATCTAATAGTCATTCGAAGTGAAACATCAGTAGTGGTGAGCTCGCGAGTGAAAAAAACCTCAGAATTCTTACGTAAGATTTAGGAGGAGGGGCGGGGGTCCCATTGGTTCTTATGTTTTCTTACATGGGGGAGAGGGGGGGTCAAAAAGTGGCCTAAAACGTCTTACGTAATATATGGACGGTCCCTTATTACGGAGCGGGAGATGCGTCGACTACGCGTCGACGCCGGTCGTCTGCGCGCGGTAGCAACCGTCGACGGCGGCATTGAATGTGTTAATGATATGGCGATTTTTCCGCGAACACCCATTTTCCGTCAGCGAGAAAAACAACTCCGTACGAGGTCGGCGTTCACTATTCACTGCGCACTCTACATCTTCCCGGTGGTGATATTAGGAACTAAGATCCCCCTCCTATCTCCGACCTCCCCTCTCGCATTCCCCCCTCGCCCTCTCCTCTCGCCGTTAGACGCGAGTAAAAACCATTGAAAACTGGCTGGAACCAAAGCTGGAACCAAAGTAGAAGGAGCCGGAACGAAACTATTTCATGTGCGAACCCGATCCGGAACGATTCACTTTCCTTCCATCGACATTTCGTTCCGAAGATTTCGTTCCGGTTCCACTTTCGTTCCACGACTTTGGTTCCTTTTTCGGTTTGGTACCTGTGAACCGTTCCTTGAACCGAAACTTATCTGGAACCGTTCCTCTTCAGTGGGTTCGGTTTCGTTTAACAACCCTGGTTTAGATACGTCTGCTCGCGGCATGCATCTAGTGTCGAACGGCGCGCAATCGTCAATGTCCAACGAACTTCTGTTACGTTAACATGTCTGGGCGCGGAGCGTTGTACGGCAAACTGTGGGAGGCCTATAAGCAGAGCTGCAAACCGAACCGAACCGCATTCATTTTGTTGAACCGCGAACCGAACCGAAACCACTGATTAATTTTTCAATGAACCGAAAACCGAACCGTATTTTTTTTGCAAAAGTGGTTCGGTTTCGGTTCGATATCAATCCACAAAGTACGGACCAACGAAAAGACCAGGATTTTCCATTGGAAAAACCAGCGGGTTCGCTTCAAAGGAAAGACTGTCTATCTCTTTCCTCTCTGCTATTATTGTTATCCACATAAAAATCATGTTAGGATCAAAAATATCACGTTTAAAAAATATAAATAAATGAAGATGATGATGGGATTGTAATATATTTAAAATATAAATTTTTCCTTTCTTTAAATAAATTCTTCTTTCATTTAAAATAATAATGACTGCTGATTGATTTACTTACAGACTGATACTGTTTATATTGGATAAATTATTTCTGAATAGTATTTCAAATGATTAATTTAGTTGAACCGAACCGAACCGCAAACCGAACCGAACCACTCCCAAATCTTGAAGTGGTTTGCAGCTCTGCCTGTAAGAAGGCCTTCCCTTGTCGACCGAAGGCATCCCTTCAGGTGGATATGAACGCAGAATGGGAAAAATTAAAGAGTGACTGTTCAGATGACAGTATTCTGGAGTCTCTTGTGCAAAGTCATGTGGACTCCTTGCTGCAAAAGGCAACCAAGGATAAGTCGAAGTCTATTTTGAGTTTCTTCAAACCGGCAAGTACGACGAGAGTGAGTCAAGCTACCAACGGCGCAGGATCCACTCTCTCTTTGTCGACTCCGGCATCAAGTAAGTCGTTTTGCTGCGCCAAGCCGTATTATAGTAGCTGACAGAAAACTGTGGACATCGGCTGGCCAGGCCAGGGACTGCAAACCTTTTGTTTATACTTAGCTGCTAGTTCGAAATCAGTCGCGCAACGGCCGGCAAAGGACTCAGCCCTCCTCCCCCTCCTTGGCTAGCCGGCGCGGCGTGCGAGTCATCTCGAGCTCGGGTTACGTGTAGACAAAAGATACCAGTCCCTGGCCTGGCCAGCCGATCTCAACCGTTTTCTGTCGGCTACTATATAGTGCTCGGTACATTAATTCGACCTGTCACCAAATTGCAAGATTTCCACCGCAGATGAACCCGCCGTATGTGCTATATTGCTGGACGAGGAAGAAAATGAGAAAGTTGCTGGGGAAGCAGTATCCTCTAGGTCTTCCTCAAGCTCAAGAGCGAAGCCGGCTCAAGAAGCAGCCAGAAAACGGATCGCTGAATTTAGGGCTGATATTACGAACTTGAGGCGCAATTGATAGAGGATTTGCTTCAGAAGGTGCTGAAACTCGAATTAAAAAACTACGAAAAGAGTTGCATACTGAAGAGATTACTCTGAACAAAAAAATATCCGACGCCGACCGCAGAATGAATGCCCGTCTCAAGCAGAAAAAGAAGCTTGAGGCAGCCTGCGAAAAATATCCTGATTTGAAGAAAGACCTGAAAGTCAGTGATGTCAAGGGCCGTCCCAGGGTCGAGGTCGAGTAGCCTGCTCTACTCTCCGCAATCATCGATATCGCCACCTACGGCGGTGCTGCAGACTCCCGTCGGAGAAGTGAACGTAAGTAATGAATTTCATTTTCATTACATTATTCGATGACCAGCAGTCGGCGCGCGCGTCGACTTCTCGCGGCGTGAGTCGGCTTGGTGGCGGGATGGCTGCTTGGGCGTACTCCCGCTCGGGGATCTCGGATATCGTACCATTAGTTTTCGAAATATTAGCCATAAATCGTAGTCACGTAAGAGCCCATAGTGTGTGACACTTGCCTTTTATTATATTATAGATAGTCCGGCAATGTACACAGTATAAATTTACGTGCTTTTTCCTGTTTACAGTGATTAGGAGTTGCAAGACTTTGAGTGATCTGACTGATGCTCTTAAATCGTACGGCGACGGCTTCGACGTCAGTCGCAGCGCTACGTATTTGCGGCTCATCCCTAAACGTTGGAACACTGAGGAAGGAAAACGTCATGTCAAGACCGTCCCCGTCAAACTGAGCAGGCCGGAGGCTGACCAGCACTCCAAGTATCCTGATGGGTATTTCTGCCGTGCTACTATCAGCTACCTGGAAACAGTGGTCGCTGTCCTTGGCCCTGATGCAGTGTTCTTTATGTCACAAGATGACAAGGATAGGGTGCCGCTCGGTATCACTGCGGTAAAGAAACAGGCCCCCATTCTCATGCACCTCGAGTACAGAGTGTCCCTGCCGGATCATGACTGGATGGTCTGTGTACGCGGGAATTGTCATTCACCGTCATGATGAAGGGCGTCCAGAATCTGTCTCTTATTGAGGACCTACCTACGTTGCAGTTCGCAGTGGAAAACACTGCTCCTCCACAGCAGAGACTCATGCACGTGATTTGGAGCGGATCATGGAGCTGGAAAATTTCCAACCCCTGGTGAAAATCTTGGACGGTGCTGTCAAACCTGTAATAATTCTGACAGTAGATGGCGGTCCGGATGAAAATCCAATATTTCCTCGAGTTATTGCATCTTCAATAATACACTTCCGAGATTTCAATTTGGACGCAATCCTCATTGCCACAAATGCACCTGGCCGAAGTGCCTACAAGAGGGTTGAGAGAAGAATGGCACCATTGAGCAGCCAGCTATCGAGAGTAATTCTGCCCTATGAGCACTTTGGGACCCATCTTGACTCCAATAATAAAAATGTGGATCCAGAATTGGAGCTAAAAAACTTCGCGCACGCAGGCGAGGTACTTGCCGAGGTCTGGAAAGAAATGGTCATCGACAACCATCCAGTTGTTGCAGAGTACGTGGCTCCAGAGAATCTTGTCCCTTTACCACCTCCACCCATTGACGAGTGGTATTCAATTCACGTGTGGGAGTCTCAGTACTGCCCCCAAATAGTGAAATGCAGCGACAGCAGCTGTTGTAGGCCAAGTCGGAGCAGTCTGCCGCGCCTCCTGACCACTGGATTCTTGACACCTCCTATTCCAATCCAGCAGAGCCCTCTCGGCCTTCGTGTACCGCCCTCGTCCGAGGACGTCACCAAGTTTGCTCTCCTTCTGTACCGTCTTGCTGTGAAGCTGGAGCCTGAACATGCAAACTTCAGTGTACTTCCTCATGACTTCTTCTGTCCCTCAGTACAGTCCTCACTCACAGACAGAACCTGTAATGAGTGTGGGCTGCACCATGCTTCTCTTAAGTCAGCGGACGCCCATTACAAGAACGTCCATAAGAAAGGCACGAGAAGCCGCCAAATCAAGTCAGCAAGAGACACTGCTAAGCGTGACGAAGAGGTGCTCTGTGTTGTGCAGGATCCTGTGACAGGGCACAGGACGTTGAGTGGGCCCATCAGGATGATGTGGAGTATGGTTACACTGGACTGGACTTGGAAGATGATACTTTGGATTCCATTCCTCTAATTAAGTTCTTTGAGCATTGGATCAAAAACCCTTTCACTCACTCTGACTAGTCACAAGCTAAAATAATTACAGATTGAGTGAAAATCGTTTTTTAAAAAGTATTTTTGCTAAAAATACTTGTTTATTATTATTATCATCACTAAAGAGACTGAAGAACCGGTTTTTTATAGATATTTTTGTTTATTACTGTTGTCACTATGCAGACTGAACTGCTAGTTTTTTAAATTATTTTTTGTAATAATACAAACTTGCATTTGTTGAATATTGTCTATAATAATAAAGCCAGTCTGACTGTTTGCCTAGTGAAATACTAGTCATTGAGAGAAATGTGCATGTTCACTCTCTTGAATAAAGACAACAATTTTAGGCCTTTTTTTTACTCTTCTTGTGAAATGTAGAAGAAAACCTTTATAATGTCGAACACGACTGGAGAACCCACATGCTGAACTTAGCTCTGTTTTCTCACTAAATCTATCATATCATTAAATTATGACCCGTGGTGTTTAATGCTGTTACTAAATTGAAATAGGAAGAGAAAATACAAATAATTTTTCTTTTAAAAATAGCTAATTTTATCAAATTTTACGGTTTTTTTTGGAGGGGGGTTTTTCGCAATTTTGGACGTCTTTTTAAGGGGGAGAGTCTGCGAAATAGGACGAAGTAGGACCGGGGGTGGGGGGTCAAAAAGTGGTCTAAAACTGCGAACGTCTTTTATGGACGGCCCCTTAAAGAAGGTTCGAGAGCGGAAGAAGCACCGGGGCCCGAAATTTCTCTCCCGGGCCTGGATACAAGCGAAGTGGCTTACCTCTGGTGAGGAAGCTATGTACTGCTGAATGTAGGGTAGCCCTTTTGTAGCAGTGAATATCAGAGTGATTATGGAAGGGGAGCGACTTGGCAACACAGCTTCACGACGCGGGAATTCAAATGGTCTCGAGGGTTTCTATCTTCAAGGAGGCATCCAGTATGGCCATTGAGGAGTAGAGATGGTACGCAGGGCCGGATTAAGCAGTACGCAAAACACGCAAGTGCGTGGGGCCCAAATGACAAAGGGGCCCACCTGGGGCGGATTGGGCACCCAGGGCATCGGGAAAAGTTCTGCTGATGCGATGCTGTCCCTGGGCGTGGGTTGTCTGAGTGGCTGCTGCCTCGGCCAGGAGCAGTTGCTTTTCCGTATTCTAAAGCTATTTCAGCTATGCACGTAAGACGGCGGTAGCCCAGAGTGCGTCGATAACATCACTAGACTGAGTAGGTGCGAAGTATTTTACGGGGGGCCATGTACCGCTGTGCCGGTCTCTTCCAATGCCTCATATAGTTTTCCAATTCTGTACCGACCCACAAGGAAAATTGTGATTTTTACTTTCTCCATACGTAGTAATGGGAAAGTATTGTGATGATGAAAAAAAGACTTCGAGATTTCACGAAAATACACGTTTTGAGGTCCCTAGAACACGTTTAGAATATTTTCAGAATGTCTATGTGTGTGTGCGTGTGATTGTGGGCGCCCTATCTCAAAAGGTACTTGACATATCGTTACCAAACTTCATATATAATACTTTAGCATGTGCACAAAGAGCTGATTAGTTTTTAGACAATAACGGGTAACCGTAGGTCGAGGTTTATTCGAAACCCGATTAGGTTTTTGCGTTATTTCTCCGTTAACACTTCATTATTGTATATACAATTCTCTACAAAGATTATAAAGAATGTAATTTCCTACAACTTCTATTTGAAACAATTTTCCATAGCAGTTATTGTTTAGGAATTATTTATAAATAATCGGTTTCAGTCAAATATCTCCTAAAAAATCTGATGTGGCCAACACATGACTTTCTCCATATTTTGGGTATAGATATTTAAATTATGAATAATATTACGAGGCAAAACTATTATTTCGTATCGTAAAAGAATACACGTCCTTGTTGCCGTAAATTACGTATATTTTGAATGTTTACAGAAATCACCTCTACATGGTGTTGGCGCTGTATAAAGGTATTAAGATAAATCGAAATATCCAAAATGGATGGTTCTACGAAAATTAATTTCAAACAAAACTTGGAAGAAATATTATGCTCTACACCTTTGGTCCTTACGAAGATTACCAATAACGATGTTTTTAAGGAGATGATGTTTTAACGAAGAAATATCGCAAAAACCGAATCGGGTTTCGAATAAACCTCGACTTTCGGTTATCCGTTATTGTCCAAAAACTATCAGTTCTTTGTGCTCATGTTAAAGAGTTATATATGAAGTTTGGTAACGATATGGCACGTACTTTTTGAGTTAGAGCGCCCACACTAACATACACACGCACACACAGGCATCATTCCGAAAATAGTCTAATCGTGTTCTAGGGACCTCAAAACATGTATTTCCGTTGAAATCTCGAAGTCGATTTTTTTCATGAATACAATACTTTCCCATTACTACGTATGGAGAAAGTAAAAAGGAAGTTGAACCTGAAGTAGCCTCAAATTAAAGAAACGAAAACGTACGTTACGAAAGTGAAGAAACAGCACTTCATACAATAAGTAAATAAGTAAAAAATCTGATGTGGCCAACACATGACTTTCTTCATATTCTCCATATATTTAAATTATTATGAATAGCATTATAAGGCAAAATTATTATTTCGTATCGTAAAAGGATACCATCGTCCTTGTTGCCATAAATTACGTATATTTTGAATGTTTACAGAATTCTCCGCTACATGGTGTTGGCGCTGTTTACTGGTATTAAGATAAAGCGAAATATATCCGAAATGGATGGTTCTACGAAAATTAGTTTCAAACAAAACTTGGAAGAAATATTATTCTCTACAACTTTAGTCCTCACGAAGATTACAAATAACGGCGTTTTTAAGGAGATATTTCACGGAAACCGAAAAACCGGTTATTTATAAATCTCTTAAACAATAACTGCTACAAAAAAATGTTTCAAATAAAAGTTGTAGGAAAGTACATTCTCTATAACTTTTGTATAGAATTGTATATACAATAATGATGTTTTAACGAAGAAATATCGCAAAAACCGAATCGGGTTTCGAATAAACCTCGACCTTCGGTTAACCGTTATTGTCCAAAAAATAATAAGTTCTTTATGCTCATGTTAAAGTGTTATATATGAAGTTTGGTAACGATATGGCTCGTACTTTTTCAGTTAGAGCGCCCAAAATCACATACACACACGCGCACACACACAGATATCATTCCGAAAAGTCTAAACGTGTTCTAGGGACCTCAAAGCGTGTATTTCCTTTGAAATCTCGAAGTCGATTTTTTTCGTGAAAACAATACTTTCCCATTACTACGTATGGAGAAAGTAAAAATCTGATGTGGCTAACACATGACTTTCTCCATATTTGGCGTATAGATATTTAAAATATAATGAATAGGATTATGAGGCAAAATTACCATTTCGTATCGTAAAAGAATACAGTCGTCCTTACTGCCGTCAATTACGTATATTTTGAATATGTTTACAGAATTCACCGCTAAATGGTGTTGGCGCTGTATACTCGAAATTAAGAAAAAGTTGAATATCTTAGAAATTGGTGGTTCTACGAAAATTTGTTTCAAACAAAACCTGGAAGAAATATTATTCTCTACGACTTTGGTTCTCAGGAAGATTACCAATAAGGACGTTTTTAAGGAGATATTTCACGGAAACCGAAAAAACCGATTATTTATAAATAATTCCTAAACAATAACTGCTATGGAAAATTGTTCCAAATGAAAGTTCTAGGAAATTACATTCTCTATAAGATTTGTATAGAATTGTATATACAATAATGATGTTTTAACGGAGAAATATCGCAAAACCGAATCGGGTTACGAATAAATCTCGACTTCCGGTTAACCGTTATTGTCCAAAAACTAATCAGTTCTTCGTACTCATGCTAAAGTGTTATATATGAAATTTGGTGATGATACGGGAAGTCGATTTTTTTCATGAACACAATACTTTCCCATTAATACGTATGGAGAAAGTAAAAACATCGTTATTGGTAATCTTCATGAGGACCAAAGTTGTAGAGAATATTTATTCCGAGTTATGTTTGAAAGAAATTTTCGTAGAACCATCCATTTCGGAGATATTTTTTTGCTTTTTCTTAATACCAGTATACAGCGCCAGCACCATCTAGCGGTGAATTCTGTAAACATTCAAAATATACGTAATTTAAGGCAGTAAGGACGACTGTATTCTTTTACGATACGAAATAATAATTTTGCCTCATTACATTACATGAAATGTTACATAGAACTGTATGACTTTTAACATATACAATTAACATTTGACACTGTTTGTTCTCATACAGAGTTATCAACAGAAAAAAACTAATAACGAAAACATTCGAGTCCTCCTTAGGCAGAAACGGCTCATCAGGAGGTGCTCAATTAAAATCTTACCATCATCCAGACAATACATAATTATTTAATCACAATAAAAGACGATTTTGGAGTTTTATAACAAACTTTGTTTTCCTAACAAAAAAAAACACTTTAATATAACAATAAATATTCTCTTATATTCTTTTTAACAGCTGAGATAGTAGACAACTTATGCATATGATATGGCAGACTATTAAAAATCTTGGGTACAATCACCTTTAATCTAGTACCACCATAACTGTTAAAATATTTAGGCACTTCATAGTTAATATTTTTTCTTACTACCATATTGTGATGTTTTAATTTAGGTAGTTTATAAGTGCAGGAAAAGAAGTTCTCAGTAACTAATATATAAACCAATAAGTCTTCTAAAGGCAAAATCCCAAGATACCTATATATAACATCTACGTTATGTATACCTTTATCATAAATATTAACTCTATTACATTTTTCTTTTTCATAAATCAATTTTACAATTCTATTTTGTATTGAATACAATTAATTCTTGTATATACGACTAGTGTGACCCCAAACTGTAATCCCGTACCTTAGTAGAGACTCAACTAAAGCGTAATATATTTTTAATTTGGTATCCATCGGTATAAGATTTCTAATATAATAAAGTTGATAGCTTACTTTCCTTAGTTTACTGCACAGTTTTTCACAGTGCTCTTTAAACTTGAAATTTTGATCAACAACTAGACCAAGATATTTATGAGATAATACCTGTTCCATTTTTTCACATTTGCAAGGTAGTTGATACAAATGCTTATTAAAACAATCATCATTATGTATTATAAGGTTAATTTTTTTCCACTTAGCTAAAGTGTTTACAATATACATAGTCTTGCTCTTTTTTATATTGATTACTAAGTCATGGTCATGTGACCATTTCAACAAATTTATTAAATCCATTTGTAAATTAGAAACAGCAACTTCGAATTCTTTGTGGGCAGAAATTAATACTACATCATCAGCATAAAGCAGTATGTAACATTGATTTACACAATTGACAATGCTGTTAATATAAATTAGAAACAATATGGGGCCCCATATGGAACCCTGCGGTACCCCATATTCAACCACATTCGAATCACTGAATTCATTTTTTATTTTAATCTTAATTGTTCTATCTGATAAATAACTGTGAAACCAGTCTAAAACACATCCTCATATTCCCATATTGTACATTATCTGCAAAAGTACACGAAAATTCACACTATCAAAAGCTTTTTTAAAGTCCACAAAAGCCACAATTACATTATTATTTTTATTAAGATTTTTCTTTACTATGTCAGCAAAAGTTTCTAAAGCATCTTTTGTTCCTTTTTTCTCTTGGAAGCCGAATTGATTATCTGTAATTAAGCTAGATTTCTTCAAAAAATCATTTAGGTAGTTAGCTATATATTTTTCTATTACTTTACTGACAGCTGACAATAAGGAAATCGGTCTGTAATTACCCAGATCTTTATGTGATCCATCTTTATAGATTGGCCTTATAATTGCCACTTTTAATCCTTTTGGCACAATACCCTGCATTAAACTTCTTTGTACAAGAACAGTTTTAACAGATATAAGGACTGGGTTTGATTTAATATCTCGAATTCTGATACCATCGCACAGTGGTCGGAAGACCCTCGTTTCCCGGACAAAAGTCCTAAAATCGTCTGATTGAATCCAATATTGGTATATGGGGGTTTTGAGACATGCTGAGTATGATTTTGATGTCTGTTTACCTGTACGAGAAAACATTCATTCCAAAACATCTGTTTCTTGCCGGTTTCTTACATTATGAATGTAAATTCTTGCTGATATGATGTGAGTACGCGATTTGAAATCGCCGGACACAGTGTCGAAGGTGTCTTTCATGAAAATAATATTTTTCTCGCAAAAAAACAGTGTTTAAAGATTGTTTGGTGCAAATTTTTGGGATGCTGATGACGTGAGTGTTGTTATTAGCTTCACTTACATTAGGTGTAGTAAAGAAATGGGGAATTCTGTTATAGTAAAACTTTGTTAAAATAATAAAAAGGCGTGACAAATATGCGCCAAAAAAATTAAAAGAGGTGACATATTATCAGATTTCTTCTTCTTTGGAGTCAATTGGCAAAGGAAAGTCCGACTTCTCATGAGGTTGTCTTAGTAGCTGTAGGACATCATTCGAAAACATCGTGTTCTTCCGTCGTAGCTTTCTTCTCATGCTGGAGATCAATGGGTCGGATGATACTAGCAGAATGTGGAATAAGTCTTCGTTTCATTCCACTCTTGACATCTTCCGAGTATTCATTTCTCTGTATTTCTTGGTGTCCTTATTCCTGGCCTCTTGGGCCTCCTCGGACAACAGTCCTATAGGCAATGGAGCAACTTGTATGATATCAGCCCCATGGATAAGCAGCTTATGAAGCGAGGCTGGTATCTCATACCAACCGTACAAATCTACATAGAGCTCGGCTGTGACCCTAGTGTAGTCCCGGAAAGCCTAAACATTTATCTCGTAAGAGCTTCCCAAGGCATGTAAGATATTTGATAAACGCTGAATTAGACTGGCATCAACTCCGGTAATTTCTGCGGAAAGTGCATGCTGCTCAAAGAAAGGCCATGCAGAGTCCCCATCAAAAGTAGTACCGCTGTTTAGCTTTGGTTGATCTACTATAAGGCCCATTTTTTCTCTGAAAGCCTTCTGTATTTCCAGCTTCCTCGCAGCAACACTTTTTTGTCGTGTTCTATAGAGACACGCCATTCCGGACGTCAATCCTACTCTCTACAATGTTATTCCGACTATGTGTGACAAAGTTACATTTAACCCCCTCATTCAAAAAAGCGCAGCTATGCTGCTCAAAGAAAGGCCATGCAGAGTCCCCATCAAAAGTAGTACCGCTGTTTAGCTTTGGTTGATCTACTATAAGGCCCATTTTTTCTCTGAAAGCCTTCTGTATTTCCAGCTTCCTCGCAGCAACACTTTTTTGTCGTGTTCTATAGAGACACGCCATTCCGGACGTCAATCCTACTCTCTACAATGTTATTCCGACTATGTGTGACAAAGTTACATTTAACCCCCTCATTCAAAAAAGCGCAGCTATGCGCAGCTAATTCTTTCAGGATTTAATAGAGGAGACATTAAGCTACTGATATCACTAAAGCAGAACGCAGTGTAACGTAGTGGAAATTTTGTAACTCAAATTCATTTTTGAACATATCCAATTTGTGCAATAGTTCAGATGAAACACTGTTGTGTAGTTTACTTCCACTCTAAAACCACATGTGACCCCATCACTAGAATCCTTAAGTTCCAAAGAATAATTTGCGCACTGTATCATTAGGGGGAATCACATTTAATGGCAGAAAAGTGCCATTGAAATATTGCGAATATATGTAACTGAAAAAAAGCAAATGACGACCCCTATATTCTCAGACCTGTGGAGTCGGAACGGACGAAGAACGAAGATTAAATAGGCTTGTTTCAGGTGGGCTGGACATTTACGTACATTTTTGACTCCATTTTGAGACGCAAGTGTGAAGTTCGCAAAATGGACTTTTGTCCGGGAAAGTAGGGTCTTCCGACCACTGTGCATCGTGTCCTGGTGCCTTATTTGATAATGAGTTTATAATATTTCTTATACTATCTTCAGTAGGTTCTGGCATATATATGCTATTGGTATTGGTTTTTACGATTTCATGATACAATTTCCCTGAACATTACGTCTTCATATCTTTAATTCCTATGGTGAATCGTCTTCTAAACTAATTACATATGTCTCTCACAGTTGAGCTATTACCTAGATACTTTAAAATATCTTCATCACTATTTCTATAGCTATTTCTACCAGTTAGCCGATTAATTTCCTTCCATAGAATCCTACTATCTCTAATATTTGAAAATTTGCCCTTGTAGTATTTGTTCTTCACATTTCTAATTTTATTTAATGTTTGATTTCTTAACCTTTTATAATTAGATTTATAAGTTTCATTTGTTGGGCAACTTTTCCATTTTTTAAAAGATTTGTCCCTTTGAGATATCAAAATAAGTATTTCCCGGTTCATCCAATCCTTCCCTTGCTTTCTTCCTATTTTTTTATATATACCTCTTGATTTATCATAAAAGCTATTTAATGTCGAACATACTGTGTTATATATTATGCTAGGATCATTTTCGTCAAGAATATTATTACAGTTATACTCATTAATATATCTGTCTACTTTCTTATTATCAATGTAGGAGTAGGTATCCTTATCTATGCTCTGAGATTCATCAGAGATTTTTACCCCATACTCTGCAAGTTACGCCAACCAAGTTATGATCAGATATTTTTGTTTTTAAGATATATCCTTTGACGAGGTTATTTTTAATTTTACAATGTAAGTGATCTAAACAGGATTGGACTAATTTTCCATTAACAATTTCCTCTCTTGTATATCCAGTAATCATTGACACATACCCATTTGAAGCTAATAATTCTTTATATCTTTCTGTGTTGGCAAAGTTTTTACTTTTAAGATTAACATTAGCATCACCAATTATTAGTCTCTCTATTGACTTGCCAACGTCAATAATATTTTCTAATTCATCCAAGAAGGAAAAGCCATTACAGTCAGGAGGCCTATAAATAGTAATCAACCTTACAACTCTATTTTTAATAATTAACTTCCATATTATTGACTCACAGTTAGACATTTTCACCTTTTCACAACGAAACCTACAATCATCCTTAATATATAATAAAATTCCTCCACCTCTTCTATGCTCTCTTAATGAACTAAACATATGAAAACCCTTCATTTGAAATAAAAATAATTCTTCCCTTAAAATATTCACTTCTGAAAGAATAATAACACATATGTTCAACTTAAAACTCAGCAATTGATGTAAAGCAAGAAAAGAGTCCCAATTTCTTCTTAAGGATCTTATGTCTAAATGAATAAAATCAGAATCACTCTTAATTCTACTAACATCAATATCAAAAACATCATCATATATGTACTGACTCACTAAAGGAGTTTTAATAAATGAAAAGTAATCCATAATAAAATCTAAATACCACTAACAGAGTAATACAATTAATTTTCAGATTAATTCTAAAAGGAGATGTCACATTAGCCTTCTTACTTAATTTTAGTAAGATCACCCTGACTGAGTATTTTGATAATATGCTGATTTTCATCCTTCTTAACATAAATGCACCCATGTTTGGACCAAACATACTTATATCCTAATTCCCTACCTTTAGTTTACACTCCCACAGTAAATTTCTATAGTAGGGAGTAAGAGCCTCATTTATAAAGATTTTATTATTGTTCTTATTATGAAATATGTCATCATTAGTTAGGACAAGCTTCTTTTTTAGCCATTCATTTTTCATATTATTTGATTGGAAAGTAACAACAATTTTATTTTTTTGATTCTGATTTCTCCTTTTGATCAAATACAAATCATCTAAAACACTGCTATTATGGTTTTCTATACCTAGTTTTACAAAAATTTCTTTTACAACCTTTTCACATGAGAATTCATTGTCATCACTAGATTCAATACCGACAATCTCTACCATTTTACTTAACTGCTTCTGTTCCAGAATATTGATCTTATTTTCTAATTGGTTAATTATCTTGTCTTTTTCATTTGATTCATTTTTTAACTCAGTAATAGAACGGACAAGATCATTTATAAGACTATTTTGTTCGTCAAATTTTCGTATCAGAGTATCGTATTGTGAAGACATGAAACTCAAACTATGCTTTATTTCACTTATATCATTTGCCATCGGACCAGGGTTACCTGATAAGTCTCTTTCCGTTTCTGAAAAACCTTCCTCTTCGTCTTCTTCCTCTTCATACCGTTTAGTCTGCTTCCTACAAGTAATACATCTCCACTCGCTTTTCAGTTTCACAGATTTAGTCCTCCACGTTTGCTTGGACACTTTCGCACAATTAAAATGTAGACAGCTATTACATCCTTTACATGTAATAAAGGATCCACCCTTTGGTAGACTCTCCGAACATGTATCACACACCATTTCACTATGAAAAAGTTTAGAATTTGGCACAAGCTCAACAGATGGCGTTGTAATCAGATCGCTACGGCTATCGTAGTGAGAAAAAACGAAGAAAACAAAGTTTTGATTAGATTTTTCTCAGTTATAACGCTGAGATAAACCACACCAACACTCACACAGCTTTATCTTACACTTAATTAAAGAAAACTGGTAGAATAACTAGGCCCGTGATAGCTTAAACAGAGAAACTCCGTAAAATAACCTCCGACCATACGCAGGAGCGTCAACACTCGTGGATGCTATAACAACACTCATAATGCTATTCCTAATAATTTTAATATCTATACTCCAAATATGGAGAAAGTCATGTGTTGGCCACATCAGATTTTTACTTTCTTTATACGTTGTAATGAGAAAGTACCGTATCTGCCCGAATACAAGCCAATGTTTTTTGTCAAAATCTATGATGAAAAAATCACCCCTCAGCTTAAATGCGAGTCCGAGAAAATTTGGGTTATGGTTAAATCTCGAAGTCTCTCATTGCCTTCAAGTGCAAATGATAGTACTATATTTTTCGTAAAGTAAATATTTGACCTATGATGAATATATATAAAAATATCATGGCAAGATCGCTTGCGTAAATTGACGATTACGCAAAATGCGTTGACGGCTTGAATGCTCAACTGTTTGAATTTCGGTAAAACTTTACATGGAACGTGTATAATTATAAAAATGCAGTTTCTTAAGGCAATGTATATGCTAATTTCATTGGAAATAGACTCGGATGAAAAAATATCTTGGCGAGATCGCTGTTACAATATTTGACCTTTTATGAAAATGAAGATGAATGAAATTATTGTCACTGAATGTGGAACATTATTCAGCAACACAAAATTGTTAATTGGAGTAATATTTCAAAATGTCAATAACTAAACCATTTCCCACATATTTCTTCGATCTTGAATAATGTACTTAAAGATGTGCATGAATGCCTGGCACAATTCAGCATAAAATCTACGAAATTTACGTTTTTGCCAAAAAATTGTGAAAATTTTTGGGGGGTCGGCTTAAATCCGGGGTCGGCTTCTATTTGGGCAGATACGGTATTGTGTTCATGAAAAAAATCGACTTCGAGATTTCAACGGAACACGTTTAGACTATTTTCGAAATGATGTATGTATGTCTGTGGGTGGATGGATGGATGTATGCGATTGTGGGCGCTCTAACTCAAAAAGTACTTGCCATATCGTTACCAAACTTCATATATAACACTTCAACATGAGCACAAAGAATTACTTGTTGGACAATACCGGTTAACCAGAAGTCGAGGTTTATTCAAAACCCGACTCGGTTTTTGCAATATTTCTTCGTTAAAACATCATTATTGTATATACAATTCCATACAAAGGTTATTATGCTATTCATAATAATTTAAATATCTATACCCCAAATAAGGAGAAAGTCGTGTTGGTACATCAGATTTTTCTAGTATACAGCGCCACCACCATTTAGCGGCGAATTCTGTAAACATTTAAAATATACCTAATTTACTGCAATAAGGACGATTGTATTCTTTTACGATACGAAATAATAATTTGCCATATAATGCTACTCATAATAATTCAAATAACTATACACCAAATATGGAGAAAGTCATGTGTTGGCCACATCAGATTTTTTACTTTCTTCATACGAAGCAGAGCTGCAAACCGAACCGAACCGCTGAACTGAACCAAACCGCAGTCATTTTGCTGAACCGCGAACTGAACCGAACCCACTGATTAATTTTTCAATGAACCGAAAACCGAACCGCATTTTTTTCCAAAAGTGGTTCAGTTTCGGCTCAATCTCAATCCACAAAGTACAGACCAACGAAAAGACCAGGAATTTCCATTGGAAAAACCAGCGGGTTTGCTTCAAAGGAAAGTGCCTTTCTCTTTCCTCTCTGCAACTATTGTTATCCACAGACGACATTTATGGTGAGGGTTACGGGAACACCAACTGCGACAATATCTGGGTCAACCACTGTAGGCAGAAACCGACCAACAGAATATAGAAAGATCTTTATCTGAACGCAGGCAAAATGGTCGTTTTACAAAGGCCTAGAAAGGAGCCGTAATCCACTTTCGTGCCGAAAGAAATATCCATGCCCTTACCATCACCATCATCCCCTTCAGCATTGTAATTAGCAGACCTGAGAAAATATGCCCCTCTGTGTCTTTCTTAGAACACCATTAACTCTCCTCATATCTTTTTCTTCAGAAAAATTGAAATTCTTGCTCTCAACGGCTTGAGCTTTCAACGACATCAATCCTTTTCCAACTCTCGTGCGGTGTTCTTCTATGATAGGTATTTGGTGGTTTATATTCCAGCAAAAACACGCGAGGACTTTGGCGGATCCCTTGGATCGGAGGCACTCATTTCCCACAGAATTCCTTGAATTATCTTAAGTGTGTATTTTTAATAATATTTTAGTAAACTTTATTTGAGACAAAATTAATTAACATGTTAGTGTTATTTAAAGAGGGTCACTCTACATTTTATAATCGTTTGTTTTGAATCATAAGTGTCTGCACTTCGTTTATTGAATAATCTGCCCCGAACTGTCGATTAATTTTAATTATTCTTGTAACGCAATTTTACTATCATATTGATTTTTTGATTACTTTTCTAAGGTGGCAAAAGAAAAAATTAGCAATATGTAATATGTTTGGAATCGAGCTAAAAGTGTCTTTTTGAATTTATTATATAATAATAAGAATTAATAATCGAATTTATTAGAGTTTTACATATCATAAATTCATTCGGAGTAATATTTTATTCCATATTATTTGACCAATTAACTAATTAAAATATTTTATTTACATAAATTTATTATTGAAAATTGGAAAAATTGAGACGCCGTGCATTATCGCCATTGGAAAGCAAGAAACTGTCCACTTCAATAATTAAATCTATCACTCAATCGAGGAAATCTTAATAAGGGCTTAAGGAAAAGAATTTTCCTAGACCCTTGATAAATATAGCCAACATTTTTTTTTATTTGTTATAAATGAACCAAAGGAATAACGCTTTGTAACTTCCATTGTTTTTATTTCTCTTACGACCCGGAGTTTGACATTACAGTGCTATCGTCAGGTGCAGATATGGTGAGAATAGAAAGTATATACAGAGAAATGGCTAGAGAGGGGAGAGAGAGAGAGAGAGTAGTTTGTAAGATGGAAAGGAATGGAGGGAAGGGAAAGGAAGAACCTATCTCAGAGGGTTACTGTGGGGGGTAGGTTGTAAAGGGATAAAGGGGGAGGGGAAAGGAAAGGCTGGAGGTGGGAGACCATCTCGGGAGGGTTTGGGGAAAGACGGGGGAAGGACTAAAAAGAAAGGCCTTGTGGAAGACGGAGAGAGGGTGAACCCCAGAGAGAGGAGGGAGGAAATTATCAATGCAGCAATGGGTATGTGTGTGGGAATAAGGAAAATAAAGGCAAGTGCGGGTGGTAGAACTAAAGAGGTTAAATATTGGGAGATGGGTGGTAAGGTCCTTGTTATAAATCATTTTTCCTCTAAATGATGTGTATTACAGGTAAGAAAAAGACATAAAATGCCTGAGGAACTAATTTTCTTTGATTTTTAATGATTTCTTTAAAACACTTTCATGTTTTCGGTTTGTCCGTCCATCCAGGGTTAGTCTAAATAGTGGTTTAAGCTAGAGGCGCATTTTCTTTCTGATTATGTATGACTAGCATAAGTGCCCGTTGAATTTCAATGGGTTTAATGAATCTAAATTTTCGTCAATGCAACATGTAAAAATCGCAAGAATAAAATTGTGCACTGTTTTAACCATCGAATATTTCTATATTATAAGTCTATTTTAATTAATTAATTAAAATCTCACAGGAATTCCTTGTGAATAAAACAGTACCTTTCTTTCTACTAAAATAGCCATTGTTATTAGTTTTAAATTGATTATAGCATTAGGATTTCAATTTCATTAAATAAGCAGAATTCTGGTTCCAAAAAATTGGTTCAATCTTCAATTGCCTCTGATAATACTTTAAATAGATTTTGGAATATAATGTACCTCAATATCGTCTGCTCAACACTCTTGCCTTCTCATTTTCCGAAACAACCACTTTCACCAGTTTTAAATGGATTTCAAACTTAGAAGAGAACTTGATTCAATTCAGTTAAAATAACCACATAACAAACTTCTTATTCCAAAGAAAATCCTTTTATAATATGCAATGTTAACCTAGAATTCATTCATTCTGAAAAGTGAATAAAAGTACCATGTACATATATTTCTTTCAACTAAAATAGCCACTCTTAACAGATTTTAATGGATTAATGCATTAACATTTCAATTTCATGAAATAAGCAGAATTCCGGTAACAAAAAAATTTGTTCAATCTTCAATTGCCTCTGATAATACTTTAAATAGATTTTGGAATAAAATGTACCTTAATATCGTTTAGTGTCCGCTCACCACTCTGGACTTCTCAGTTTCCGAAACAACAACTTTCAATAGTTTTAAATTGATTTTTGCTTTGAATTGGTACTTTCCTGTTAACGGGAATACCTCAAAAAATAAACATGTATTGTTGTGATATGTTGAGATATTTTGTTTGTTAACAATGCGTAACAAATCTCGTTATGATATTTACGTTGATCCCTTAATGATGAATTTGTGGAGCTTGCCGAGGAGTGAAGAAGAAGCTTTGCTTCAAGACCATGATATTTTATCTAAAGGGCTAATGTGCAAGAAGGATCATTACTTTACTTCTGCGACAGAATATTTTGGAAATGCAAAGCGAAAGCCTGTCAGCAGAAGCATTCATGTGGCGACAACATAACAAAGAAATCGACATATTTCCAGCTATTTTAAATGCCATAAAGACATATTGGCCCCCTAGTAACATAAATTTAGATTGTATTAGTAATTACCTTGCTTTTATTAATAAATAAGTTTAAAAAAGTGTGATTTTTAAGTAATTCCCCCGTTGTTACGCATTGTTAACAAACAAATACGTTGTAACATATCACAACAATACGTGTTTATTTTTTGAGGTATTCCCGTTAACAGGAAAGTACCCAAAATATTTGAGTCAATTCAGTACAACTTCCATTTCACATACTGTAAATTCCAAGGTAACTCCTTTCATAATAGGCAATGCTAGCCTAAAATTAATTCATTCTGTAAAGTGAATAAATAAAGTTCTTTCTTTAAATTATTATAGCCACTGTTATTAGATTTAAATGGATTACAAGCCTTAGAACTTACTCTGTATTAAATAAGCACCAAAATTCCTTTTATAAAAACACATCAATTCATTAAAAGATCCACTGTTGTTTCTTCGAAAATTGCCTGTTAACAGTTTTAAATGTCCTTTTAATTTTAATTGAATTTTAATTTATATTCGTTTCCAAACTTCGGCCATTGTTACGAAATTAATTCGAGGAATAACAATATAAATTCGTAAGCACGTGTGGTTTACAAAGAATTTAACTTAATAATAAGAAACTATAAATTTTTCTTCAAAATGGTTCAAATCCGAAGTTCGTCTGTTAATTTCTTCTAATTTTAATTTCCAAATGAATAAAAGCCTGCATGTCGAAAAATCGCGTTTTACATGTTAAGTAATGGGAAAAGGAAATGCCTCTCTTGGAGACGAACCAATAATATAATATAAAAAATTTTAAGAATCAACAGTGTCATTTTAGAAAAATTGGAAATAAAAAGCGCCATTAACAGACAGACAGACGGCATTGCGAAAACCACTTTTTCGGATTCAGCGACACCTAAAACGTATATTTCCGTACAATACTCGAGGTCGAATTTTTTCGCGATAACAATACTTTCTCGATACTTCGTATGAGAAAGTAAAAATGTTCCAAATAAAACTTCTATCGACTTTTATTCTCTACAACTTTTATAATTACAACTATTTATGAAAATTGAGTTTTAAAGGAGAAATTTGGTAAAAACAACGAAAAACCAAAATATCTATTAAACTATCGGTTTGACGAAAAATTGTTTCAAACAAAATGTGCAGCAAATGTAATTCTCTACAACTTTTTTAATAACAACTATTTATGAAAATTGAGTTTTAAAGGAGACATTAAAAAAAACGGAAAAACGACAAGAATAAACATCCACTTCCGGTTGACCTATATTGTCCAAAAACTCTTGTCACTGTTATGAAAGTATTATAGGTTCTCTTAATTAATCCGGCTCCATCTTGGGCCGGGGCCCAGAACCTGTGTTTTGCGTGGGGCCCATGAACCGCATAATCCGGCGCTTTACCCCAAAATTCCGTTTTTTCCGCTCTTTTTATTTTTCCATAGCATACACACCGAAACAAAGTATAGGAACAAAAAAAGATAAAATCGCCTTTCACACACGAATGAATGAAATTATTGCTAAAATTTATATTTTTCAAATCGTTTATCCCGGTTTACTAAACAATACTATCATAAAAATTCCAATTCTCCAGTTACGAAGCAACTCGGTTTCGGTTTCAAGTAGTGGAGAGTCTAAGAAATCGTACCATTAGAGTTATTTTGTTTCTGTTGTCTTAGAATTAGAAGAATAAAATATTATTTTTCGCTTGCCTATAATTTCAAATTTTGCCGCGGCACACCGGCTGCTGAGCCCTGCCCTACTTCGCTTCCCTTCTCGGTGACCGCGAACGGCGTCGAACGTCCGCTTCCATTTTCTGCGCTTTTTTTCGACACGAAGAGATAAGGCTCGATTGAATTTCATTTCATTGGAGACTCGTTCGAATATTTTGGCGATTTTGACGTGGCCATCGGTAAGAAGGATTCGTCGAACTTTGGCAACGTTTTATGTCTGCAATGCTATCCGGAATTCTATTTTACGTCATTTACTTATTCCTTGGGAAGGCGCGTCGCAACAAATTTCTAGGGGAGAGTGAGGTGCGTGGGGTGAGGTGCGTGGGGTGAGGTGCGTGGGGGGAGGTGCGTGGGAGGAGGCAGCAGCGTCTAATATTGGTACAAGGACGGAGGTGGCGAAGCCGGGCGGCGCGAGGTCCGAAGACGTGGAAAAAGACAATAATAAGAAGCAAATGAAGAAAGAACAGGAGAAACAGATGAAGAGCGGTGGAGGACAGGAGTGCGCGAGAAAGGAGATATTGTACTTTTAACTCGCAGCTGAATCGATTTACACTCTATTGCTCCATCCTCAGGGATGTTCTGCCCAGGGCCGCTTTAAGGCAATGGTGGGCCCTGGGCAAAATACATGATCTTGCCCTCCCCCTCTCTTTACTTAATGAAAATATATTTCAATACTTTTTAAATTACACTCTTTTTATAAAGCGCACTGAAAAATATAAAATAGGTTTTTGGGTTCAAGAAAATATCTGGATCTTAAGGAAAATTTTCATTGTATGTACATATACGTTCATGAATCTCTTTTAAAAAGAGGTATGTCATATGTTGATTAAATTAATCACTGCAATATAAATATCGTACTCTGTAAATTCTTGTTTAATCGCTATACGCCATACCTCCTTTTACTTTTTCATATAGGAAGTATATTCAGAAAGTACTGTTATCGCGAAAAAATTCGACCTCGAGATTTTTACGGAAATATACGTTTTAGGTGTCGCTGAGTCCGAAAAAGTGGTTTTCGCTGGCAAAACCGACAGAATAAATCAAAAATTACGTTTATTTTCTTGGCCGTTAAAAATTATAAAATTTTAAACGAACATTTCATGGTTTAGGTATTTCGAAATGTGCAACGATGCTGAAATTTTTTCTAACGGTAGAATTTACCAAATAACGAAAGCGGGATTATAGAAATTTGAAAACGTTTATTTATTCGGACGCAAAATTTCATAAATGTTAAAAAAAATTGAGTAATGTTTATGTACTTTCTGTCGAGCTAGAAAACTAAAAATATAGTGAACGTTACGCAATGATGTTCCAGCGGTAACTAACTTTGAAAATTACAACAAAGTTTATTATTTTGGCTGTTCCAAATTAATAAAATGTAAACAATTAAATATACATAAATGTTATTCCAGAACTGTTACATCGATGAAATGTTTCAGGAATTTACAGAATAGTGTTCCAGCGGGAATTCACATTGAAAATTACAAAAAAGTTTATTATTGCGGCTGTTAAAACTTCATAAATTTTAAACAAATAAATATATATAAATGCTATTCTAGAGGTGCTACATCGATGAAATTTTGAAAAAATGTGAGGGATTCGTAATGATGAAAAACTATAAAATTTTTATAATTATAAATTTTAGGGTTTGTTTTTATTCCAATACTAGCTGAAGTGCCCTTTGAATTTCAACGGATTAAGTGAATCTAAAACTTCGACCGTGTAACACATAAGAATCGCAAGAATAAGATAGTACACAGTTATAACCGTCGAATAAAGCAAAAATGAAGAAAACCGCTCCGCATTTTCCTATTTAGATGAATGAAGGAAGAAAATCTTAGGATAATAACGTATAAACTCCCTCCCCCTCCCTTCCACCCTCTCCTTCCCTTCTACCGTCCCTCCCCCTCCCTCTCTCCATCTCCCCCCTCCGTTACCATCCATCTCTCTCCCTCCCTATCTCGTATTAAAAGCATTCAAAGCGAACAAACTTACAAACATTCTCCTTTATATGTTAGATTAGAAGATAATTCGGTACTTATGTATTATCTTCAGGACCCTTCGCAGGATCTGGTACTTACGTATTATCCCCATGCCATACTTAAGTACAACATTAACAGAGACTGATTGTCCTGTCTCGACATTTACAAACCCAATCACCGGACAAGAAACTGACTGATTTTTAAACGCAAAACTTTGCATCTCTGCACTCACCTATAAAATTTTTATAATTATAAATTTCAGTGGTTGTTTTTATACCAATATTGTCCAAAGAGAAAAACGCGTAAATCGGTGCGTAAGAAGCGTCTCTCTCTATATATATAATGATATATATATATATATAATGATACACACAGGGTGATTCACGAAGATATGGAATAACTTCAGGGGCTGATTTCTGAGGTCATTAAGAACAAGAAAGTTCATATGAACATGTATCCGATTCCGAATATTTGCGGAGTTATGGCTGCTCGTAGATTTTCAGCATCGCGCCACTGTGAATTGCACTCATAACTCATGCGCCTGCGCAACCATGACCTTGTTCGAACGTAGCCTGTTCAAACATGCGCACGCAAGAACCGGCATTAGCATTGTTAGTTGTTACTGTGTTAGTGTTACTTTCAAGATGCCTTTTACATTTACAAGTGCTGAATATGCCAATATGGTGTATGTTTATGGATTTTGCGATGGAAATGCTGTTGCTGCTGTCGCTGAATACCAGCGACGCACAGTGGTCCGGAGGACCCGTTTTCGTGGTCAAAAGTCGATTTTATTCAAGTTATCTGGCTCAATCCAAATGCAGCCCAAATTGTAAGCAAATGACCGGGGTATCACATATGAGGTCACTTTTCGATATCCGAACGCATTTGTCCGCGTAGCAACCATGATAGTCGCAACGTCTGGTATTCAGCGGTTTTGGGAGCTTTAGCTCGCTTAGAAGTAAGGGTGAGTTCCTTGCTGAAAAAGATGTTAACGGTTAGTAAACCGGGCGTTTTTGGTCTCATCCAACTTAGTTCTTCCTCACGTGGTAGACATCTTTGAAGATTTACCCACTCGAGCGTGAATTGATCAGATTTTCTAACGATATGTTTGAAACTTCAAATTACCACGAAAGAATTGGCCTACAAAAAAAGTACTGCGCAGCATTGAGGTTTAGCGGTGCGTATTACTGACCAGTGACTCCCCTCTACACGATGCAAAAAGATTGAGCTGCTCTTAGCTGCTCTTTCCAGAGAACTTCTACGAAATACACAGCAAACACATGTCACGTACGGCGTCAGCAGTGTTTACCCTCGCACCGCGGAAATAAAAAAATCTGATGTGGCCAACACATGACTTTCTCCATATTTGGGGTATAGATGTTTAAATTATTATGAATAGCATTATGAGGCAAAATTATCATTTCGTATCGGAAAAGAATATATAGTCCTCCTTATTGCCGTAAATTACGTATATTTTGAATGTTTACAGAATTCACCGCTACATGGTGTTGGCGATGTATACTGGTATTAAGAAAAAGCAAAATATCTCCGAAATGGATGGTTCTACGAAAATTTGTTTCAAACAAAACTTGGAGGAAATATTATTCTCTACAACTTTGGTCCTCACGAAGATGACCAATTATGACGTTTTTAAGGAGTTTCCATTAATCTTTCCCCTGCTACCGTGGTAATGAAAATTGATTTTTTTTCCATTCTTGAAAGGAAATCGAATCGACCGTTAAAACCATCATAAATGAGCTCCGCGACTCCGAAAACCCCCTAGACCAAAATTTCAGGATGTTTGGGCATATCCGGAATTATGACCACAGAAAACGGGTCCTTCGGACCACTGTGCGACGTTTTCCAAACCGCAGAGCTCCAAATCGAAAAGTTATTAGCAGTGTTCCAAACTTTGCGAGATACCGGCTCACTTCCCAGCGTTAACACTCCATATTAGCGTGTGGTTCGACAAGACGTGGTTGAGCAAGAGAACATCCTTGAGGCGGTACAGCGTAGCCCTCGTACTAGTACACGAAGGATATCCACACGTCTCGGCGTTTCGCTGTCAAGAGTATGGAGAACATTGAATGAAGAAGGAATGTACCCGAACCACTTGCAACGTGTCCAACACCTCGAACCTGGGGATCCTGCCCGACGACTGGAATTTTTTAATTGCCTTAATGAGAATCGGCGTCTGTATCTGTACATCTTATTCACTGATGAAGCTCAATTCACCCGCAACGGTGTTAACAACACACACAATTCCCATGTTTGGTCGGAAATTAATCCCCATGCCACTGTGGACAGTAACTAACAAACACCGATTCAGTGTTAACGTGTGGTGTGGAATGTTGTGTGATCAGGTAATTGGTCCATTCATTTTTTAGGGTCGTCCTACTGGACAGATTTATTTACAATTTTGGAAAACTAATTTCCGCAACTGTTAGAAGATGTGCCCCTGGCTACAAGACTTCGAATGTACTTCCAACATGACGGAGCTCCACCTCATCGTTTCCATGCAGTGGTGACTCACCTCAATGAGCAGTTCCCTGGGCGATGGATCGGTCGCAATTGTCCACAAAATTGGCCAGTTAGGTCCCCAGACCTAAAGCCCTTGGATTTCTGCTTGTGGGGGTGGATGAAAGATCTTGTGTACCATACTAAAGTGCAAACACGGGATGCATTACTTCATCGCGTATTGAATGCTGTGGCTCGCATAAAAGACAGTCATGGTGAACTTCGGCGTGCAACGAGGACGATTCACGCACAAGCAGCGAAATGCACTGAAGTCGAAGGTGGTGTTTTTGAAAACCTACTTTAATAATACGCACGTTCGTATTTGACAATGTAAATAAGTAAATAAACAAGCAAATAAACACTGTAGCGGAGAACGCATCACGTATTGGTCGGCAATTGTTTCCCGAGTTCCGGATATTGCCTTGCCTTTTTCTAATTTTCAAACAGCCATAACTCTTTAATTATTCGGAATCGGACACATGTTCATATGAACTTTTTTGTTCATAATGACCTCAGAAATCGGCTCCTGAAGTTATCCCATATCTTCGTGAATCACCCTGTATATCTGCAGGCATTTTCTCTCACCTAAATGTAAAGAGTAAGAGCAGGCAATTTTTAAACGCAAAAGTTTGCACCTCTGCGCCGATTTACGTGTTTTTCTTTTTGGACAATCTATAATATAAAATTGAATGTCTGTTCCTTATACATTCCCACGCATGCGACTTTCTTCAAGAGCGGATATCGGGCAAGAGCGTACTACTTTCCCGCGCCTCTCGAAAACTTCAAATCGTGGTGGAAGGGGAAATTCGCTGCGCCATGGTCAAGCTTCATAAGAGTAGAAAACGGGTAAGAAGGATGGCAGTCGACACTACCTAGGGCAGCTTCCTCTCGTCGCATTAAGGACAATGGTGAATCGCTGCGTCGGGTTTGCCTCGGCCGATCTAATTGGACGTTTGAGGAATAAATCACGACGCAGAAAAACGTGAGTCCCAAATTAGCCTACGGCGCGAATTCGCATTCGCATCCGAAAGCGGGACGACGTTCGCGTCCCACGCGTGTCTTATTGGGTTTCGCGGTTTCAGCCGAGTGCGACTGTTTGTCTAAATCCGCCGCAACTTGCAAAGACGAGCAGCGACGGCGAGCAATGCTCGACGTGAATTCGTCCGAACGAACATCAAAGAGTACATAAGACCGCAGCCACTGAAAATAGTCGACTCTATTGGGAAGGGATAATAAGATGTTTGTATTGCAGGAGAGCAACGTGTTAGCTGTTAAAATAATTAATATGTAATAAAGTAGGAGAGAGAGCTCTGTAAAAAGAAGAAAAAGAACAATATATTTAGTTTACGCTGAATTACATTATTCTTTATCATATTATTGATCTATCAGTTTTAGTGAAAAATCCTTATATCCTCGTATTTCCTGTACCTACTGCGTTTGAAATAATTTTGCGCTTCTAAATAAGCTAGAGATTTAAAATTTGGCAATATTATAGAATGTTGGTCACAACCAATGGAAAAACTCTGAAATTGTAAAAATTCCAATTTTTAAGGGCTGTTTTGTCCCAAGATTGCCCCATAAGAGAATAAAAATTATGAGACACTTTTAGATGCGCTTGAGACTTGAAATATCCCACAACCGATGGAAAAAATCCCATATTATAAGAATTCCTGTTTTTATGGGCTGTTTTGCCCCAATGTAACCCCAGACAAAGATAAAAAATATGAGGTACTTCCAGATGAGCTAAAGATTTGATATTTGGCACAATTATAGGTTTATCATCACAACTAATGGGGAAAATACGACATCTTAAAATTCTATTTTTTAGGGGTTTTTTCCCATTATTAAAAGTAGGAATGCTTGCAGAACGTAAGCACCGTATACTAGTGTATTTATATACGGGGTGTATGTATACACATTTTAATAAAGAAACAAGTTAGGAAAGAGTGCAGCGTATCACAAATGGGTGTGTTTCGTGCAATGCTGTATTAGAAAGAAAAAATATACCTGTACGTAATGGAAATAGCGTTTTCAAGTTCTTTTCTTCATCATAAATAATCCATTTTCATCCTATTTAAAAATATTGCATGCACACGTAAGGAAATTGAACGTCTGTTTGTGAGATTCTTTATGTTAGCAACAAAGAAGAAGTAACCAGGCAAGAAAATTTCTGTCAACTCGAATTATAACATTCTTGTTTGATTTTCTTGATAATGACTACTCCGACGATATAAATGTATAGGAAAAGAAATACTCTACTAGTTCTACAACTTTTATTTGAAAGATAATTTGATATGAACAATACTTGACGAGATATGACGGAAAGTTAATTTTTTGTCACCAGTAAAGTGGCACCCCTGATTGGCGCACGTGATTCATTTTTGCGATTTTCTTATTATCTTTGATTGTAAGACCTTCATATCAAATTTCATGAAAATCCGTTCCGTAAAAACCGAGAAAACGTGGACAGACGGACAGACCGAGGAAAATAGGCGCTCACGCTGGAAGTGAAACGCGCCTAAAAATACCCATTACATAATTCAAAAAAGATCGATATTTGGCATGTGCAGAACCAATAGTAGTGGCAATGTTCAACTATTGCAGATGTTCGAAATGACCACAGTTAACTTCTAGGCATTGGTGACAGCGGCGGACAACTGAGTGACAAACGTTCACCACGGTATCTGCTGGGATGGCTGCGAACGACTGTTCAATTTCATGCCTTAGTTTTTGGAATGTTGCTGGTTTTGTACTGTATATTGAATCCTTCAGATAACTCCACAAGTAAAAGTCAAGTGGAGTTAAATCAGGAGAACGTGCCGAGTACTCAACACTGCCTCTTCTGCCTATCCACTGGTCAGGGAAATTGTCGTCAAGATAGGCGCTGACATCATGATGGAAATGTGGGGGGGGGGGGCCCATCTTGTTGGTAGTAAACTTCATCTCCATACAGCCGACGAATGGCAGGCACAATGGATACATCAGGTATATCGACATACCTAGTACCAGTAACTGCCTCTTCAAAAAATCGGTACAACATACATCGTACAAACTTTCTCATATACTAATGCGGCGTTTAGTTATATTTAGAAAATGAAAATCGTATGAGCCGGTTTTGAGAAAATCCCTTTTTTGATACTGTTAACTGCTGTGGAAAATTGTTTCAAATGAAAGTTGTAGGAAATTGCATTCTCTATAACCTTTATATCGAATTGTGGGAATTACCTTGAAGAACAATACAGGTAACCATGGAATCTTACTATTGAAATGTTAAAAACTTTACCAAAACTCGAGTATAAATTCAAAATATGAGCTAATTCGAATGAGATTGAGTATTCGACGGTAAGAATAAGAGTCCTCATTCGTTTTGGCGTCTTTTAGCGCAAATTTCGTGCCGATAAGTTAAGTTTAAGGTATTTTAAAGAGTAAAAGAATGAAAGCCTTTAAACCAAAAAGTGATTTTTAGGTGTTATCTTATGGGAAACGACATTCATCATCTGAAGTCGAACCCGTGACCTTTTTCAAAATTTTTTAGTCATAACGTAAAGATACATTAACACTGAAATCCTGAGAAATTTCAGGCTTCTAAGTTTATTTCTAATCGAGTTATTCACAAAATTAGACCGTTACGCATCATGATGACGATTATGATTTTATAATGTAGAGGGACTAGTAGACAGTGCAAGCATTTTTAAATTTTAGCATTTTTACAATTTCGAATTTTTCCTAATCGATTTTGTCCAAAATAATATAACCGTGAAACATTTCATGCTCATCTGGATACGCCTTATAATTTTAAACCTCGTATGGGGCGATAATTGGGCAAAACAGCCCCTTCAAACTTAAAAGTTTTAAAATATCGGATTTTTCCATAGGTTATGACCAAACATCTACACTTTTGTCAAATTTAAGTCTCTAGCTCACCTGAAAGTCTCATAATTTTTATCCTTGTACGAGCCAAAAATGGGGAAAAATAGACCCGAAAAACTGGAATTCAGATAATATCGATTGTAACCAAAAACCTGTAATAGTACCAAATTTCAAGTGTGTAGCTGATATGGAAGGGTCTCATAATATCTGTCCTCTTATGGGAAAATAATGGGGCAAACAGCCCCAAAAATGGTATTATATCAATATCGGATTTCTTTCATTATCTAATCTAACTATATATTAATTTTACGTTGACGTCTGTAGACATTTGTGTATGTACAATTTATATCGGCATATTTCTCGAGAACCTTTCGTCGTAAAGATATGCGGTAAACGGCGTTTTGTTTCGGGTCTAGGACATCTCGACGCGGCCATCTCGCCGCGGCCGTCTTACAGCGAAGACCTTTCGCCGCGATCGCCTCGCCGCGGGGTCTTTTTGCGGCGGATGTTTTTAAGTGCATTCCAGAGTTGAATTTTTAGAGAAGATAGATAAAAGTTTACTTCCGAATTGTAATTTATACCTATCGTATTATCTGCAATACAAACGATATACAAAGCATATAAAATGTATAGGGTTTAATAGTTTAATGTTTTTACTTTCCTAGAAGCGAGTCCAAGTTGAAAAACATGAGTATGTATTTATAAACTGAGAGAAAGTCTTTGAATTTTAGTAAGTCGAGTGTTTAAGGGAATTTTTATGGTAAACTTTTGTGAGTTAAACTAGAAACGAAACTCTAAAAGTCAGAATAACCAATTAAGTATTCCGAAATTCTTTTTTATTGGGTTATCTTGACTGTAAAATTAAATTCTTTAAGTCAACCCGCATGAATGATCATCATGAGTTACACCTTCATTTTTGAAATGCATATAATTATAAAATGTGCTTTTACGCAAATTATTATCTCCTCTTTTGATCTAGAAAACTTTATTAGTGTGTCTATTCAGTATATTTTATTCGTATTCTGAAGAAATTATTTTCTGTATCATTTGAGTTAATAATCGAACTAGGAGTATAATCCAAATTAGACTTCATATATTGTGTACGTGCTTGATATCAGCAGTCATAGGAATGGCTGACTGGCGGCCATTAATGTAGAAAAGTTGTCTTAAAAGCATTGGCTTTTGAAAATTATTGCATGAGTTTGCCTATCAAAAAGCACAAAAACAAGGTTTTTGTATAACTACCATTTGAGCATTTGGAGCTTCTCGCTAGGGTCGGGATAGCAATTAGCGGAGTAGCGCCCACACCTCTTGGCGACTCCTACGGTGAACCCATTTTCGTGTGATGCGTGTTCTAGCGACCCTGAGTTATGCGACCGCGTACCGCAAGGGATCAGAAAAATTTTGCCTGGAAGATTTTGTGTCATTTTAGAATCTCCAACTTTCCCTTTTCACTCGGACAAAGGAGGAAACATTCCCAAGTCGAATTCCAATAACATCTAGATAGAAATACTTTGACGAGAAGCGCCCGGGCAAGTTGGCGCCCGAGTGCATTGCATCCACTGCACCCCGGGTAGGCGCGCCCCTGCTTATGATCAGTATGATAAAAGTACGAGATTTCATTGATTTTCGCTCTACCGTTTAGGCTCCAGATCCAGTAACAGACAGATAGACAGACGGCACTGCGGAAACCACTTTTTCGGATTCAGCGACACCTAAAACGTATATTTCCGTAAAAATCTCGAGGTCGAATTTTTTCGCGGTAACAATACTTGCTCAATATACCCGTGTATGAGAAAGTAAAAATTCGGTACAACATACATTCTACAAACATTATCATATACTAATGCGTCGTTTAATTATCTTTAGAAAATGAAAATCGTATAAGCCGGTTTTTAGAAAATTCAATTTTTGTTAAAGTTGCCTAGAATAAACTAGCCTTATATTCATTGTTTGAGAAAAATGAAATATGTAGTATTATTGCAGACCTATACTCAAGTAACGTTACGAAATTTTATCAAAATCGTTAGAGCCGTTTTTGAGAAAATCAAATTGTTCTTAAAAATGCGTATAATAAACTTCCCTTAATTACTGTTCAATGTCAACCATTTCATCATAGTCACTGCTCAGCATGATAAAATGCCTAAGTACGAGATTCCATTCATTTTCGCATTACCGTTTAGGCTCCAGAGCCAGTAACAGACATAGACAGACGGCATAACAAAAACCACTTTTTCGGATTCAGCAACACCTAAAACGTATATTTCCGTAAAAATATCGAAGTCGAATTTTTTCGCGATAACAATACTTTCTCAATATTCTTCGTATATCAGAAAGTAAGAAGCATGCATAAAAACAATTCATAGTTTTTATCACTTCAGAACTCCGTCAGAGTTTTGTTGCTACGGTCGAGCAATATGTTAATTGCATAGGATAATCAGCATGTTTAATATTAATATTATGTTAAACACTTATTATTACTAAAAAGACGAAAATCAGACAAAGACGTGAAAGTCATGTTTTACAGAAAGAAAACTCAACATTGCTCGCATAGGCCGTGAGATTTTCATATATACCTACTTAAAAACAAACTTATAATGTAAAATAAATCTAATATGGAATATTCAACGTGATTTTCTGTTAATTTTTAATCAATCACGGCGAGAGAAGTCCTCGCGGCGAGAAGGCCGCGGCGAGGTGGCCGCGGCGAAAGGTACCTTGGCGGCGAGACGGCTGCGGCGAGGTGGCCGCGGCTAAATGTCCCATTCCCTTTTGTTTCTACTGGCTATGAGGTCCCTGGAAAAATATTTTCGTTTGCTAAAGTGTCCCGGGTTCGAATCCAGGAGCCAATTATATTTTCCCATAACTTTACACGGGATTTTCGATTTTTCAGAGCGCATGGTTTTTTCCTTCGTTCGTTAAAATACGTAAATATGGACCGATTTTCTTCTTTTTCGCTTTATTCGACGGCTAAAGCTCTATACTATCTTATTATTGCGATGTTTACACGTTAAACGGTCGAAGTTTTCAGAAATACGCATTCTTTTTCGAAATATTTAGGATTTTTCGTACTCATTCCGGGCGTTACCAAGGAGACTCTCATTGTTGCCTCCGATTCATTTAATGCCAATTAAACCTTCAAAGAGACGAAAGAAAACAGTTAGGCTATGCGCGCACTACCGACTTTTAGTTGGCCAACTTTTAGTTGGTTGAATGATGGCTGATCCTACTAGAAGATGTCTGACAAAAGTATACGTGCACTTGACGACTAAAGTTGGCCAACCATACAACTCTAGCATCTCAGTTCTGAAATGGATTGTCTTGAAGTAGCTACCGTTTATGCCTTAGTTCTTGAAACTTTGTAATAATGATTGATTCCTTAATAAATCATTTCTTCATTGTTGTAATAAGATTGACGGCATAATAAAATATTTCTTCAATTACCGCAGCATTGTTTGTCCGCAATTATCTTCTACCGATCGTTGGGATTAAAACGGCTGTACCCGCTTTATGGTTAACAAACGGAAACATGTTCATATGAACTTTTTCGCTTATTTTGACCTCCAGAACACGTCATTGAAATATTGAGGTTTCGCCCGAATCACCCTGTGTGTGTGTATACACACACACACACATATATATACATATATCTACACACATATACATATATATATATATATATATATATATATACACACACAGGGTGTATTTAAATTCCACCGACAGACTTCTAGGACTTGTAGGTGGGTTAGAGGTATGATCCGAAAAATTAATACGAGATGTCCGCATCGCCTCATTACCGAGAAAGAAGGAACATAGGGGAAGAGAAGAAAGGGGTGGGAGGAAGAGGAGGAGGAAATGGAGGGGAGGTAGGGAGGAGAGGGAAGGATTGACAGGGAAAGAAGGAAGATAGGGGAAGAGAAGAAAGGGGTGGGAGGAAGAGGGGGAGGAAATGGAGGGGAGGGAGGGAGGAGATGGAAGGATTGACAGGGAAAGAAGGAAGATAGGGGAAGAGAAGAAAGGGGTGGGAGGAAGAGGGGGAGGAAATGGAGGGGAGGGAGGGAGAAGATGGAAGGATTGAGAGGGAAAGAAGGAAGATAGGGGAAGAGAAGAAAGGGGTGGGAGGAAGAGGAGGAAATGGAGGGGAGGTAGGGAGGAGATGGAAGGATTGAGAGGGAAAGAAGGAAGATAGGGGAAGAGAAGAAAGGGGTGGGAGGAAGAGGGGGAGGAAATGGAGGGAGGAGATGGAAGGATTGAGAGGGAAAGAAGGAAGATAGGGGAAGAGAAGAAAGGGGTGGGAGGAAGAGGGGGAGGAAATGGAGGGGAGGGAGGGAGAAGATGGAAGGATTGAGAGGGAAAGAAGGAAGATAGGGGAAGAGAAGAAAGGGGTGGGAGGAAGAGGGGGAGGAAATGGAGGGGAGGGAGGGAGGAGATGGAAGGATTGAGAGGGAAAGAAGGAAGATAGGGGAAGAGAAGAAAGGGGTGGGAGGAAGAGGAGGAAATGGAGGGGAGGTAGGGAGGAGATGGAAGGATTGAGAGGGAAAGAAGGAAGATAGGGGAAGAGAAGAAAGGGGTGGGAGGAAGAGGGGGAGGAAATGGAGGGGAGGGAGGGAGGAGATGGAAGGATTGAGAGGGAAAGAAGGAAGATAGGGGAAGAGAAGAAAGGGGTGGGAGGAAGAGGGGGAGGAAATGGAGGGGAGGGAGGGAGGAGATGGAAGGATTGAGAGGGAAAGAAGGAAGATAGGGGAAGAGAAGAAAGGGGAGGGAGGAAGAGGGGGAGGAAATGGAGGGGAGGGAGGGAGGAGATGGAAGGATTGAGAGGGAAAGAAGGAAGATAGGGGAAGAGAAGAAAGGGGTGGGAGGAAGAGGGGGAGGAAATGGAGGGGAGGGAGGGAGGAGATGGAAGGATTGAGAGGGAAAGAAGGAAGATAGGGGAAGAGAAGAAAGGGGTGGGAGGAAGAGGGGGAGGAAATGGAGGGGAGGGAGGGAGGAGATGGAAGGATTGAGAGGGAAAGAAGGAAGATAGGGGAAGAGAAGAAAGGGGTGGGAGGAAGAGGGGGAGGAAATGGAGGGGAGGGAGGGAGGAGATGGAAGGATTGAGAGGGAAAGAAGGAAGATAGGGGAAGAGAAGGGGTGGGAGGAAGAGGAGGAAATGGAGGGGAGGTAGGGAGGAGATGGAAGGATTGAGAGGGAAAGAAGGAAGATAGGGGAAGAGAAGATAGGGGAAGAGAAGAAAGGGGTGGGAGGAAGAGGGGGAGGAAATGGAGGGAGGAGATGGAAGGATTGAGAGGGAAAGAAGGAAGATAGGGGAAGAGAAGAAAGGGGTGGGAGGAAGAGGGGGAGGAAATGGAGGGGAGGGAGGGAGAAGATGGAAGGATTGAGAGGGAAAGAAGGAAGATAGGGGAAGAGAAGAAAGGGGTGGGAGGAAGAGGGGGAGGAAATGGAGGGGAGGGAGGGAGGAGATGGAAGGATTGAGAGGGAAAGAAGGAAGATAGGGGAAGAGAAGAAAGGGGTGGGAGGAAGAGGGGGAGGAAATGGAAGGGAGGGAGGGAGGAGATGGAAGGATTGAGAGGGAAAGAAGGAAGATAGGGGAAGAGAAGAAAGGGGAGGGAGGAAGAGGGGGAGGAAATGGAGGGGAGGGAGGGAGGAGATGGAAGGATTGAGAGGGAAAGAAGGAAGATAGGGGAAGAGAAGAAAGGGGTGGGAGGAAGAGGAGGAAATGGAGGGGAGGTAGGGAGGAGATGGAAGGATTGAGAGGGAAAGAAGGAAGATAGGGGAAGAGAAGAAAGGGGAGGGAGGAAGAGGGGGAGGAAATGGAGGGGAGGGAGGGAGGAGATGGAAGGATTGAGAGGGAAAGAAGGAAGATAGGGGAAGAGAAGAAAGGGGTGGGAGGAAGAGGGGGAGGAAATGGAGGGGAGGGAGGGAGGAGATGGAAGGATTGAGAGGGAAAGAAGGAAGATAGGGGAAGAGAAGAAAGGGGTGGGAGGAAGAGGGGGAGGAAATGGAAGGGAGGGAGGGAGGAGATGGAAGGATTGAGAGGGAAAGAAGGAAGATAGGGGAAGAGAAGAAAGGGGAGGGAGGAAGAGGGGGAGGAAATGGAGGGGAGGGAGGGAGGAGATGGAAGGATTGAGAGGGAAAGAAGGAAGATAGGGGAAGAGAAGAAAGGGGTGGGAGGAAGAGGGGGAGGAAATGGAGGGGAGGGAGGTAGGAGATGGAAGGATTGAGAGGGAAAGGAGGAAGATAGGGGAAGGGAAGCAAGGGGTGGGAGGAAGAGGGGGAGGAATTGGAGGGGAGGGATGGAGGGGAGGGATGGAGGAGAGGGAAGGATTGAGAGGGAAAGAAACAAGATAGGGGAAGGGAAGAAAGGGGTGGGAGGAAGAGGAGGAAATGGAGGGGAGGTAGGGAGGAGATGGAAGGATTGAGAGGGAAAGAAGGAAGATAGGGGAAGAGAAGAAAGGGGAGGGAGGAAGAGGGGGAGGAAATGGAGGGGAGGGAGGGAGGAGATGGAAGGATTGAGAGGGAAAGAAGGAAGATAGGGGAAGAGAAGAAAGGGGTGGGAGGAAGAGGGGGAGGAAATGGAGGGGAGGGAGGGAGGAGATGGAAGGATTGAGAGGGAAAGAAGGAAGATAGGGGAAGAGAAGAAAGGGGTGGGAGGAAGAGGGGGAGGAAATGGAGGGGAGGGAGGGAGGAGATGGAAAGATTGAGAGGGAAAGAAGGAAGATAGGGGAAGAGAAGAAAGGGGTGGGAGGAAGAGGGGGAGGAAATGGAGGGGAGGGAGGGAGGAGATGGAAGGATTGAGAGGGAAAGAAGGAAGATAGGGGAAGAGAAGAAAGGGGTGGGAGGAAGAGGAGGAAATGGAGGGGAGGTAGGGAGGAGATGGAAGGATTGAGAGGGAAAGAAGGAAGATAGGGGAAGAGAAGATAGGGGAAGAGAAGAAAGGGGTGGGAGGAAGAGGGGGAGGAAATGGAGGGAGGAGATGGAAGGATTGAGAGGGAAAGAAGGAAGATAGGGGAAGAGAAGAAAGGGGTGGGAGGAAGAGGGGGAGGAAATGGAGGGGAGGGAGGGAGAAGATGGAAGGATTGAGAGGGAAAGAAGGAAGATAGGGGAAGAGAAGAAAGGGGTGGGAGGAAGAGGGGGAGGAAATGGAGGGGAGGGAGGGAGGAGATGGAAGGATTGAGAGGGAAAGAAGGAAGATAGGGGAAGAGAAGAAAGGGGTGGGAGGAAGAGGAGGAAATGGAGGGGAGGTAGGGAGGAGATGGAAGGATTGAGAGGGAAAGAAGGAAGATAGGGGAAGAGAAGAAAGGGGTGGGAGGAAGAGGGGGAGGAAATGGAGGGGAGGGAGGGAGGAGATGGAAGGATTGAGAGGGAAAGAAGGAAGATAGGGGAAGAGAAGAAAGGGGTGGGAGGAAGAGGGGGAGGAAATGGAGGGGAGGGAGGGAGGAGATGGAAGGATTGAGAGGGAAAGAAGGAAGATAGGGGAAGAGAAGAAAGGGGTGGGAGGAAGAGGGGGAGGAAATGGAAGGGAGGGAGGGAGGAGATGGAAGGATTGAGAGGGAAAGAAGGAAGATAGGGGAAGAGAAGAAAGGGGAGGGAGGAAGAGGGGGAGGAAATGGAGGGGAGGGAGGGAGGAGATGGAAGGATTGAGAGGGAAAGAAGGAAGATAGGGGAAGAGAAGAAAGGGGTGGGAGGAAGAGGAGGAAATGGAGGGGAGGTAGGGAGGAGATGGAAGGATTGAGAGGGAAAGAAGGAAGATAGGGGAAGAGAAGAAAGGGGAGGGAGGAAGAGGGGGAGGAAATGGAGGGGAGGGAGGGAGGAGATGGAAGGATTGAGAGGGAAAGAAGGAAGATAGGGGAAGAGAAGAAAGGGGTGGGAGGAAGAGGGGGAGGAAATGGAGGGGAGGGAGGGAGGAGATGGAAGGATTGAGAGGGAAAGAAGGAAGATAGGGGAAGAGAAGAAAGGGGTGGGAGGAAGAGGGGGAGGAAATGGAAGGGAGGGAGGGAGGAGATGGAAGGATTGAGAGGGAAAGAAGGAAGATAGGGGAAGAGAAGAAAGGGGAGGGAGGAAGAGGGGGAGGAAATGGAGGGGAGGGAGGGAGGAGATGGAAGGATTGAGAGGGAAAGAAGGAAGATAGGGGAAGAGAAGAAAGGGGTGGGAGGAAGAGGGGGAGGAAATGGAGGGGAGGGAGGGAGAAGATGGAAGGATTGAGAGGGAAAGAAGGAAGATAGGGGAAGAGAAGAAAGGGGTGGGAGGAAGAGGGGGAGGAAATGGAGGGGAGGGAGGGAGGAGATGGAAGGATTGAGAGGGAAAGAAGGAAGATAGGGGAAGAGAAGAAAGGGGTGAGAGGAAGAGGGGGAGGAAATGGAGGGGAGGGAGGGAGGAGATGGAAGGATTGAGAGGGAAAGGAGGAAGATAGGGGAAGGGAAGAAAAGGGTGGGAGGAAGAGGGGGAGGAAAGGGAGGGGAGGGAGGGAGGAGATCGAAGGATTGAGAGGGAAAGGAGGAAGATAGGGGAAGGGAAGAAAAGGGTGGGAGGAAGAGGGGGAGGAAATGGAGGGGAGGGAGGTAGGAGATGGAAGGATTGAGAGGGAAAGGAGGAAGATAGGGGAAGGGAAGCAAGGGGTGGGAGGAAGAGGGGGAGGAATTGGAGGGGAGGGATGGAGGGGAGGGATGGAGGAGAGGGAAGGATTGAGAGGGAAAGAAACAAGATAGGGGAAGGGAAGAAAGGGGTGGGAGGAAGAGGAGGAGGAAATGGAGGGGAGGGAGGAGAGGGAAGGATTGAGAGGGAAAGAAGGAAGAGAGTTAATATTTAACAAAAAAAAGTATTTTTAGAAAATTGCGAGTTTTTAGTTTCCCTGCTAGGTATTCTTGTAAATTAATATTTATTTGTCTATGTTTCAATCTGTGTTGCATGAATGGAAAAAGATTTCCCGCGAAAAGAAAGAAGGCAACGGCGCATGCCATAGATATTGTCGCGGTATCCTAGATGGCAACAGGGTTGGGAGGGCACTGACCCTTAGGAATCCTTGCAAAGGGACGCGCAGGGCAGCGGGAAAAATCGGCGGAACTCTAGAGTGAGCGAGAGAGTACCGTGTGCGAGCATTTGTGTTATGATCGTGTGTGAATATCGTGACAATATCTTCTCTATTGTGCATGCTGTCAGCTGTCTTTACTATAACTTCTAATGTGTCCCGGCTGCGAATGTTGCAGTAGACTTACGACATTCGCGTACCGGCTTGACTAGTCGTGCGTAAAAAAGTTGTGTAAAACCGTATTCGGCTGTTAGTGGAGCATTATTGTGAAAGAAATTGTATTATCTTGACTTTTATATATTACACTTTATATCTTCATAAAATGAATAAAATAACGGATTTTTAATGCCCATATCGAAAAGGAAGAGTACTGACGATACAGAAGAAATAATTGATACGTCTGAATAGATTGCAGTTTCGTCATCGCCATTTTCTACTAAGGCAAATGAACAAGTGGAAAATACGTGACCTTCTTGTTGGACTTTAGAGCAAAAGAATGATTTCTGTGAAAAAAACGTTTGGTTATGTACAAAAAACAAAAAACTTGGTTGTGGTGCTTGCCTTAAAGTTCAAACGCTTAGAATTGAGGCAAAAATGGGTATGAAGATATCAAAGGAATGGACCAATAATGAAGTTACCCATTTTGGTACAACTCGAGAACAGCAGTTAACATCTCTACGGACCAAGATATTTAAACACAAAGAAAGTGCTGGTGACAAAACTGCCATGAAGATATTGGAAGAGGCAAGTAAAGAAACGTTAGAGAAGGTTTGCCTGAAATCCCTTTCACGCCAAAAAGACGTTACTGCCAAAATATTTCGCACAGCCTACAAAGTTGCAAAAAGTAATCAACCATTCAATAATTTTGAAATGGAAATTGACTTGCAAGAACTTAATGGTGTTGATATGGGACGAATACTTCACTCTGCAAATGCTTGCATCAACATTATCAATCACATTAGCAAGGAAATGAGAGCAAACTTGGTCCGCAAAATCATAACTTCCAAATCAAAAATATCATTAATCATTGATGAAGCAACATCCCTTAATCAAAAGTCTACATTAATCTTGTATATCCATGTAATGATTTCTGGTTGTGAAATGACTGCACCAGTTAATTTATTTATTGAGTTGATAGAATTAGAGGATGTAACGGCGACTGGGATTTTCTCCGCTTTGATTTGCCATCTTCAATCTATCGGATTGACAGAAGAATACCTGAATGATTATTTAGTTTCTATTGCTTGTGATGGTGCAGCGGTAATGCTTGGATCTTGTGGTGGAGTTGAGAAATTATTGAAAGAAAAATTTCCATCAATAACTGTATGGCACTGTGCTAATCATAGACTGGAATTAGCCATCCACAATGCTGTCAAGACAATTTCTGGAATTAACAGGTTCAAGGCATTTATTGACAAGTTATATGTCCTCTACCATGCATCACCAAAAGTAGTCGAGAATTACAAGCCTGTGCTAATTCAATGGAAATTAAACTTTTGAAAATTGGACAAATACTAAACACTCGTTGGGTAGCATCCAGTTTTCGTTCAGTTTATGCAGTTTGGCAGGATTACAAAGCATTGGTGCATCATTTTACAATTGCTAAGGATGATTCATCCAAACCCAAAAAAGACAGATGTATGTATGAAGGATTGAAGAAAATTACAACAGTGGAGTTTATTTTAGATCTAGGATTGATGTGTGATGCACTTCAAGAGCTTTCTGAGCTAAGTCTGAAATTGCAAGATCGCAACATAAATTTGTATTGTGCAAATAAAATGATTAAACGTCTTGCTCAAGTATTTGAAGAGAGACAAATATATCCTGGACCATATTATGAAAAAGCCACCACTGCCGCCAAATGTCTCATTTTCCAGAGGGTTCCTATATACAAAAAAGATAAAAAAGAGGACCCACCAATCTGTCCTATTTCATTTTAAGAAAATCTGAAAATATCTATAGAAAAGAGATTTGAAGAAGCTGATTTACCTAAATGCTAGATCCGAAACTGTGGCCAGAAGAAGTTGAAAATCATTTGACGTTTGGGGAGGCAGAAACAAGAAATTTGTCTAGAAGACTTCATTTGAATGAAAGGGAGATGATACAGGGTTTCCGAGAATGCCTAGAGAAAAAAAGGATTCCAGACGGATTATTTCAATTAATACACAATCTCGATATGATTCCGATATCTTCAAGTGAATGTGAAAGGGGTTTTTCACAGATGAACCTTATTGTAACCCCTTTAAGATCTTCGTTGTCCACTAAAACAACATCAGCAATGATGTCATCAAGATTGTTGGGCCTCCTATAAGACTGTTTGATCCAACAAAATTCGTCGAATCTTGGTTGTTTTTTGGACATCATTGAGGAATAGATGCAAATAGCAAAGAGAGAAATAGAGACATTGAACCTCCTGAAGGCATGAGTCAGATTTGGAGTTTATTATAAAACTTATACAAATATGTTTTTTAATAATCACATCATTAATTACTTAAAACTTTTGTTTAACTTTCCTAATTAATAAATAGAAATACAATTAATACATTCAATATTTTATATTTTTTCCAAATTTCTCCACCTCTCACAAAAATCTACTACGTAACAAGTAAGTTCCAAAACGAAAAAAAATGACCTTTAACATGTTGCTTAACCACAAATTGCTTTTGAAGTTGAAAACACGATGCTAAAAATACACACCCCTTTTTTTAGAAAACACAGTATACCCACCTATTTTTCTAGAAAAAAAGCACTGTATATATATATATACATATAATTCATTATTTGGCAAATTCTAAATGCAGAAAAAATTTTAACTTCGAAGCTTATTTAGAAGTACCTAAACCATGCAATGTTAGTAAAATTGTTTATAATTTTTTACAGCCAAGAAAATAAGCTATGTTGCAATTTTGCATTTATTCCTCCGATAATTTTTTTGGTTTCACCTGTGTATTAATTTCAGCTCTCCAACTATTGTAGTTTGGGTCAGACATTAGTATCCTCCTATATCCTATATATCATTCAATATCGACTCTTCTTACAGAGGATATACGATACTAGTTAATTGTGCTTGCATTCTGCAAGCATTTTCTCTCACCTTAAAGTAAAAATAAAAGCCGAAAAATAATTTAAACGCATAAGTTTGCATCTCTGCTCCAAATTACGTTTTTCTGATTTGAAAACATTAAGGTAAAAACAACCCCTAAAAATTATAATTATAAAACATTTATTGGATTTTAGGATTTGTTACGGATATCTCACATTTATGCAAAATTTCATGAATGTAGCACCTCTAGAAGAACATTTATATGAATTTCATTCTTTAAAATTTATGAATTTTTAACAGCTACAACAATAAATATTTCTAAAATTTTCAATGTTATTTACCACCGGAATATTATTTACTAACTCTGTGAAATTTTTCAGCTTCCTGTATCTTCAGAAAGTATGTAAACTTTAGTCAATTTGTTAAACATTTAAGAATTTATTACGTCCGAACGAATAAAAATTTTACAATTTCTATATTCCCGTTTTCATTATTTCGCGAATTCTACAGGACGAAAAAATTTCAGCTTCATAGCGCATTTAGAAGTACCTAAACCATGAAATGTTAGTAAAATTGTTTATAATTTTTACCGGCCAAGAAAATAAGCCTTCCTGCAATTTTGCAATTATTCCCCCGATTATTTCTTTCGGTTCACCTATGCATTACATTTCAGCTTTCCAGCTATTGTAGTTTGGGCCAGACATTAGTATCCTCCTATATCCTATATATCATTCTATAAGCACTCTTCTTAAGGAGGTGCCACACAGAAGAGACTAGCAACCAGCGACGCAACTCTGGCAATGTTGCTTCGCGGTCGGACGCTTTCTAAGTAATAGAGAAAGCCACACTCAAGCAACATTACCTTGCAACTTAAGCGACCTTAAAGCAATGGGCAACCAGCAACAGGATCTGTCGGTTGCTCATCGCTTAAGTTGCTTTGAAAATGCTTGGTATTCGGCTTTGACATGGACAAGAAAGCAGAGGAGAACTACAATATTGAGTTCCTCACTCTTGTAGGATTATACCCTCTCCTTGTCGAAGGATTATTCAAGAAGGGATAAAACCGAAGCTGCTTGGGAGCAGAGCCGTACTTATGTATTTTGAGGCCCGAGGCGCAAAATTATTTTGAGGCCTCCCTCATCCTTTTAGTTCTAAGGTACGATAATAAAAGTTTTTTGTATTACCAAAGTATTTTTTGTGATAATTTATTTAAAAATACACGTATACTAAATATAAATAATTATAAAAATTAACAAAAGAAATCTGCCAAATTAAAGAAATCTCTGTTATTCTTATCATTATGAAACTATTATATAAAATCCACACTATGTATGAGTTTAATACAATAAAAGTTTTATGACTTCTGAAAATATAAAAAATTGCTACATTAGGTAATACCTTTGAGTTCCTACCAAAAACAATCACATCATTAAATAGGAACATTTTGTACAAAAACATAGGAACAGAATTGCCACAAAAATTAATAAAATAAATACAGATAAATATAATTAATATGATTAAATCGTTTAAATACATAACAATATGTTACTGACTTCTAAAAGTATAAAAAATGCATTGCCTGCACCAAAAACAATCACATTATTGCATAGGAACATAAGAATTATCACAAACATTAATTTAAAAAAATACCGCTAAATAAAAATTATATGATGAAATTATTAGAATACAATCATTTTTGGTAACACCAGACACTATACCAAGTTAACAGAATTTTTTCCTGGCTTTTGATTTAGCAAAGGTGTCAATGATGTCATCATAATTTATCGAGTTGGTTGCCTCACACTCGATAAATAATAATGACAAATTGGACAATTTATTTTGCTTTAAATTATTTCGTATATAGTTTTTGACTCATTTTAATACTGAAAACGACCGTTCGCCACTTGCATTAGTTACAGGCGTCGTAGGAAATATTTTAAGAATTGTTTCATCATTTGGGAACGTTGATCTTAATCCATTATTAATAATATTGTACATATCCGTTATACTTGTAACATTTTCCTCTTTGGTATAGTTTAAGAATTGCACTTCTTCTGCTTTAAAGTGATTAACATCAATGTCATTTTTAAAAACACCCACTAATGTTTCAATGTACGAATTAAAATCGTTTTCCGTCATGGCAGTATTAAAAAAAACAGTAAACATATTTAGTCTTTTGTTATATTTTTCATTTCGTCGATTTAATTCTGTAATAAGCGTTAGCGGTGTTTATTATAAATAATTCTTTGTCAGTTAAAGTTACATCATTGTCTTTTACTTCATCATACATAATTTTTCATTTCTTTATTCGGCTTCATTCATCTTTATATTGAGTCTCGTCAGTTAATAGATTAGCTTCCTTTTCAATAATTTCAAAATTGTATCTAGTTTCTAAAATAAATTCTTTCAACGATTTCAAAAGATTCGCACTTTTTAGCAAGCTTAATTTTGGGTCCTGAAGGGATTTGCTATTAGCATTTAGTCTTTCCAATATTTTGTCTCAAATTGTTGTTAATAAAGCTGTTTCATATTCATCAAAGTGTTTAGCTAATTTTGAAGACTAATCGACTAATTGGTTTCTAATGTTCAGATGTTGATATCTTGATCAGAGCTTCTTTAATTTGTTTATATCCTATTTTCAATGCTGATACAGCATCCGCTCTAGCTGACCATCGCGTATCAGTTATCCGTTTTAACGTAAGCGAATTGGTTGGTAGACAATTTTTTAATATGTTCCATCGTCGCGTTGACCTCCTCTGACATTCTCACTACACTAAAAACGTTGCAACTAGTCCCTTCTGTGTGGATATAGAAGTCGCGAAGCAACGTTGCCAGAGTTGCATCGCTGGTTGCTAGTCTCTTATGTGTGGCGCCTCCCTTACAGAGGACGATATATATAGGATATAAATATGTGCTTGCATTCTGCAAGCATTTTCTCTCACCTTAAAGGAAAAATAAAAGCCGAAAAATACTTTTCCTCTTTTAAGGTAGCATCTCGGCTCCGAATTACGTGTCTCTCTCTTTTGAAAATATTTGGGTAAATACAACCCCTAAAATTTATAATTATAAATCATTTATAGGTTTTTATCATTTGTTACGAATACCTCACATTTATTCGAAATTTCATAAAAGTAGCACCTCTAGAACAGCATTTATATGAATTTCATTGTTTAAATTTTATTAATTTTTAACAGCCACACCAATTAATATTTCTAAAATTTTCAATGTTATTTACCACCGGGACAATATTTCCTAACCCTGTTATAATTTTCAGCTTCCTGGATCAACAGAAAGCACATAAACATTAGTCAATTTGTTAAACATTTGAGAATTTATTACGGCCGAACGAATAAAAATTTTTAAATTTCTATATTCCCGTTTTCATTATTTGGCGAATTCTACAGGTAGAAAAAATTTCACCTTGATAGCGCATTTGGAAATACCTAAACCATGGAATGTTAGTAAAATAGTTTATAATTTTTACCGGCCAAGAAATTAAACATTGTCGCAATTTTCCAATTATTCTTCCGATTATTTTTCTCGGTTCACCTATGTATTAAATTCCAGCTCACCAGCTATTGTAGTTTGGGCCAGACATTAGTATCCTCCTATATCCTATATATCATTCTATATCGACTCTTCTTACAGAGGATATATGATATAGGATACTAGTGAATGTGTGCTTGCATTCTGCAAGCATTTTCTCTCATTTAATAAAAAAGACTAAAAGCCGACAAAAAATTCTAAATGCAAAAGAGCCCTGCACCTATTTCAATGCTTTCCTTTTGGGAAATTATCACAAATTTGAGGCTACCTGGAATCGAACCGGTGACACCTACACAGGAGTTGTCAAATACTATGGAGATATACTCATGACATCTACAAACCCTGAAAATATCATTTATTTATTCCTCTTTGTTTGATCTATATGAAGGAATTCATTTTTTCCATGCTTTCTTATGGGAGATATACCGGGTCATCCGGAGTCGAACCCAGGACACTTGCGGTTAAAGCGATAACGGTTCCCTATAGATCTCCTGGTTATCTAACAACCCTCCAAGTTTGAATTCTCTACCTTGTCGGAAAGTGCCATAAATTAATTTTCAAATATGTCGCAATGCTTTTCTTATGGGAAAAAATGGCAATTTAGGAATTTCTGGAGTCGAACCCATGACACCTAGGTGTGAGATCTCAATTTTTCTGGCGGTTTCTCCATGCCATCTACAATTACTGAAAATTGCAGCTGTCCATCTATTGTAGTTTGGGCCAGACATTAGTATCCTCCTATATCCTCCTCTGTAAGAAGAGTGCTTATAGAATGACAAGTAAATGTGTGCTTGCATTCTGCAAGCATTTTCTCTAACCTTAAAGTAAAAATAAAAGCTGAAAAATAATTTTCAATGCTTAAAATTGCATCTCCGCTCCGAATTACTTGTTTTTCTGTTTTGAAAATATTGGGGTAAAAACAACCCCTAAAATTTATAATTATAAAATATTTATAGGTTTGTATCATTTGTTATGAATACCTCACATTTACACGAAATTTCATCAATGTAGCACCTCTAGAAGTGCATTTATATGAATTTCATTGTTTAAATGTTTTTAATTTTTAACAGCCACAGCAATAAATATTTCTAAAATTTTCAATGTTATTTACCACCGGGACATTATTTCCTAACTCCGTTAAAATTTTCAGCTTCCTGGATCTACAGAAAGTACATAAACATTAGTCAGTTTGTTAAACATTTGAGAATTTATTACGGCCGAACAAATAAAAAATTTCAAATTTCTATATTCCCGTTTTCATTATTTGGCGAATTCTACAGGTAGAAAAAATTTCAGCTCGATAGCGCATTTAGAAATACCTAAACCACGAAATGTTAGTAAAATTGTTTATAATTTTTAGCGGCCAAAATAATGCACATTGTTACAATTTTGCAATTATTCCTCCTATTATTTTTCTTTGTTCACCTCGGTATTAAATTGCAGCTCTCCAAGTATAGTAGTTCGGGCCAGACATTAGTATCCTCCTATATTCTATATATATCCTATATCGTATATCCTCCTCTGTAAGAAGAGTGCTTATAGAATGATACTATACTCCTTTAAAACTGAGATTGGGATTTAGAGAGAGAGCGAAGTGGAGAGCTCTCGCTCACGTGATTTTCCGGGAACCAATAGATGACGGCTCTTGCGAGGCTTAACCTGGCGGAGCTCATTCTCTCTTAGACCTCCGTTGTGCATACATCGTGTCTGCGAGTGCTGTGTTGCCAAGCGTTTCATTCGTGTTGCTAAGCGTTTCGTTCGTGTTGCATCCCGTTCTTCGTATTTGTATAGCTTTTTTATACATTTAAACAAGCTATGGAAAGGAAGAGGAGGTACACTGTTCTGCATAGCCAAACAAAAAGGGTTGTGCATTCCATATTAATGTTCTTCCCGAAGGTATAACCATTTTTTTTTAGGCTATCGATGGAATTACAAAAGAGGCTTGGGCCGCGCGCGTTCGTCATGCAGAAAATCTTCAAGAAGAGGGCTTCAAAAAAGACGTAAATCGGGACAAAATGATTGATCCTGTCGTGATTAATCTCATGGATAGTGATGATGAGTCCAGCTATGATGAAGACGATAGTGATAACGAGGAAGAAGAAAATTTAGCCACTCCGTTGCAATAAAATATTTTGTGCAATTGTAATAGGAAATAATAAAATACATAAATACATTTAATATTTGGTGAATTTTGTTATTTATATTTTTCTTTGTATTTCGTGTCCGCGTACGATGAAGCGTTTGTCCGCCTCAGCGTCTATAACTTTCTCGTTCCCTTAGCCTAGAGAGAGAAAAAGAGAGAGAGTCCAATGTGAAATAGATCTGACAACATAGGTGCCGAATTTTCCCGCGCAAAGGCGTCTTCCCACCTCCTCGAAGTGAAAGCGAACGACGTGTTCCGAGTATCTCCGAAGAGCCACCCCCAATGTCATTTTTAAAAGTTGTTATGTGCTTGCATTCTGCAAGCATTTTCAAATTTTAACATTTTTACAAATTCAAATTATTCCCAAGCGATGTTGTACATAATGATATAAACACGTCAAATTTGGGGTTTGTTGCTCATTTAGAAGTGCCTTATAATTTTAATCCTCGTATGGAGCAATAATGGAGCAAAACAGCCCCTAACATTAAGAATTATTACACTCTCAAATTTTTTCCATCTGTTGTAACTAAAAACCCATAATTCTGCCAAATTTCAAGTTTGTATCTCATTAAGAAGTGCCTTATAATTATCACACTCGTATGGGGCCGAAAAAGGGCAAAACCAAACATTAAAAATAGAAATTTTTGCAATTTTGCAATTTTGCAATTTTATCTTAGTTTGCCGTGAAAATTCTATAATCGTGCCAAATTTCAAGTATCTGGGTCCTATGCAGTTGCATCGCATTTTTTGTTCTCGCATGGGTCCGAAAAGAGGCAAAACCGCCCTTTAAAAATGAGAATTTTTGTAATTTTATAATTTCATCTTAGGTTGCAATGAAATTTCTATAACCGTGCCAAATTTCAAGTCTCTGGGTCCTATGCAGTTGCATCGCCTTTTTTGTTCTCGAATGGGGCAATAATGGGGCAAAACAGCCCCAAAAATGAGGATTAACACAATATCGGATTTCCTTCATTAGGTGTAGTTTAACATTAACAGCATTAAAATATAAGCCTCTGATTCCCATTAAAAGCTTACCCATATGAAAGGATAGAGCTAGTTACCAAGGAAACCTATTGTTAGACCCAGAAAAATTAGCAATTTTTTGCGAAAAAAACTATAAAATTACGCTAATTCTACTCGGATTTGCATTCCGTCTTCAAAAATAAGAAACTACAATTTATATCCTATCCGACAGTTTCAGTCTCGAGTTTGTATCTTGAGGGGAAGTAATTTTAAAATGCAATTATAAAACCTCTACACCAATTTACATGTTTTCTTATGGGCAAAAAATGGTGCAAAAAGGGGCCAAAATAGCCCCTCAGAATAGGAATTTCAACAGTTTCGGATTTTTCCCTCTGGTTGTGACTAAAAACCTATAATCCTACCTAATTTAAACTTTCTAGCACATCTGGAAGTGCCTCATAATTTTGTATCCTCCTATATATCTATAATATATAGATGCTTCTTACACATGATATATATATATATACTAGTTGTTACGTGCTTGCATTCTGCAAGCATTTTCAAATTTTAGCCTTTTTGCAAATTCAAATTATTCCCAATCGATGTTGTACATAATCGTATGACCATGTCAAATTTGGAGTTTGTTGCTCATTTAGAAGTGCCTTATATTTTTATCCTCGTATGGAGCAATAATGGAGCAAAACAGCCCCTAACATTAAGAATTATTCCACTCTCAGATTTTTTCCATCTGTTGTAACTAAAAACCCATAATTCTGCCAAATTTCAACTTTGTATCTCATTTAGAAGTGCCTTATAATTATCACACTCGTATGGGGCCAAAAAGGGCAAAACCACACATTAAAAATAGAAATTTTTGCAATTTTGCAATTTTATCTTAGTTTGCCGTGAAAATTCTATAATCGTGCCAAATTTCAAGTCTCTGGGTCCTATGCAGTTGCATCGCATTTTTTGTTCTCGCATGGGTCCGAAAAGAGGCAAAACCGCCCTTTAAAAATGAGAATTTTTGTAATTTTATAATTTCATCTTAGGTTGCAATGAAATTTCTATAACCGTGCCAAATTTCAAGTCTCTGGGTCCTATGCAGTTGCATCGCCTTTTTTGTTCTCGAATGGGGCAATAATGGGGCAAAACAGCCCCAAAAATGAGGATTAACACAATATCGGATTTCCTTCATTAGGTGTAGTTTAACATTAACAGCATTAAAATATAAGCCTCTGATTCCCATTAAAAGCTTACCCATATGAAAGGATAGAGCTAGTTACCAAGGAAAACTATTGTTAGACCCAGAAAAATTAGCAATTTTTTGCGATAAAAACTATAAAATTACGCTAATTCTACTCGGATTTGCATTCCGTCTTCAAAAATAAGAAACTACAATTTATATCATATCCGACAGTTTCAGTCTCGAGTTTGTATCTTGAGGGGAAGTAATTTTAAAATGCAAATATAAAAACCTCTACACCAATTTACATGTTTTCTTATGGGCAAAAAATGGGGCAAAAAGGGGCCAAAATAGCCCTTCAAAATAGTAATTTCGACAGTTTCAGATTTTTTCCTTCGGTTGTGACCAAAAACCTATAATCCTACCAAATTTCAAGTTTCTGGCACATCTGGAAGTGCCTCATAATTTTGTATCCTCCTATATATATGATATATACATATATATATACTAGTTGTTATGTGCTTGCATTCTACAAGCATTTTCAAATTTTAGCATTTTTACAAATTCAAATTACTCCCAAGCGATGTTGTACATAATCATATAACCATGTCAAATTTGGAGTTTGTTGCTCATTTAGAAGTGCCTTATAATTTTAATCCTCGTATGGAGCAATAATGGAGCAAAACAGCCCCTAACATTAAGAATTATTACAGTCTCAGATTTTTTCCATCTGTTGTAACTAAAAACCCATAATTCTGCCAAATTTCAAGTTTGTATCTCATTAAGAAGTGCCTTATAATTATCACATTCGTATGGGGCCGAAAAAGGGCAAAACCACACATTAAAAATAGGAATTTTTGCAATTTTACAATTTTATCTTAGTTTGCCATGAAAATTCTATAATCGTGCCAAATTTCAAGTCTCTAGGTCCTATGCAGCTGCCTCACATTTTTTGTTCTCGCATGGGTCCGAAAAGGGGCAAAACCACCCTTTAAAAATGAGAATTTTTGTAATTTTATAATTTCATCTTAGGTTGCAATGAAATTTCTATAACCGTGCCAAATTTCAAGTCTCTGGGTCCTATGCAGTTGCATCGCCTTTTTTGTTCTCGAATGGGGCAATAATGGGGCAAAACAGCCCCAAAAATGAGGATTAACACAATATCGGATTTCCTTCATTAGGTGTAGTTTAACATTAACAGCATTAAAATATAAGCCTCTGATTCCCATTAAAAGCTTACCCATATGAAAGGATAGAGCTAGTTACCAAGGAAAACTATTGTTAGACCCAGAAAAATTAGCAATTTTTTGCGATAAAAACTATAAAATTACGCTAATTCTACTCGGATTTGCATTCCGTCTTCAAAAATAAGAAACTACAATTTATATCATATCCGACAGTTTCAGTCTCGAGTTTGTATCTTGAGGGGAAGTAATTTTAAAATGCAAATATAAAAACCTCTACACCAATTTACATGTTTTCTTATGGGCAAAAAATGGGGCAAAAAGGGGCCAAAATAGCCCTTCAAAATAGTAATTTCGACAGTTTCAGATTTTTTCCTTCGGTTGTGACCAAAAACCTATAATCCTACCAAATTTCAAGTTTCTGGCACATCTGGAAGTGCCTCATAATTTTGTATCCTCCTATATATATGATATATACATATATATATACTAGTTGTTATGTGCTTGCATTCTACAAGCATTTTCAAATTTTAGCATTTTTACAAATTCAAATTACTCCCAAGCGATGTTGTACATAATCATATAACCATGTCAAATTTGGAGTTTGTTGCTCATTTAGAAGTGCCTTATAATTTTAATCATCGTATGGAGCAATAATGGAGCAAAACAGCCCCTAACATTAAGAATTATTACAGTCTCAGATTTTTTCCATCTGTTGTAACTAAAAACCCATAATTCTGCCAAATTTCAAGTTTGTATCTCATTAAGAAGTGCCTTATAATTATCACATTCGTATGGGGCCGAAAAAGGGCAAAACCACACATTAAAAATAGGAATTTTTGCAATTTTACAATTTTATCTTAGTTTGCCATGAAAATTCTATAATCGTGCCAAATTTCAAGTCTCTAGGTCCTATGCAGCTGCCTCACATTTTTTGTTCTCGCATGGGTCCGAAAAGGGGCAAAACCACCCTTTAAAAATGAGAATTTTTGTAATTTTATAATTTCATCTTAGGTTGCAATGAAATTTCTATAACCGTGCCAAATTTCGAGTCTCTGGGTCCTATGCAGTTGCATCGCCTTTTTTGTTCTCGAATGGGGCAATAATGGGGCAAAACAGCCCCAAAAATGAGGGATAACACAATATCGGATTTCCTTCATTAGGTGTAGAATAACATTAACAGCATTAAAATATAAGCCTCTGATTCCCATTAAAAGCTTACCCATATGAAAGGATAGAACTTGTTACCAAGGAAACCTATTGTTAGACCCAGAAAAATTTGCAATTTTTTGCGATAAAATCTATAAAATTAAGCTATTTCTACTCGGATTTGCATTCCGTCTTCAAAAATTAGAAACTACAATTTATATCCTATCCGACAGTTTAAGTCTCGAGTTCCTCATATTGTATCCTCATATCTATAATATATAGATGCTTCTTACACATGATATATCATATATATAGGACGATACAAAATTATGAGGCACGTCCAGATGTGCCAGAAGCTTGAAATTTGGTAGGATTATAGGTTTTTGGTCACAACCGAAGGAAAAAATCTGAAACTGTCGAAATTACTATTTTGAAGGGCTATTTTGGCCCCTTTTTGCCCCATTTTTTGCCCATAAGAAAACATGTAAATTGGTGTAGAGGTTTTTATATTTGCATTTTAAAATTACTTCCCCTCAAGATACAAACTCGAGACTGAAACTGTCGGATAGGATATAAATTGTAGTTTCTTATTTTTGAAGACGGAATGCAAATCCGAGTAGAATTAGCGTAATTTTATAGTTTTTATCGCAAAAAATTGCTAATTTTTCTGGGTCTAACAATAGTTTTCCTTGGTAACTAGCTCTATCCTTTCATATGGGTAAGCTTTTAATGGGAATCAGAGGCTTATATTTTAATGCTGTTAATGTTAAACTACACCTAATGAAGGAAATCCGATATTGTGTTAATCCTCATTTTTGGGGCTGTTTTGCCCCATTATTGCCCCATTCGAGAACAAAAAAGGCGATGCAACTGCATAGGACCCAGAGACTTGAAATTTGGCACGGTTATAGAAATTTCATTGCAACCTAAGATGAAATTATAAAATTACTAAAATTCTCATTTTTAAAGGGCGGTTTTGCCTCTTTTGGACCCATGCGAGAACAAAAAATGCGATGCAACTGCATAGGACCCAGATACTTGAAATTTGGCACGATTATAGAATTTTCACGGCAAACTAAGATAAAATTGCAAAATTGCAAAAATTTCTATTTTTAATGTGTGGTTTTGCCCTTTTTGGCCCCATACGAGTGTGATAATTATAAGGCACTTCTAAATGAGATACAAAGTTGAAATTTGGCAGAATTATGGGTTTTTAGTTACAACAGATGGAAAAAATCTTTGAATGTAAAAATTCATAATGTTAGGGGCTGTTTTGCTCCATTATTGCCCTATACGAGGATTAAAATTTTATGGCATTTCTAAATGAGCTACAAACTCCAAATTTGACAAGGTTATATGATTATGTACAACATCGATTGGGAATAATTTGAATTTGTAAAAATGCTAAAATTTGAAAATGCTTGCAGAATGCAAACACATATTATCTAGTATCATTCTATAAGCACTCTTCTTACAGAGGAGGATATACGATATAGGATACAAGTAAATGTGTGCTTGCATTCTGCAAGCATTTTCTATCACCCTAAAGTAGAAATAAAAGCTGAAAAATAATTTTCAATGCTTAAAGTTGCATCTCAGCTCCAAATTAGGTGTTTTTCTGTTTTGAAAATATTGGGGTAAAAACAACCCCTAAAATTTATAATTATTATACATTTACAGGTTTTTATCATTTGTTACGAATACCCCCCATTTATGCGAAATTTCATCAATGAAGCACCTCTCTAAGTGCATATATATGAATTTCATTGTTTAAAAATTATTAATTTTTAACAGCCACAGCAATAAATATCTCTAAAATTTCAATGTTATTTACCACCGGGACATTATTTCCTAACCCTGTTAAAATTTTCAACATCCTAGATCTACAGAGAGTACATAAACATCAGCCAATTTGTTAAACATTTGAGAATTTATTACGGCCGAACAAATAAAAATTTTCAAATTTCTATATTCCCGTTTTCATTGTTTTGCGAATTCTATAGGTAGAAAAAATTTCAGCTTGATAGCACATTTAGAAATACCTAAACCATGAAATGTTAGTAAAATGGTTTATAATTTTTAGCGGCCAAAAGAATGCACATTGTTGCAATTTTTCCTCTGATTATTTTTTTTTATTCACCTCCGTATTTAATTCCAGCTCTCCAACTATAATAGTTTGGGCCAGACATTAGTATCCTCCTATCATTCTATATCGACTCTTCTTACAGAGGATATACGATACAAGTAAATGTGTGCTTGCATTCTGCAAGCATTTTCTCTAACCTTAAAGTAAAAATAAAAGCTGAAAAATAATTTTCAATGCTTAAAGTTGCATCTCCGCTCCGAATTACTTGTTTTTCTGTTTTGAAAATATTGGGGTAAAAACAACCCCTAAAATTTATAATTATAAAATATTTATAGGTTTTTATCATTTGTTATGAATACCTCACATTTATACGAAATTTCATCAATGTAGCACCTCTAGAAGTGCATTTATATGAATTTCATTGTTTAAATGTTTTTAATTTTTACAGCCACAGCAATAAATATTTCTAAAATTTTCAATGCTATTTACCACCGGGACATTATTTCCTAACTCTGTTAAAATTTTATTAATTTTTAACAGCCACAGCAATAAATATTTCTAAAATCTTCAATGTTATTTACCACCGGGACATTATTTCCTAACTCTGTTAAAATTTTCAGCTTCCATCACTGTCAATGCAACCTTCACTATTTTCCTCATGCTCACTATCTTTATCACTCTCAACTTCATCATCAGTCTCCCACAAAACATCATCCTCACTCCCATCCATGGCATTAGATAAGCAGCATTTCTTAAATCCTTTCACTATTACTTTTGCATTTATTTGTTGCCACGATGCCTTGATCCATTGGCAGAGCATTGCAACTTAAGGTTTCTTAAGATTTCCTTTTGGTGTTAAAGTGTGAGTTCCACTCTGTAACCACTCAGAATACAAAACCTTTAAATTATTTTTAAAACACTTATTGACAGCAACATCTAAAACTTACCGGGTTTCCTTCAACACCTAGTTGCCCTAAATATATATATATATATATATATATATATATATATATATATAGTATATATACAAAGGTCATAGATAATGTAATTTTCTACAACTTTCATTTGAAACAATTTTCCATAGCGGTTATTGTTTAAGAATCATTTATAAATAATCGGTTTTTTCAGTTTCCGTCAAATATATCCTTAAAAACGTCTTTTTGGTAATCTTCGTGAGGACCAAAGTTGTAGAGAATAATATTTCATCCAAGTTTTGTTTGAAACTAATTTTCGTAGAACCATCCATTTCGGAGATATTCTGCTTTTTCTTAATTTGCAATATACAGCGGCACCACCATGTAGTGGTGGATTATGTAAACATATTCAAAAGTTACGTAATTTACGGCAATAAGGACGACTGTATACTTTTACGATACAAAATAATAATTTTGCCTTATAATGCTATTCATAAAAAGAATTTTAATATCTATACCCCAAATATGGAGAAAGTCATGTGTTGGCCACATCAGATTTTTACTTTAAGGTGAGAGAAAATGCTTGCAGAATGCTAGCACAATTAACTAGTATATGTGTGTGTGTATATATATATATATATATATATATATATATATATATATATATGTATGTATGTGTATATATATATATATAATATATATACATAATTCTTAATGAGATACAAACATGAATTTTGGCAGAATTATGGATTTTTAGTTAGGAAGGAATCTGATATTGTAAAAATTCAAAGTCTTAGGGCCTCTTTTGCCTTATTATTGCACCATACAAGTAATAAAATTATATGGCACTTCTAAATGAGCTACAAAGTGGAAATTTTTTATGGTTATATTATTTTGTACAAAACCGATTGGGAATAATTTGAAATTGTAAAAATGCTAAATTTTAAAAATGCTTGCAGAATGCAAGCACACGTTAACTAGTGTGTGTGTGTGTGTGTGTGTGTGTGTGTGTGTGTATAAATGCTTAAGGAAAAGGAAAGGTAATAATAAGGTAGCAACAAGGTGTTGGAGGAAGCCCAGTGGACATTTGCCTAGATTGAAGAGCCGCTGGGGGTGCTGAGGACACACGAAAAACACAAAAGAACTAAAACAACACAAAAATGGAGCTTTCGGGCTGACGCCCTTCTTCAGCGACGGAGAAACATATACTGTTTAAAGTGACACACTGGGGGGGGATATGGGGAGGGGGGGAGGGGTAATGAGAGAAGTTCGGGGATAGGAGGAGACGGGTAGGAGGGACGGCCAATAGGGTTATCCGAGGTTAAGACCAGGGGGGAGAAAGAGTCAAGGAGAAAGATGTAGGCCAACTCCCACTGTCGAAGTAGGGGAGCGGGGGTATCATCCGGTAGGGCGCAGATAATCCTTACAGTGAAGCAATTATTAAAGGTGGCCTGGTGTAAATTGGCGTGAGAAGCCTCCCAATTTGGGAAATATCCTGTGGAAGAAAGAACTACCCACTCCCAACCCTCCATCCGCTGTAGGATCTCAACCCTGTGGCAAACCCCGTTTTCTCACATGCCCCATCCACCCACCCTCATTTTCATTTACCAGCCCCTCCTCTAACATCACCTACCCCATCCCCTCCAGAAGTAATTGCACTACGAGGAACGTCATTTACCTCCTTACCTGCACACACTGTCCTGCTTTTTATGTTGGCCTCACCAGTAACCCCCTCAACATTAGAATTAATGGGCACCGGAACAGCGTAAATACTAACTGTCCCCTTCCGGTGGCTTCTCACGCTAATTCACACAGGGCAACTTTAATAATTGCTTCACTGTAAGGATTATCCACGCCCTACCGGATGATACCTCCGCCCCCCTACTTCGACAGTGGGAGTTGACCTACATCTTTCTCCTTGACTCTTTCTCCCCCCCTGGTCTTAATCTCAGATAACCCTATTGGCCGTCCCTCCTACCCGTCTCCTCCTATCCCCGAACTTCTCTCATTACCCCTCCCCCCCTCCCCATATCCCCCCCAGTGTGTCACTTTAAACAGTATATGTTTCTCCGTCGCTGAAGAAGGGCGTCAGCCCGAAAGCTCCATTTTTGTGTTGTTTTAGTTCTTTTGTGTTTTTCGTGTGTCCTCAGAACCCCCAGCGACTCTTCAATCTAGGTTAATGTCCACTGGGCTTCCTCCAAAACCTTGTTACTACCTTATTATATATATATATATATCTGCAGGCATTTTCTCTCATCTAAATGTAAAGAGTAAGAGCAGGCAATTTTTAAATGCAAAAGTTTGCACCTCTGCGCCGAATTACGTGTTTTTCTTTTTGGACAATCTTATATTATAAAACTGAATGTCTGTCTGTGTGTTCCTTATACATTCCCACGCCCTTTGAGCTATCGGGACCTAACTTTGCAAATTGACTTCATATGACTCTATGAGTAACATAGGGTACCTGGGATTTCTAACATCGACCCGGGTTCGATTCCAGGAGACAATTTTATTTTCCCATAAGTTTACATGGGATTTTCGATTTTTCAAAGTTAAAGGTTTTTTTCCTTCATTCATTAAAATACGTAAATATGGACTGATTTTCTTCGTTTTTGCTTTATTCGACGGCTAAAACTCTATAATATCTTATTATTGCGATGTTTATATGTTACACGGTCGAATCATTCAGAAATACGCAATTATTTTCTAAATTTTACGTATATTTTGTACTCTTTCCGACGTTGTTAAGGCGACTGTAATTGTTGCCTCCGATTCAATTAATGCCAATTAAACCTTCAAATAGGTGAAAGAATAGCGTTTTCGCTTCGAAATGTTGTTTAAACATCGAAATTAATTATGTATAGCAACGTACATAGTTAGTCTGTTGACTGCGTATGGGAAGCGTTTATAACGACAATTCATCGTGTGTATGCTGCAATCTTACCTTTTAGTAAGTAAAACCTTTATATTATACATCTGTAATGCTTACTAACGCACATTTATAATACTCTCCATAGAAGTCACTCGTCATCAGTTTGTGGTTGTGAATAAAACGTCTAATCTATACAAGTTTTTTAGGACGCCAACATTTCCCCAGAAAGTGACAAATGCTTCTTTGGTTCGTAAATGACACACATACCGCACAGCAATATATGGGGCATTTGCTGTAATTAGAACGTAAGTATGCTTTATTAAAGATTTGATCCCATTTTGAATGTTCTTACAAGTCAAAATTCTTGGATTACAGTGTAAAGGTGACTTTCTCTTGGTCACGTGTCAGGCATCGCTGGGTACTTTCAGCTAGTCTATAATATAAAATTGAATGTCTGTCTCTCTGTCTGTTCCTTATACATTCCCACGGCCTTTGAGCTATTGGGACCAAACTTTGCAAATTGACTTCATATGACTCTACGAGTAACATAGGCTATCCGGGAACTCCGACAACCACCCCACATGGACACAGAAATATTTTATTTTTTTCAGTTTCTCCATCTGAATAACATAGGGACGAGTGCAGCTTATTTTTCATTTGAATTTTAAAATTACTTAGAAACATTTTTTTGAGAGGATATAACATTGAAAGGATATATATGCATATCACTTTAACGTAAATTCAAATATTTTTTCAAAAAAAAAAGAACAAAAACATCACATATTCAAGAAAAAAGAAACTTGGCATAAAAATAAGAACTACATTTTATTCATTGCTGTCTGACAGTAAACGCATTCGTTTGTGTAACACTGGTGCAAAATCGCTTTCATCGCTAGAAATATTTAGCACATCATCTTCATGTGTATCCATTTGGTGAGATCCTCTCAGTGGTATCTTGAACAGGATTAACATTTCCACCCTCGATTGACATATTCTGCACTTTAGTTTCATGCACTTCCTGCATTGTTGGGGTTTCATTGGTTTTGACAATGAAATTGGTTATCAAACGTTGTGATCCTGTTTTGGCTAGTCCCTTGTATAATTCTTGGTAATGGGCCATACAAAACTTCAGATCATGTTGGAACTGTACAGCTCGTTCGACAATAGGATCATTTGTCAGAAAATGATTTTCCAATTTACTGGCCAGTTGATGACCTTCTTGAATCAATCTTGCAGTGAGGAAAACCGGTTCCTCATTATCACTACTTTCTTCAGAATCAACGGTCTCTAGTACAACCTCTATTATTTCATCTTCGCTTAGGGCTTTGTCAACCAGCAATTCATTGATATCCTCAAATGCTAAATCGTCAAAGCCTTCTCCGCCAATTCCATGTGCCAAAGTGATGATATCGGAATATTCGACAGAATTTGGGGGCACAGAATTTTTACTTGGAACACATTCTGCCCAAATTGCTTTCCAACAAGCATTCAAGTTGATGGTTTTAATTCAGATAATGCCAAATCAGCATGTCTGATACAATCCATAATAGAAAATGTTTTCAATGCGTCAATGACTGTTTTATCATTATCTAGTTTATCCAAAAATGTATTGGAATGTTCGCTTGATGTAGTAAGTCTTGAATGTGGCAATTATATTCTGATCTAGTGGTTGAATCAAGGATGATGTATTGGGCGGCAAGAACACCACTTGTACATTTGGATATTCCAAATCTGGATGGCTGGGTGCGTTGTCTACAGTCAAAAGGACTTTGAATTCGAGACCCTTTTCCTCCAAGTATCTTTTAACTTCTGGGACAAAATAATTGTTGAACCATTCAGTAAAAATTGCTGCTGTCACCCACGCTTTTTTATTGGCCATCCAATGAATTGGCAGTTTTTTCAAGTCTTTACCTTTCATTGAACGCGGTCTTAGAGATCGATTGACAAGCAGAGGTTTCAACATGCGATCCCCTGAAGCATTGCTGCAAAATAAAAATGTCACACGATCTTTAGCTACCTTAAAACCACTAGCACTTTTCTGGGATTTTGCCACATAAGTCCTGCTCAGCATTTTTTTCCAAAAGAGACCGCTTTCATCAGCGTTAAAAATTTGATCAGAAGTGTACCCACAACCTTCAATTATTTTGGCCAGCTTTGCAGGAAATTCTTTAGCAACCTTCTCATCTCCAGATGCAATTTCACCTTTGATCTTCAGATTATGAAACCCGTGTCTTTTAAGGAACCGTGTTAGCCATCCCGCACTCGCAGAAAATTCCAACTTCTTTTCACTAGTTGACTGAGACGATATAGATGGCTCTAGTTCTTTAATCTGCTTATAAATTTGTAATGCCTTCTGTTTGATGATAACTCCGTCTACTGGTATTCTTTTTTGCGTATGATCTTCTATCCATATTGCCAGTGCCTTTTCCATTTTTTCTCTAACAACATCTCTTGTGTATGATGATGACTTAGCACTCGGTTTCGTTCCAGAAATTACAGATTGTCTAATAGCTGCTTCATTTTTCTTAATTGTTCTTATGGTGGCTTCGTTCAAACCAAAACTCTTACCAATAGACGTTGAACCTTCTTCATTTGCAAGACAATCTAAAATTTGAATTTTCGTTTCCAAAGAAATTGCCTTCCTTTTGAGTTTCGTAATTGCTGCATTATACGACATTTTGGTAAGGCCTACGAAAAATATTTTAATAAATTCTAGAGTAATAATAACTGATTTTATTGATAATAATAATGTCTTTAGTTGTTCGATCTATGTGTATAATTCTAAATTATATATTTCATTAAAAGTTTCTGAATGAATTTTGTTTTCACCATGAAATTTTTTAAAAAATTATACTGTTAATGACATTTCATACTGTTATGAACAATATACCGTATTCACCCGAATCCAAGACGACCCTGAATCTAAGACGACCCCCCATTTTGATGATTCCAAAACAGAAAAAAGCTCAAATTGACCTTCATTACTACAGAAATTATAAATCTTGTGAAATATTTATTTTCTCTTATACTTTTCTTGAATGTCATTGTCTTTTAACATTTTAAAATCATAAGATCACATCACAAGTAGAACCATTCAGGTTTTCAAACAAATTAAATGGTAGCATTCATTTTAAGATAACATTAAAAATAAAGTAAATATATTGAAAGAATATACTCATTTCAGGACAACAAAAAAACATTTCAATCCAAGTGCTGCAAAAAATCATTTTATTGTGTTAGTCATCATCACTGTCTATGCAACCTTCACTATTTTCCTCATGCTCACTATCTTTATCACTCTCAACTTCATCATCAGTCTCCCACAAAACATCATCCTCACTCCCATCCATGGCATTAGATAAGCAGCATTTCTTAAATCCTTTCACTATTACTTTTGCATTTATTTGTTGCCACGATGCCTTGATCCATTGGCAGAGCATTGCAACTTCAGGTTTCTTAAGATTTCCTTTTGGTGTTAAAGTGTGAGTTCCACTCTGTAACCACTCAGAATACAAAAACTTTAAATTATTTTTAAAACACTTATTGACAGCAACATCTAAAACTTGAAGTTGCGATGTCATTCCTCCAGGTATTACAATAAGATCAATATTCATCGCACTCATTATGTTTTTAATTTCAGGAGATAAGTGTCCTTGAATGCATCCAGTGAAAGCATTGCTCTTTGTTTCAGTAAAGCTCCTGGCCGTCTATTCCACACCACATGTAACCAATCTCTCATTAGTTCTTTAGTCATCCACCCCTTTTCTTGACACCTATTATTCCACTTGGCAAATGTTTCTTAGGCATTGTTTTCCGCTTTAGAATCACATATGGTGGTAATTTAGTCCCATCTGCTAAAACCGCCAACATTACCGTGACTCGCATTTTTTCGTTGCCTGTAGTTTTAATTAGGACGGACTTTGCACCTTTTTCGTTCACAGTATAATTAGATGGCATGTAGGAGAAAACCGGAGTTTCATCGGCATTTCCTATTTGGCTCAAAAGGTAATTATTGGTTTTTCTAAGTCCAATTACGTATTTCTGGTAAGCGAGAAGTTTTTCAACATAGTCTTCTGACACAGCGAAGTTCGTCGCCGTAAAGAAAAATTATTTCGTCGCCGTAAAGAAAAATTATTTCGTCGCATCATTCTCACGCACCAGCTTCTGCTGGCCTTGAATTCTTGCAATGATATATTAAGTCCTCTAGTAATTTCATTAGCTTTAAGTATAATACTTTCAGTCGAAACAGGCATACCGTTCTTCCTCATGGTGCGCACAAACTTGACTACTTCTTCTTCAATGCCATGAAATCGGCCTAATTTTGGACCACTGAGCGACTTCCTTGTGGCTTTGGCTTTTTCTAGTTCCTGTTTTGAGAGTTTCCATCGACGCACATTTGCCTCAGATACACCGAACTTTCTACTCGCATCACAGTTATTAGTTTTTTCGGCGTAATTTATCACGATCAGCTTAAAATTTGTATCTTAGCTCCGTCTAATTCCTTTGTTAACTTTCCCTTTGCACTCGTGCCACGTACTTCAACATGATCTGTCATTTTAACTTAAGGGTTGTGCATTTAAATCAAGAATACACAACTCAAAATTACTGTCACACTTAGCGAATCGCGGTGCGTCGTTTGAAAGGGGAATCCCAATGATTTCCGCTATCATTTGTTTTGACATTGCGCTGGCCATTACGGGCAAGATGAAAGTACGTCGTCTGTGTTATGGTCGTCGACGATGATTATTAGTCTAAATAATTATTATTCCCGTCATGTTTTTCTTATTGTTATTACTATTTGTTTATTTCATTTCTTTATGTACGTACTTGAATTTGCTGTTGTGAATTGTTTACTCTAATATACCATTTGTTGTAAAAACCATTGATTAAATGCTTAAATATACTTCGTATTCGAATGTAAGACGACTCTTGATATTTACAGCTGAAAATTTGGAAAAAAAGGTCGTCTTAGATTCAGGTGAATACGGTACTATAGTGATCAGTTCATTATAGATAATAAAGAAAATTTGAACATGCAATAACAAAGTGTTATTATTCTATTATTCTAATAATATACCTACTAAACATTTTACTTACAGATGGATATGACTTCATTCACATAAGTAATTCCCAATGATGCCAAATGGCATCATACAAATATGTAATTCAATAACAAATATGTAACAAAGCAATGTTTTAAAGAAAATATGGCCTTTAAGGGATCCTCATATACATGTATATTGCGCACGGTTCACGTAGATTTGTGTGTTCTCTTAGCCAACCGTTGTGGACTGCTTACTCAAATCTACGTATTATAGTAGAAGGCCAGCTTCTGCCATCTATAGCATTTGTATTCAACTTTTTCGACTTCTGCAATGAATGGACATGTTTTGTAGAGTTTCATGCATCTCCTCTTTGTTTTTTTGATCATCTTTTCTATTTTGAGTCGAACTTTTCTGGACCGTATTAAAGTAAAAAAAATTGTGTATAAAAAAAATTGGGTTTCTTTCTAGACAGTGTTAAAGTGAAACCGTGTAAAAAAAGACTGTGTAAAAAGAGAATTGGGTGTATTTCGTGGCCGGTAATTTGAGTACGGGTAATATGAGTACCGGTAATTTCCATACGGTAAAATGAGTACCAGTAATTTCATTCCCGCTCAATTTAAGTACCAGCAATTTCACTCCCACTGACTTCATTCTTTTTGTAAATAAGCAGTAAATGTAACATTTATTTTTAAATAGTTTATGATAAGCGTTAATACTAATAAACGCCTTTAATATGAATGTGTTGAAAGCAATTATTATCGATCCTTTTAACATTAAAAACCCGATTTTTCGCATAGAAATTTAGTGAAATGTTCGGAAGGCTTAACAACTCAAGAAATACGTTTCATCAAGGGCGTTTCAATCATTTAATAATAAATACACCTGTACAAAATTATTATTGATTTTGAATAAGCTTCTAAGTATAAGAACCCGATTTTTAGTAGAGCATTGAAAACACACAACTACGGAAGACAAACTAATGAAACACCGTCGACATTGGTATCGATCATTTTATAATTTTATAACAATTACAAATATGCAGCAAAAGAATGAAAATGGAGGGGGACAAGAAGGGGGAAGGGGGGCGGAAGATAAACTAATGAAACACAGTCGACATTGGTATCGATCAACTAAGAATTTTATAACAATTACAAATATGCTGCACTATCCACCCTTTTTTGCAATCAAATTTAAATTATTTATGCTGTTAAATTGGTGTGATTGTGACAATTTCGGGTTTTCTTATTTTGATTCAATAAAGCGGCTGTTTCAATTAGCCAGTGATTCTATAAAGCGGAACCCACTGTAATGACAATTTGATTCAAAAGACGGAAAATTATTTTAAAACAACATAATATATATATTGGATAAAGTAAGTGTTTAGATTTAATTGAAGTTCATATAAATTGATGGAAAGGATGATCTGAAGATCCTTATGTGACAGACATAAGCTGTTATGATGGGTAATGTGAACGGGTCCCAACAATATTCCCGTTCTGAAACAGGAGAATTACTCTGCCACGGTAGTTCAGAGGTAGAATATCCGCCCGGCAAGTGGAAGACCCAGGTTCGATTCCTGGTCATGGCAGATTTTTCACCTGTTTCCTCATTTAAAGTTCATATGTATAAATTCTATTTTAACATTTTCTCATTTAACACGCCTAAAGTACTCAACCTTCGCATTATCGAATCAGCCTGTTAATTTAATCAAATAATGGTTTCCCGACTTGATTCTAATAAGTGGAACCCACTGTACTATGTATATGAATGGAATAACCTTTCACTAGAGGAAAATGCTGTACTAATATTCACCCCTACTCCAGATTATTGGTAAGAATATTGTCAGTCTTGCTTGAGCAGTTGTACAAAAAACATCCTCCTGATTTGGTGATTACGGACGCTTTTCCGATTTTCTTACTTCTTGTTCAAGGTTGGTATGTTTTAAAATTGTGCTATGCTTTCATGGAAATTGGCAGATTACTGTTTTTTGAGGATGTAGCAGCACCCAGCCTTATTACGATTTTTCTCTTTTATGTATTTAGTCACTCAGAATTATTCCTGATTTGGCGATTACGGATGCTTTTCCAATTTTTCTACTTCTTGTTCAAGGTTGGTACCTTTTATGTTTTAAAATTGTGCTTAGTATTTAATTTTTTGATCCATCAGATCAGCTTTGCAGAAGTTACACAACTTTTATATTAAAATGCATTCAAGTTTCGTTAATAGTATCTTAAAACTAAATATGTTATTAAAAGGGAAATTCGAGAATCTATCACAAAAGATGACACTGTCAAAATGTAATTTATTTTTAGTGCTTTTAATATAAAAGTTGTATAAACTACAAAGGTTTTTTACTTATTTTATTTATCTTCTTTATTTTGTTTCTTATGTTATGCTATTTTCTTTTTTATTCCATATTATTTAATTTTAATTATAGAATCTGCTTTCTGCTATGCCTCACGTCGTTAAAAGCATCAAGGGAAAGGAAAAACTTGTTGATGAATTGAATTACATTTACGTTGCTCACAAAAGTAATGTAGATGGGACGAAGAAATATTGGAGATACGAGATGAAATATTGTAAGGCTTGAGTGCACACTTGGACAAATGATGAGAAATATGCCATTATAAAATGGACTGGTGAACAACATCATAGCTCCTTTGCTGCTAAACCAAAGATTCTAAAAACTTTAGATGACTTGAAGGTTGCCGCAATCTCTTCTCACGTAACATCTCGGTCATTAATTGCTGCAGCTATTGAGAACCTGGAGGAAGGCGAAATGTCGGAGCTACTGTCTACCTCACAGTTACATCGGAACATAAGAAATTGGCATAAAGCAGCAATATGCACCCCTCCAATTTCTCAGAATAGGACTGGCTACAAAATTCCTGACGAGTTCAAATGTCTAAATACTGGTGAACTCTTCTTACAATTTGACAGTAACGAGAATGAGGAAAATAGATTTCTTGTATTTGCAACAGAGAAGGGGTTGGATGATGTAGAACGAATAAAGACGGAACTTTTAAATGCTGTCCAAATATCTTTTATCAACTGTATGTTCTTCATGTTCAGGTTGGATCATTCAGCATTCCAAGACTATTTGCACTTCTTCCAAACAAGACAGAAGAGACCTACACTTGACTCTTCAGAAAGGTATTGGATATGTCCAGGGGTGAATCCTGAAAGTTTGACAATGGACTTTGAAAAATCCCATATAAATGGATTTTCCTCAACCTTTCCGACCGCTTCTGTCTTGTTGCCTATTTCACCTTGCCCAGAATATTTATCGGAAAGTGGTTGCTATAGGTTTGAAAGAAAGATACCACCAAGATACAGATTTTAGCCTAAAGGTTAGATGCTTCATTTCCCTAGCATTTCTACCAATTCAAGATGTCATTGATGGATTTGAGGAGATCGTTGATGACGATGAACTTCCTCAAGAATTGGTGACATATTTCGAAATGACGTACATTGGATGTAGACAGAAGAAGAAGAATAACTCCTACTTTTCCAATAAAAACTTGGAACGTTCATGCACGAACTGAAAGAGATATGCCACGCATGAACAACAATGTGGAGGGGTACCATAATGCACTCCAAAGTTCTATATCCTGCATGCATCCAAATATTTGGAAATTAACTTCAACATTAAAGAAAGAAGAAAGTTTGGCTCAGCTCAAAAAAATTCAAGTTTTACAGGGTAACATGACCGGAAAGAAAAAATATAAGAATGTGAACAAAGGGCTGAAATCATTAATTGAAAAGTACGATCCCAATAACAAAATGGACTTTTTAAAAGGGATTGCATATAATTTGTATAAATTTTAATAGTTTCTTAAATCAAATGTCTAAATCCTAGTAAATTTAATGTGCAATGATTGTAAATTCTTGATATAAATATCACATTGTTTGCTATGTCCAAAAATAATTGTATTTTTTAAACATAGTTACTCGTTTTATCATTCTATTTTTGGATCATTCATAATGTCTTGTATGTATTTATCTTTCAATGATTGAAACTTTCTTAAATACATGTTCAGCGTTTTCAACATTCTGCTATTAGTACATCCTTGTATAAATATAGTTATTCAACTGATTAGTGTATTTATCATTCCATTATCCTCTGCATTTTCATTCTTTTGCTGCATATTTGTAATTGCTATAAAATGATCGATACCAATGTCGACGGTGTTTCATTAGTTTGTCTTCCGTAGTTGTGTGTTTTCAATGCTCTACTAAAAATCGGGTTCTTATACTTAGAAGCTTATTCAAAATCAATAATAATTTTGTACATGTGTATTTATTATTAAATGATTGAAACGCCCTTGATGAAACGTATTTCTTGAGTTGTTAAGCCTTCCGAACATTTCACTATATTTCTATGCGAAAAATCGGGTTTTTAATGTTAAAAGGATCGATAATAATTGCTTTCAACACATTCATATTAAAGGCATTTATTAGTATTAACGCTTATCATAAACTATTTAAAAATAAATGTTACATTTACTGCTTATTTACAAAAAGAATGAAGTCAGTGGGAGTGAAATTGCTGGTACTTAAATTGAGCGGGAATGAAATTACTGGTACTCATTTTACCGTACGGAAATTACCGGTACTCAAATTACATGGAACCCATGTATTTGAGAGTGTATTCTCGTTTATGTACAAATATAAACTTTTCAACAAGAACAATTGTTGGATGAGTTTAATAACAAAATTGCATCCTACAAGAAGTCTAAATCATGGATAGGACATACCTACTTCTAGTTTACAATCTAAAATAAGAAGCAAATGTATGTTACCTAGAAACCACTTCTTTAACACTTGGTACTTCGAAATGGACTTTATAATTCCGACATACGTGTTTGCGATGCAGATTTTACGGACGTCTAGTGTTCATATGCTGAAGTATAACGTAATCTTCAGTCGCAATGTTGAAACTTGTAACGCTTTTTAATGCCATTAATTAGAGAAATTGAGTGTATTTACTTTTAAATATCTGTATATAGTTAAAGCGTATTCAAAACAAGTTTCTTTTAATAAGTAATACAAAATAAAAAATGAATATCGAATCCGATTCTGCGCATCAGAACGAAATAAAATTCTTGTTTAAATGATTATCATACCCTTAATTGTACACGAATTTCAACTGAACCGTTTGTTGAAATTTCGCAATGTCTCTCTCAGAATTCACTATTGATCGTGCGAAAGGTACGCTTACTTTTACCTGAGAAATATAAGGTAAAAATTGATTTAATCTTCTAGGAACTCGTCTACTTTTTAGCTGCCTTAAACGATGTTTTAGAAGCTATTAACTCGCCGGAGAATTCTCCGAAGGTAGAAGAAGCTAAAGAAAACGCGGGGAATGACATGCTCAAGATGATGCAGTTCGTCTTCCCCATAATTACCCAGATACAAATGGAAGTTATACAAAAATACGGATTTGCGGAAGGACGTGAAGGTAATAACATAGTAATATATACTGCCCACTTATATGGAGTAAATATCAACATTATTAATTTGCCTTTACGTACAGTAAATTGGCGTTTCCTCTGCAATGGGTAGTTTTTAAGTCGAGTCACAGTGATTCATTGCAGTGTTTGGCAATATCTCTGAAGTGAAGATTTTGATATTCTTTTCTTGTTTTAGGTATTGTCCAGTTTGCGCAAATCATCCGAACTCTTGAAAGAGATGACCAGGAGTTGGCACTTCTTCACACCAAAGTTCGATCCTATTTTCTTCCACCGATTACCATTCCTACAGAAGCTTCATCTCCTTAAGTTTTTCGGGTATCGGATACGAATAACCGACATATTTATTCTAATAAGGAATTCTTAGCACATACAAGACATTCTTTCATGCATTTTTAATGTCTTTCTTTAAATTATACTTCCACTAATACTTAACACAGCGATTACCAACTATTACGAACGGTGTGGTTATAACTAATGTTAAGTTTGATGGAAGGTGTTTTATTTGTCGAACTAATATCGATATAATGGGGACCAGACCTCGCCCATCTAGTTTTATAATCCACAAGAAGCGAATTTTAATTATTGTAGTAAGATTTAAAATATTATGGCAACTAGAAACTTATCGAAATGAAACGTTTTATCAAAATAAAGACTTCCAAAGTCATTCACAAATAGCTCAACAAATTTCCTCGAACCTTGTGAATGCGTTGTTTCACATTTTGATTTTATCAATGAATAGTAAAAACATTGCAGCACTCTGCATGACACCTTTCTCATCTGGAAGAACTTGCCCAGCAACTGATGTATTATAGAAAACTTATGTAGCCTTGGATCCCTAAGCATGATAAAATTAAAAATGTGATGTATAATAACTTTCGTCAAGGAAAATGATCACGTTGCAACAACTCTTGCATTCAATCATTTTTAAACTCAAAGATGGTAAATAGGCCTTATTTTTAATTGAAGTTTAAGTCAAAATTTTAATAAAGAGCTAATAAATAATTATTAGTAGGATCATTTCTTAAAAATCCTTATGTATTATTTGCAATAAAAAAATGGTGTATTTTTAAAGAAAATATGAGAAGCAGCAGTGCAATTCTTAATAGAAAATTGTATGTAGAATCCAAAAAATAGTTTTGAAAAATTCTCCCTATTTGAAATAAACATTTCTAAGTTTTTCCAAAATAACAATTTTGTTTTTTTTACTGTTGTCATTTTGAGGAAAAGGTCAATTGAGTTACAGTTGACCCTTATACAGTCATGAAAGGACATGCTGAATGAATGTTCAGAATCCACAACACTAGCAGTTTCTATATTTTTTCTGATTGGTCAGTGCAAAAGTAAACAACATGAAACCTGCAAAAATGTGTACTGTGCACAGAAATTTAATTTTACATTACAGTATGTTTCTGTTAAATTTTTTCAAAGAAACATCCTAATATGTCAATCACTGGAAATTGTGCTAAACAAGCATACACTAAACGAGGCTTCACTGTATAATCCACATTTAAATAGCACATTTTTGATTTAACACAGCTTTCACATAGTGCATTTCACCCCATATCTGTCATATATAGGAACATAACCCTATTTTTTGCATACGCTCTTCAGTTTATATAACATTTTTATACAACACGGAAAACATATTTTGTATAATCACTGCATTATATAAAGGTGAACTATGCATAAAAATATTTATGCAATATTCCTTATATAATCTTCTTCATAACTTAGTTTATTTTCAGCAAACATATAATGATTCTTGAGAGGTAGAAAATTATAAGGCACCAACACAATTTTTTGATGCACCACAATGAAAAAGTTCTGTTCAAAATCTTGAAATTAATCCCATAAATACTGTGTACTAAATTTTTGTTAAATAGTGAAACTATTTTTAGCCAAGACATCTCAGCATCTTGCTTGAGTTGAGCTGGAAATTTTTCTTAAAAAATTGGATGTGCCCAACTGACTTCCTCCATGCAGAGTAATGACTGTGATAGCAATAGTACTTTCAAGTTGCTCACAAACAACAGCTTCCCCAAGAATGACTATTAGCAATCACATCTGTGGATAATTTTTAGGCAATTAAATAATTTTCACCATGAAGAATACTTGAATCACTTTTCACATTAAAGAAAATCTGATGTGGCCAAAAAATGACTTTCTCCATACATACAGAGCAATCAAATGATTGCTATCTTGACATTAGTGTCCTCAGGAATAATTATCAGCAATTACACTCGTGATTAATTTGAAAACATTTTCAGGTCTTTATTTAAAAAAAAAACAATAAAGAAAATTGTTAGCTGTTTCTGCTAGCATCAGCATAAAGAGATCACCCAATGAATTGCATCATGCAAGTAGGAGGGAGAAGATGCTTAACTTGGGTAGACCTTGTTTCAGGGATGGGGAATCAGCGAAGAGGCTGACCTTTGTTTTTTAAATCCCAGATTTTCCTAGCTGGCTCTGGTAATCGGTACTTACCAGTATAAATTCCTTATTCTCTTTCAAATTATGTGTTCACTGGAGTGCACCCAACACACAGTGGCAAGCTGGGCAATTACTAGCGAGGCTTTAATTTCAATTTCTTTCTCCTAGCAAATTTTGGAAAAATGCATTATTTTTTTTTAATAGCCGGTTAATTGGATTTCCGGATAACTGGTATCCGGATAAAAGGTTCTATACTGCATTAACTTCGAAAGTAGTATATATATTTATTTACATATATGTTTTCAACCCCTTTGATAGCAGAAAAAACCTTGGAAGCTTCAGGATTCGTAGATGAATGCCTTATCCATTGGTCTAACAATGTCGTGTTTGCACTTATTCTTATTCATTTAAATTATTTATGTGAAAATGAATCTTAAATAGAGATTCAGATTTTACGTTTATTTGTTTCCTAAATAGGTTTTAGATCAATTTCAACAACTATGCTAGATACTTTTGTGAATTTAAAACTTAAATATCATTTAATTACTAATCTAATAATAAGTAATTCAAATTCACAACAGTGCTCAACAATGGAATTCTAATTTATTGATTTTAAATTAGTTTGCCATTGTTGAGCATTTGCGTTTAACTCTCGTATTCCTGCTACAAGTGTCCGGTCTGTTGGAGAGAAATGTTATATGCACTAAGATAGATAAAAGTTGGTTTTTAAAAATACATTTTTTATACTTTCAACTTGTATCTCATTAAGTGAATTATTGAGATATAGGTAAGACTTTTCCTGCAAGAAGTCACACATGGTCACTGACTGCATTAAAAATTGATATGAGTTTTAATATTGACATTTATAAACATCTTTCATACAAGTTTTGTTTACATCCATACAAGTTTAGAATTTGCTAAGGTGCACGCTACTATTAAAAAACAATGTTCAAAGGGATATGTCATCAAAAAAACGTTGAAGATCCCTGCTGCTGAGCATAAAAATATAGCAAATGGTATTTTAAGGTGGAAGTTTTTCACATAAGATATTAAAATAAATAATTACAGACATCACTCTTATTTGTTAAACAGATCCCCTTATTCAGCCATTCAGGCTCACTGCTGTCCAAATGGGACACATTTATAACTGCTGATACATTCCAACAGCAATCAGCAAGTTCCTACGCGTCAAATGAAGGCAGATGACAGGGGTGGATTTGGTGGGGTACGACCTGAGGAGATAAGTCTCCCCACCACCCCCTCCACCAGCAGCAGAACCACTTCCTCCCCTTACTTCAGGATTATGGGAGACATTGACATCCTCAAGTGAAACGTCTTCAACAAGACGAGTGAAATCCCAAAGTTTGATGGCACAGTCCAAAGAGCCTGGAAGAAATCCGTCTTCCTATTTATAATGCAAATTAATTGCTCAAACGTCCACGTGATTAAAGACTCTATTTACAAATTATTAGTACATATAAAATCAATTCACTAATATAAATACAGTGAAAGTTTGAAGTTAAGGTCTCAATGTTAAAGAATTTCTGACAACAGTCACAAATTATGGACTACTTTTGGCTATTTCCAAAATGCAATGGTATGCCATGAATCCTCTAACCCCAATATGGTTCAAGAATCCACAAACATTGAGGGCTCAATATAGAAGAATTTGAATCCAACACAGAAAGAATGTTTCCAGTATGCCACCATCAAAATATAATGAATAATAATTTCATCCTTTCACTTCCATAGAGCTAATTCATCAGCTCTATCCACTCGATTGCAATTGATTCAAAAACTCATAATCACACATCGCAACACTAGAAATTGAGAGACATCAGAATTTCATCCAGAAGCACTGTAATGAATATGGATTCACTCATTTTCTTCTTAATTTCAGCCAATATATTACAGTTTTGACTGCCTCAATTAAATAATTTTGAATTGTACTTGACATTCCAGGAAAAAAAGAGTACGATTTCCAATGTGCCCCGCTAATCTGTCATCCTACTTGCCAATCAGATTTAGCAGTTTAATATAATTCCAGCAATTCACTGCCCATTTACCTTTCGAATGGCCATGAAATGAAATATTGGCTTCCCAAGTAGATGATGATACAGGAGGTCCCTGCTTAACGCACTAGTTACATTCCAGAAAAGTTGGATGTTAAGAGAGGAATTTTCTCCCATAAGGATAAATGGGATAAGGGAGAGTTAGGTTATACGTCCTTCTCAAACGAAGTACATTTTTGACACATTTCAACACAAACACAATGTAAAATAAACACTTTATAAAACACATTTTCACTTGCCTTACCATAACTTTTAAAACACCTTTTAATAATTACCTATACTACGTACCAAACTTAATGATCGCTGACCAGGCCGCCAAATATGAGGGCGTTCCCTTCGTCAACAAATCAGAGGCATCCGGCGTTGCCGTCTGTTTGTTTCCTACTCGGGGATTTACCGCGCTCTCTCTCTCTCACAATCAGGGGACTTACCGCTCTCTCTCTCTCTCTCTCACACACACAGATGCGTAGCATCTTTTGCTTGCGGCGGATGTGTATTGCGTGAAAGATGTCTGAGCGAAAATCTGTGAGACGTGTTCTTCAGAGTTCCGCGTGGAATTTAGTTTTAAGTGTACGAAATTACTTCGAGAGGGAGAAAAGTAATGGTGGATCGTTACTTGCTATTTCGAAGGTTGTAAAAAGATCAGCTGCTGCCCTTAACTTGGGAACAGCTACAGTCAGAAGAATAACCAACGAGAAGTATTCTCAGGAAAACCGTAGTAGAACACACAAAGAAAGTTATCGAGGAGGCTTGGATTAAAGAAGGAATATTGGAAGAGGGAATTCAAGAAATTATAATAGCATTGACCTCAAGTTCGGATTCGAATACTAGCAGTGATGTCAGTATTAGCGAAGATAACGTTGGACTGGAAGAATTAGGAGTTTCACCTTTGTAGAAGGTAACTATAAAAATTATAGAAATTATTTATTTGTTTCATTCTGTTTAAATACTAAGGAAGGTAGGTATTGATTGAATAATTACTCTTTGTTTAAAAAATTAAGTGTAAAATTAGATAATTACTAATATGCTGTACTGTTTTGCCATTTACTCATACAAATATCTCTCTTTTTTTGAACAGCTTCAATTGAACACTGCCAATCAGTCAACAATTTGTCTCCTGATTTAAATATCTTAATGTTTTACTAGGTAAGAAGGTGAGGTGAATGATGAGTTATAATTTCCTCTTGACTTCTTATTAACAAGTTAAATTTTCAGTCTATGCCAGGTTGATCAGTTCCTCCATGGTGTCTTTGCCCAAATTTCCAGCTGCTAATTAATTTCCACAAGGTAAGTATATTGGAGTATTACATTACCACACTATTGAATGAGTGTTTTGAAATTCATTATGCTATTCCTCTCTTTTTTGCAGAACCAGTTAATTCCAACCAATGTTCATACTTAAGTTTGATTATAAGTATTAATTCATAAGTTATAAGTTAAGGCAATGCTAATAATAAAAATAATCTGTAATGATATAACTAAAACCTTCATCAATTAATTTTATATGGTGAAAAGCCTTTCATTTTTTAAAAATTTTTCATTCTTTTCTGCAAGAAAAGTATATGATTCTGTTACATTCCTTAGTTATCTCTTAGGTGCAGTTTTAAATTCTTCCATGGCTTGCTGTAATCCCTACACTTCAAATGTGCATCAATCTATTTGCATGTGTCAGTGCCTACTTAAAATCCCTGTAGTGTGTGTTCATCCATCTATCCCACAGTGCTTTTACTCCCATTTTTAGTGCTATAGTCTTGCCATTTCACGCTCAAATCGTGTGTGCTTCAGCTTTGGATATTCTTTATAATGGTTAACTTATTCAGTGCCTTTTCTACCAAATGTGGTTCTCCCTATTATCCTAATTAAAGTGTAAATTGTAATTTATTTGTATAGGGTCAGTGTCTACTTGAAATCCCTGAAGTGTGAATGTGTTTCTCCCTCTATCCCACAGTGCTTTTCCCTTTTTAGTGCTATAGTTTTTATATTTCATGCTCAAAGCATGTAAGTGCTTCTTCTTCTTTATGACTTAGCTTATTAAAGTTTAAATTGCAATCTATTTGTATAGTGTCAGTGTCAGCGCCTGTGTGTACATGATAATGACGGATTTAAATAACTTTAAGGCAGGTGAAGATAAGTGATTATTTCAAAAGTATTTTTGTCTTAACTTTTCTCATTATTATACATTTCCACTTTATTACTTACTGTTCATGCTTAGTATATAATTCCATTTCTGTTTATTTTATATCCTAAAATTGATTCTCTTATTTTTACTTCATCTATTTACAAATAACCTAAATTTTATATGTAGCTACTCTATTTTTAATTCACTCTGTCTCTGTACCTATCATTATATTTCAATAGTGACATTGATGTGGCTATGATTAATCTAATGTCATATGTTTTCTCAGGATAAATTTAATATTAGAATATTTGAAAAAGAGATAATTTCATAACTTTTGAGAAGCCAATAATTTATTTTGAATGATCTGGGATTTGAAATACTCTTCATCCTAATGTAATGACGACAGTAAATGTTTTAACCCAGTTTGTTCATAATAAAGTTTTCGTTTTCAGGAAGTTATATTACTTTCTTCTTTTTATGAAATTCAGTATTAATAATATGCTGACAAAAACTGTTATTTTATTCTAGTGTTGATCTTACTATTTATGTGCACAATTTAATCGTGTTTATTGTTATGTTTTCTAATCATTGCTTCTTTTACAGCTCTCTATATCTTAGTTTACCTCAGTAGGTTTCGCAGTTTTTTCACGTCTCTTCTTGTGGCCGTTTTTCTGCAAATGGGGTTTTTGCCTTACTGGTTTTTCCCTGTAAAAATGTTCAATTTGTGTGCAGTTTTAAATATATTAAGTAATTTTACTACTTTGAATTTCTTTAATATTCCCATATTCATGCAAACGTTTACTCTGAATCCCAGTGTATATAATATGTAATGGTTTATTGTCTTTGGAATAAGTAAAAGTACCTACTCAATGAGAAGCGTTATTTTTATTCTTTTATCCAATCATGATTTCCTAATAATATGATAATTATTAACTTATGTGTTTGCTTTAATCCGTGTAATGCATTTGTTATATTTAAAATATTAGTAACAATAGAAGTAAGAAAGTACTCGAAATGTAATTCTTCCGTAATCCAACTGCTACCTTTAAGAATATTTTGCTCTTCTTGATGTGATCTATTAACTATTTGCAATTATATAGAGTTGATTGTTAATAATAAAAATAAATAGATGAAATTAAATATTGTGTATTTATTCCTACTCCGCACCCTCTTCCCTTTCATGATGCATATTGTACTACTTGTTTTTTTTAAATTAATAGTTCAATAAGATTTTGACCTAAACTTTTAGAATGCTGCATCTTTACAGCATATTAGTAAAATTTCCGTATTTTCGGCAATACGAGATAGGATAAGGAAAACATGGCAGTATCTTCATTTGGCAGAAATGTTACGAGATGGTTCTACGCAGTTCTACCGTTATATACTTAACAGCTGCTTGAAAGCAGAAGCAAATAACTGTGTGAAAGGAACATATGTTGTGGTCATACATGTGGTCCCTTAGAAATCCCACACCATTCTTTTCCCTCGTCCTTCCCTCGTCCTTATTATACTGCCTGCTCTGACCTTTGCCATTCGCGTACCAAATAGTCTTCCTGCTTCGTTTTCTCTACGCATTCTGAAAAATTAAAATATAACATCCTTTTCTCTTATTTGTCATTTAAGCAGAGAATATTCTATATTGTTTAAATGACATAAAATAGGTACCCTATAACGTGGAAAATGTTTTATATCTACTTATGAAAGACAAGGGAGGTAGTAATATATTCGTAGTTACTACGATAATATTACCAAACGTAAATACTCGTAATTTCATTTTATGTAGCTTTAAATATTAAAGTTTTCAACATTTTTATAATTTCGTTTACTGATGTTCGCCTGTCGTCCCGTATCTGACCCCACTCCTACAAACTCTTAACCATCCAGCGTCTCTGCCCACTTGCTGATTCGGCAACAAGGTTCCCTTTCCACACATTTTAACCCCGCCTCCCAGCGATCATTAAGTTTGGTACAGACCATAGATTAACTTTTAAATGTTTCAATGCCATTTTAATGATCTTACTTTGAAAAGTGGGCTGGTTGGGTGTGCTGGGGCTTGCTGGTGATGTTGACAAGAGAAAAATTAATGGAAGGAGGATGGAGATGCTGCTGGAGGGTTGTCCAAGAGAACGTCAACAACATTCTCCTCCTCCCTAATACTTGGAACTTCTACCATAGCTGTTGCAGAAGGGGCTTTCTTCTTTTGGATGCCAGGACATCCTGGCTTGGGTTTGGCTGTTGCATTCTTTGTAAGGAAAGCATCCAATGTCGTCTGCTTTCCGCTGTGCATTTTCTCATTGTAAATTGATTTGTATGCTGCCAAGTTCTCCTGGATGCCTCGTGCTATCTTTGCAGCTCCTCTTGGGAGCTAAAATACTCTATCATCTCCTCAGCCATGTCAAACACTGCAGAAAACCTTCATTGTTAGCCTTTTGTCTTCCTTTGGTGGTCTAGTCTTGCCGACGCCTTCATCCTTGTCATGGAATCCCTGCTTCTTGAGTTTGGCGAGATCTTCATTACTGAGCAGTTGGAAATGAGACTCGAGGAGCTCAGCATCATCTGCATCCTCCACCTCGTCAAAACCTATTCGTTTCACAAGCTCCACTAACTCCTTGCGTATGGGTGCCTCTTTGAAGTTAGCAAAGTCATGAACAATGTCAGAACAAATCTTTTGTCAGCAGAGCAGATCTTTTTCCAGCAACTGTTTATGAATCTGCTAGAGACCTCATCCCAGGCAAGCCTAATGATCTTGACTGCTTGCATGATATCAGTTTTTCCAATACTCTAGCACCGAAGGTTTGTCATTTCTGTTTGTCTCACAAATAAGCATCCTGAAAGTACTTTGGAGATAGTACATTGCATTCGACTTATCCTACTTGAAGAGTGGACAGTCATTTCTGTTCATCTCACAAATAAGCATCCTGAAAGTACTTTGGAGATAGTACATTGCATTCGACTTATCCTACTTGAAGAGTGCACAGTCGTTTCTTCACTTTTCTTCAGTACTTCATTGGAACTCTTCAAAATGGTTTGCAGTCATTGGTGGCATACCAAGATGTCATGCAATGACAGCTGCTTGGCAGGAGCAAATTATAAACAAAGCTCATTATTTATACAGACTAGCATAATTGCCCGTCAAATATGATAGGTATTCCTGAATTAACTATTACGTTAAAATAAAATAAAAATTAATGGCACCAACTTTTATGTACACTAAAGCGTAAAAAATAATATAAAATCCACATAATCGAATGTTCCAGAAAGTAATAATAGTCATGGAAATATAAAATTTGTTTGGGAAAGATGTATGTTAATGAACATTTATATGCTAAACATACTAAAGAATTTTATCACAAATATAAACGACCTAATCCACAATAATCATTACTCAGATTGTAATGAACTTTCATTTGCTTGTTTTCTTGCATCTATAAATCTGTTGCTTGTCAATAGATTTACACTTGCTTCTGGTGACTCATTAGCTGTATACCTCGCATTCCGTTTGTTCTGATTGTTCAATATTTTCTGTCTATCCTGTTCCATTTCTCTTCTCCTAGCTTCAGCAATTTTCCCATTTGGCAAGATTTCCAACAAGTTTGTGTTTGTGTGTTAAGTGTTCTTTTCCTTTCATCTTGAGTTTCATTACTTTCCATAATTATGAACTGTATTGATTAAAGGATAACAGCAAATAATATGTTACTTATGGATATTGTTGTCCAGAATTAGTTTTATATCTGTGATTATTCATGCTTAGTGTTTAAAACACCGTATTTACTCGTGGAACCTGTGCCCTTGTGCACCCCTATTTTTGTGCCAATTCAAAAGGAAAAAAATAAATCTGTGCCGGATTTAAAAAAAATCGACCTCTTCACCAATTCCTTTTCCCTGAACAAGGTCCACTCAAGTTAAGTGTATAGATACACGTATGCAGGGACAAATTCACGAGGCAGCACCGGCCTATCGGGACTTAGCCCGGTTTCCCAGCAGCCAAATCAGCTCCTGCAGCTATACTTCGTATTTGGCAAATTCCAGTTAATAAACTTAAAACTCATTTAAAAGGAACAATTTTAATTTTATAAAAACATATCTTTCTCCAGTCCCTGATGCACGATTCTGATACATCGTATTTTCGCCCGGCTGCACGATTTCCTATTAACTCTGCCTCCCTTATAATTTGCAATTTTATACTAACGGTAAACGATCGCAAGATTCATTGTAAGTGTAATGATTAATTCACTTAAAAAGGCAGACTTTAAATCTGTCTGAGCTTTATCCCCCAAGGATACGATACTTGCCGCTGCGGAAAAATCTTGCGCATTTCCATTGTAATTTAATGTGTGTGTTTAAAAGTAGCTGGTATTAACAATGTTGCAGCAGAATATGTGATATTGTAACCGGTGTTACCATTACGTAAAAAGACATTGTGTTTAATTTATATCACCGCTACAATATTGTGACTGTTACGCTCTTGCGACGCGTTCAATCTGCGGTGGTGACGCGACGCTAACCCAATCTTTGTGCCTACCATTATACACTTAAAACTTATATACAAAGAATAACAATTTCTCAATACGAAGAAATTTAGAAATAGAATAATAGATTTGGCATGGGTGCTGGATTAAGATATATTTGTTTACCGACATGACATTTTGGGAAAAAGGTGTGCGAGGTACACAAATAAATGAATCCTCGTGTAAGATGCACACCCCCTTATTTTCACTGGTGTTTTGGGAAAAAAGGTGGGTGGGTTACACGAGTAAATACAGTATGTTAAGCTCATGTATTGGCAGCACTGAAGTATGCTTTTGGCATTGTAGATTTCTCGAGAACTTATTAATTTTTATAGGCATTCCCTTTCAACTCTAGGAGACAGTTTCTTTTCCCCATAAGATAACATGTATAAATCAACTTTTTTTGACATGCAGACTTTATTTCGTTAACATTTTGAAATATCTCAAAAATTCGATTTTGACGCAAAACTTGCTCAATCATGCGGAGGAAATTATGAAGACTAATGTCCATAGCGTAGAAATTCAAATATCATCCGAAAATCTCAAAAAATAATGTTTTAATAGGATTTCTTAAAATTTTTATAGATTTCTTATGCATTAGGACCAAGCCAACAATAGACTTTAACAATAGCAGTTGTCATGGCGATGAATTGAATAACTGCGAAATAATACTCGTTCAACGTAATTTTTTCCTTTTTTCGAATGAGATTTGAATTTCTACAATATGAAAATTGATTTCTTTAGTTTTCTCGGCATAAATGTGAAAATCCTGCGTCGATGTGTCATTTTTGAGATATTTGAAAATGCTAAAGAAAAAAGGCTTGTTCGCTTCGTTTCTACTCTGCCCATGTTATTCATATGGAGAAAAGATATGCTCCTGGAGTCAAACCCAGGACTGCAGTAAAACCCCACTATATGTTGTTTCGCATATACGTCGCCAATCAATCAAGGAACATGTTTCATTACAAGTTGTGTCGCTTTGCATATACGCTTCGTACGTCGTTTGTGAAATACTAAAAGAATAATTTCAGAAATTCCAATTGCGGTGCATAAATTATATATACAACAATAAAAACCCTCTATTCGGCTTTTAATTTCATGTTTATTATTATTTATGTGAATTAATTTAATTTCATGTTTATTATTATTTATATGAATTAATTTAATTTCATGTTTATTATTATTTATGTGAATTAATTTAATTTCATGTTTATCAATTCGTGTAAAATCATACTCATTGTCAGAATAAACATTTGCTGGCCATGTGTTTGAGAGATCATGATGGGTTAGGTGGTTCACAAGATACACAGGGGATAAAAGGGACTGTCCAAATTTTAATGACTATGTGTAAAAACCTATTTCTGAGCTTTGTGAACAGTTGTGTTTAACATTTTGTGTGTTTACGTTTGCGTTGATATCTCATGAGATATTGGATATACTTTGGATTGCGAAATCTGCTTGAAAAGTACTCTAAAGTGCGTATCAGTGTACGTGTAAGTAAAGAAACAATTTTTGTGCTCCATCACACTATAGACAATTATTTTCGGTGATTTCTGAATTTATTATTGCAATTGGTTACTCGTTGTTACGATTAAATGTACATTAAATCCTAGTAGCAATGAGTGGTAAACACATAGTGGTAACATAGTATGTCCAATGTATTGTATTGATATGTATTCTATGGGAAACAAAGGTGTCACAAAATATCTGCCAGGAACGTAACCTCTACTTTTATCATAGTTCTTATGGTAATCTTTGTTTCGCTATAAGTCGCATTTTTCAGGAATGCATCTCTGACGTATAGCAGGGTATTACTGTACTATGTACACGGCGAGCAGTTTCAAATTGAAAAGTTGAAATACCAAGTGATTCCTGAAAGTTTGAAGGAAAAAGATTGAAAAGCTTTTGAGTTACGGGTGGTTTTCCTTATTCTCCCATCTAACTCAGTATAGTGTGACAGGATTTCTTAGTTCATTATACAAAGAGATTCTTTATACAGGTAGTCCCTGCTTAACGCAAGAGATGCATTTATAAAAAGTGTCGTATTGTGCCCTGACCACACGCCACTGAATTCTAGAACTATACTGATGAAAGATATCTAAAATAGAACCTGTTTTCAATGGGAGGGGTTGGAGTCACAATGCGATTGCGTGTCTGTGACTGGAAGATCTCATATAAATTCAGGAGTGACAGAAACACCATATGGGAGACATCTTGACAGAACACCGTATTTACTTGTGTACCACGCACTCTCATGTAAGACACACCTCGTTTTTGAACATCGAATTAAGGGGAAAGAAATTCAAGTAGAAATAGATAAAAGATTATAATCAATTTTCTTAGGGAAATTAAAATATTTATTTCCAAAGCTACAGAAAGGAACTACACATTTTTCAAGAAAAACTTGAGTAATTTTCAATCTTAAATTATTTATGACTGTAAATTTTCATTATCGCCAAAATGGCCAACTATTAGCAGCATTATCAGTCACCCCGTGATCTTTTCTGTTATTTTAAGGAGTAATCAGTGACAAATATGTAATTTTTATACCAAAAGACAGACTTCAACGAAGTTGGTAGGGCATCTCTAGATGCTCACGTTTAATTGGCAATGAATGTTAATTTAATAGAAAATCCTCTTATAAGATGCACAGCCTATTTTCTGGCACCGATTTCAGGAAAAAAGGTGCTCGTGGTAAATGAGTAAATACGGTATTTGATTCTGTTGATAGTCACAACCAGTCTTCAATTCAGAGTTTTACTATACTAGAGCAAAACTGGAAACATATTAACCTATAAATGAATAAATGCTAGTAGAGAATAAAAAGAATATTACCTGAGGTGAGCAGTGTCCCATCACGAGTGAAAGCTAGTGAATGTACCGTGGATGTGTGGCCAGTAAGACGAGCAAGGAGATGGCCATGTGCTAGGTCCCAGATGAGGATGAGTTTATCAGCTCCCCCAGAAGCTAAGAAGCGGCCATCCACGGAAAAACACAGTGAATATATCGATGCCTGACCAAAATGAAATCAATTCAGAGATAAGACATTGCAAATGAAGAAAATAATATTATAACTATTTACACACACAATCCAGGGTCGCTTTAGGGCAATGGTAGACCCTGGGCCTCCTCTTTACTTATATTTTAAAAAGAAAAGACCTCACAATTTGATACAGTACAAATTTTATTTATGGTAAAAAAGCGAAAGGATATGAAAAGATTAAAAACACATAATCTAAAAATTATTTTTCAAAACATAGTAAAGTGTACTCTCGATTATCTGTGGGAGGATTATATGTTTTGCGGGTCGCATTTTTACAGAGCATAGTGGACACACTAATTGTTGCACTGTAATTACATTTTCCCCACGCTTACGAAAATTTTCCTTCCCATCATGTAGTCGTTTATCAGTCCACTGTGTTGTACTTCACTTGGAAAGTTGAAAACACTGTCGTACTCGCTTGGAAGTGTACACCCCAGAAGAGATGGCAGAAAAACGCAAGAAAATTGTGTTGACAATAAAACTAGAATTAACTGATAAACTCGAGAAGGGAGAATCAATGATTCAACTAGCTGAAGATTATGGCATAGGAATACAAACTGTACGTGACATGAAGAACAATAAAACTAAGATGGTTGAATATGCAATGAATTTTGATAGTGGAGTAGGACCTTCACAGAGTAAAAACATGAAGAAATCTTCCTACTAGGAGTTGGATGCTGCCATGCTTCATTTGGTTTAATCAGAAACAAGTTGATGGTACACCTATTTCTGGCCCAATGTGTGCGCAGAAAGCAAAGATTTTTCACAAAGAATTGGGATTAGAAGGTGAGTTCAATGCCTCATCAGGGTGGCTGACCAGACTGCAGCAAATACATGGTATTCGTCAAATGGCTATTCAGGAGGAACGCCTTAGTGCCGATACTTCTGCTGCTGATGTGTTTCGTAGAGAATTTGAGAAATTCGTGCTTCTTCTTCCCATCATTAGCCTGGATAATTGAGAGTACACTGTACTTAACATTTTATACATTCAAACTAGAAGTATGAAATGCCGAGCATATGAACACAAAAAATACTTTGTATGCAGGGCCCCTAAAATAAGGGGGCCAGGGACAGCTGCCCGCTTTACCCATTGGCTAAATCGGCCCAGACATAATCATCTCACTTTCTATGCCTAATTTTAAATCTAAAAATTGGGTTATGAGTATTACATGGTAACACTTATAATTGGATTGAATTTGCTGTAAATATGTGACTTATGCCCATTTTCAGTGAAGGTGACACTATTTTCATTGACTCTTCCAATAGAAAGCAACAGAATGTAGGTGACGCCATATTCTTAACATAAATTCCTGACTTCAAAGTTGGGCCATAATTTCATAAAAATCTGATGTGGCCAACACATGACTCCATATTTGGGGTATAGACATTTAAATTATTATGAATACCATTATAAGGCAAAATTATTATTTTGTATCATAAAAGAATACAGTCGTCCTTATTGCCGTAAATTAGGTATATTCTGAATATGTTTATAGAATTCACCGATACATGGTGGTGGCGCTGTATACTGGAAATTACGAAAAATTACGAAAAAGTTAAATATCTCCGAAATGGATGGTTCTACAAAAATTTGTTTCAAACAAAACTTGGAAGAAATATTATTCTCTACAACTTTGGTCCTCATGAAGATTACAAATAACGATGTTTTTAAGGAGATATTTGACAGAAACTGAAAAAACCGATTATTTATAAATAATTCCTAAACAATAACTGCTACGGAAAATTGTTTCAAATAAAAGTTGTAGGAAATTACATTCTCTATAACCTTTGTATAGAATTTTACATACAATAATGATGTTTTAATGGAGAAATATCGCAAAAACCGAATCGGGTTTCGAATAAACCTCAACCTTCGGTTAACCAGTATTGTCCAAAAACTAATCAGTTCTTTGGGCACATGCCAAAGTGTTAAATATGAAGTTTGGTAATGATATGGCAAGTACTTTTTGAGTGAGAGCGCCCACAATCACATACACACACACAGACATCATTCCGAAAATAGTCTAAACTGTTCTAGGGACCTCAAAACGTATTTCCATTGAAATCTCGAGTCGATTTTTTTTATGAAAACAATACTTTCTCTATACTACATATGGAGGAAGTAAAAACACAAGATAACTATCTATTGGAATATTCTAAATAAATTTAAAACAATTACTATTTGAAACTCTAAAACAATATTTATTTGTAAAATGAAATAGACAAAAGCGCAAAGAACAGCCGTGAACTTACCGTATTTAATCGATTGTAAGCCGACCTTTTTTTACCTTTTTATCATCTCAGAAATCGCCACTCGGCTTAGAATCGGGGGAAAAAAAGTAGTCAATGAATTTATGTCCGTAGTTACATTATAATGCGAGATCTTTAAATATATGCAAAAAAAAAGAATCAAATTGACTGAACACCTACGAAGAAATTAATTATGTAAATAATATGTGGCGCATGAAAGTGGTAAAAGAAGGAAGCGATAGTGCTCGTATGCATAAGGAGCTAACACTGAAACATGATAGGTGGAGGAGGGAGGGCAAATGCTTCGATTCACGAGTAAAATGAAACATTGTGTTAGCTCCTTACACATACGAGCGCTATCGCTGCATTCTTTAAGACTTTGACGCACCACGTATTATTTACATAATTCATTCCCGGGGTATTATTATATTAAGATCCCGTGAGGTCAAATTACTTTTTTCGTAGAAGTTGTTATGAATAAGTGAATAAAATGTATTTTATGTCACCGTAATTTTAGTTAATACTTTAACCCTCTCACGTCCTGAGGTGTGGGGCACCTGCTGGCATTCAAAGTCCGGAGAAATTCCAAATGGGAAACATTAAATAAAACAATTATACATTAATCTCCAAAAATATATATTTTGAAAAATCTCGGAAGTAGAAGAATTACTGCGAGACATATTAGATTGTTCAGGGTCCAAAAAAATAACGAATTTCGATTGAATATTTAAAAAAATTCTTCGTTTACAAAGTTAAGAAAAATCTGCCAAATACAATCTAAATCTCGTGTTTATATGGTATACTACGTCATTTCCGAGAGAGAAGCCATCCAGTCAACGTTTTCAGAGGTAAATTTGAAAGCGTATTTTCTGGGCGGTCTCGGGCGGTCCCGCGATCGGGAGTATAAAAATTTACGGGCATTTTCGGGCGGTCCAGTCGCGAGAGGGTTAAAATCAAATTTTTTTCTTGCGTGGCCTTGTGAAAAGTGGGGGTCGGCTTACAATAGGTGTCGACTTACAATAGGTGTCGGCTTACAATCGATTAAATACGGTAGGTTTGATTTGTATCTTCCTACTTAATCAGAGAAAAAAAGCATGTTTGTCAATAGCGTGGCCGGTAATCTTGGTCCCGGTAATTTCAGTGCTGTAATCTTGGTCCCGGTAATTTAATTCCTGCTCAATTTAACTCCCAGTGACTTCATTCTTTTTGTAAATAAGCAGTAAATGTAACATTAATTTTAAAATAGTTTATGACAGGTGTATATACTCAGGGCCATGCCCAGACATTTTGCTGCCTGAGGCGAGATATAATATGGGACCCCCTGGCCTCCCTGGCCTTATGAATTTATTTTGATAGGTTTTCATTTTTGTCAAATTTTGGCACCCCCCTTCGAGAGGTGTCTGAGGCGGTTGCCTCGCCGCCTCACCCAAAAACTCAAAAAGTTAATGGATTTTAATCAAAATATGCAGCGAAAAATGAAAATGAGGGGAGGAGAAAGAGGGGGAGGGAAAATGGGATGGGGCAGAGAAAAAACTAAGGAACCGCAGTAACAATGGTATCAATCAACTAAGAATTTTATAACAACTACAAATATGTAACAGAAGAACAAAAATGGAGGGGGGTAGAAGGAGGGTGACTGAAAAAGAAGAAAATCTGAAATCCTGAGAAAATCATGAAACATAGACCAATGACAATGAAAACAATCATATTTTCATTGGCGTTGCGTTATGTTTAATATTTTCTAGGCCCTGTAGACTATTTGAAAGGGAAAGCTGAAAGGACAGAGTCGCTGTACGTGTTGTAATTCGGAAAGGCAATGTTGATTTCAAATTTCCCTCCTAAAAAGCTTAAGGCAAGTCGAAGTGCTTACGTTGGTACCTCTCACTCTCCCTTCAGTTTCCTTCCTCCCCTACCCTCTACCTCACTCGTTTCCTAACTCCGTTGATATGTATCGTAGAATTTCGTTTAAAAAATGCCAATAATCAGCATTTTAACCTCAGTGTAACTTTCAATCGTCTTATTTGCAAAAAGTATTGCAATTTTGCAATGATAGATCGGTAATTTCACCACCCGCTGTGAGGGTAGACTACATGGACCTAGGGTCTAGGACTCGACTCTGAGTGAGGGATGCTAATCCTCACTAATGAGGGTCGAAAGCAAGAGCAGGCAGTCTTCCAAAACATAGCCCTAGATCTGCTACATAAACCCAATTTTAACCCAATTAAAATATCATGTCATAATCACTACATAAATATGTGATCCGACTAGTGCCATAACTAGGGCGGGGCAAGCAGGGCATCTGCCCCATGCGCAACTAAGCAAGGGGTGCAAAAAATGCAAATAATAACTAAATAAACTAGAGAAAATAATTCCTTGAAGGGGGAGAGATAGTAGTTTGCCCTGGATGCTAAGATATCCAGTTATGGGGCTGGATGCGACTATTACTATGTGGGAAAATCAAAAGTACCAAATTTTCAACCATATGGCTAAGGTGCAACCATTATGCGAGGGCAATGCATAAATATTATATAAAAAATCTAATGTGTGTCCAGCACATGACTTTCTCCATACACAGAGTAATGAATATGATTGCTCTCCACGTCAGAGTCCTCAAGAATAATTATCAGCAATTAACCTTGTGAATAATGTATAAAAATTTTGAATAATATTTATTTTTAAAAAATAATAAGGTAAAAAATTGTTAGCTGTTTATATGGATAACAAAATATCAATGCGCAATTAAAATTACCCTTGGCAGTGTAAGCTACTCTATCAACAATTAGAAAATGTTAACATAGCAATGGAAACAATGGTATCACTTTCACATCAATTCAGAAAATAATCAAAATATCTCTTAACCAAATATTCTTATTATCAAAAAATCTGATGTGGCCAACACATGACTTTCTCCATATTCTCCATATATTTAAATTATTATGAATAGCATTATAAGGCAAAATTATTATTTCGTATCGTAAAAGAATACCATCATCCTTGTTGCCGTAACTTACGTATATTTTGAATGTTTACAGAATTCTCCGCTACATGGTGTTGGCGCTGTTTACTGGTATTAAGATAAAGCGAAATATATCCGAAATGGATGGTTCTACGAAAATTAGTTTCAAACAAAACTTGGAAGAAATATTATTCTCTACAACTTTGGTCCTTACGAAGAATACCAATAACGATGTTTTTAAGGAGATATTTAACGGAAACCAAAAAACCTGTTATTTATAAATAACTCCTAAACAATAACTCCTATAGAAAATTGTTTCAAATAAAAACTGTAAGAAATTACATTCTCTATAACTTTTGTATAGAATTGTATATACAATAATGATGTTCTAACGAAGAAATATCGCCAAAACCGAATCGGGTTTCGAATAAACCTCGACTTCCGGTTACCGTTATTGTCCAAAAACTAATCAGTTCTTTGTGCTCATGCTAAAGTGTTATATATGAAGTTTGGTAACGATATGGCACGTACTTTTTGAGTTAGAGCACCCACAATAACATATACACACACACACATCATTCCGAAAATAGTCTAAACGTGTTCTAGGGACCTCAAAACATGTATTTCCGTTGAAATCTCGAAGTCGATTTTTTTCATGAATACAATACTTTCCCATTACTACGTATGGAGAAAGTAAAAACGAAGTTGAAAATGAATTAGCCTTAAATTAAAGAAACGAAAACGTTAGTTACGAAAGTGAAAAAACAGCGCTACATATAATAAGTAAAAAATCTGATGTGGCCAGCACATGACTTTCTCCATATTTGAGGTATAGATATTTAAATTATTATGAATAATATTACGAGGCAAAATTATTATTTCGTATCGTAAAAGAATAGTCGTACTTATTGCCGTAAATTACGTATTTTGAATATGTTTACAGAATTCACCGCTACATGGTGCTGGCGCTGTATACTGGTATTAAGAAAAAGCAAAATATCTCCTAAATGGATGGTTCTACGAAAATTTATTTCAAACAAAAATTGGAAGAAATATTATTCTCTACAACTTTGGTCCTTATGAAGATTACCAATAACATGTTTTTAAGGAGATATTTAACAGAAACCGAAAAACCGGTTATTTATAAATAACTCCTAAACAATCACTCCTATAGAAAATTGTTTCAAATGAAAACTATAGGAAATTACATTCTCTATAACCTTTGTATAGAATTGTATATACAATAATGATGTTTTAACGAAGAAATATCGCAAAAACCGAATCGGGTTTCGAATAAACCTCGACTTCCGGTTATCCGTTATTGTCCAAAAACTAATCAGTTCTTTGTGCTCATGTTAAAGTGTTATATATGAAGTTTGGTAACGATATGGCATGTACTTTTTGAGTTAGAGCGCCCACAATAACATACACACAGACATTCCGAAAATAGTCTAAAAGTGTTCTAGGGACCTCAAAACATGCATTTCCGTTGAAATCTCGAAGTCCATTTTTTTCATGAATACAATACTTTCCCATTACTACGTATGGAGAAAGTAAAAACGAAGTTGAAACTGAAGTAGCCTCTAATTAAAGAAACGAAAATGTAAGTTACGAAAGTGAAAAAACAGCAGTACATATAATAAGTAAAAAACGAAGTTGAAACTGAATTAGCCTTAAATTAAAGAAACGAAAACGTAAGTTATGAAAGTGAAAAAACAGCACTAAATATAATAAGTAAATGATGTGGCCAACACGACTTTCTCCATATTTGGGGTATAGATATTTAAATTATTATGAGTAGCATTATAAGGCAAAATTAATATTTCGTAACTTAAAAGAAGACACGTCGTTGCCGTAAATTACGTATATTTTGAATGTTTACAGAATTCTCCGCTACATGGTGTTGGCGCTGTTTACTGGTATTAAGATAAAGCGAAATATATCCGAAATGGATGGTTCTACGAAAATTAGTTTCAAACAAAACTTGGAAGAAATATTATTCTCTACAACTTTGGTCCTTACGAAGATTACCAATAACGATGTTGTTAAGGAGATATTTAACGGAAACCGAAAAACCAGTTATTTATAAATAACTCCTAAGGGATAACTACAATAGAAAATTGTTTCAAATGAAAGTTGTAGGAAATTACATTCTCTATAACTTTTGTTTAGAATTGTAAATACAATAATGATATTTTAACCAAGAAACATCGCAAAAACCGAATCGGGTTTCGAATAAACCTCGACTTCCGGTTACCCGTTATTGTCGAAAAACTAAGCAGTTCATTATGCGAATATTAAAGTGTTATATATGAAGTTTGGTAACGATATGGCACGTACTTTCTGAGTTAGAGCGCCCACACTAACATACACACACACACACACACATACACACACACAGACGTCATTCCGAAAATAGTCTAAACGTGTTCTAGGGACCTCAAAACATGTATTTCCGTTGAAATCTTGAAGTCGATTTTTTTCATGAATACAATACTTTCCCATTACTATGTATGGAGAAAGTAAAAATGTTTCAAAGAAAACTTGTAGAATATTATATTGTCTACAACTTTGATAAAAACAAATATTTACAAAGTGTTCGAGTTGAACAGTGCTGAAAAATTCGAGTTTTGAGTCGTGCTCAAGTTGAGTCTGCATTTAACCCTTAATAAAGCAGTGGCAATACCATTGCCACCTGTGTACGCTGCCAAGGGTAATTTTATTTGCACATTGATATTTTGTTATCCATAGAAACAGCTAACAATTTAATTTATGTATTGTTTATTTAAAAAATAGACTTTTGAAAATATTTTTAAATTTATTCACAAGAGTAATTACTGATAATTATTACTGAGGATGCTGATGTTGAGAGTAATCATATTCATTATTCTGTATGGAGAAAGTCACGTGTTGGCCACATCAGATTTTATTTTATTTTATGTATTCATACCCTTCCTGGATCTACAACCTTGACGTGGTAGAAGGGCTTGCGAGTTCGTTAGACCTTGAGAGATAGACTGGCTGGTGTAGGCAAAGGGGTAGAAGGAGGAAGGGTATCTTCGATGAATTAATGAAGGGGAATAGGTATCAGAAGTTGAAGTCAAGGGCATTGGAGGGGGAAATTTAGAGAAGGCCAACCACTGTAAGGTAGAACACTATTGATGATGTATTCGTAGCCTCATTAAATCGTAAAAAGTAAATTTTCTGTCATGTTGGCATTATTTTTAAATCCAACAGGCAAATTTTTTAAAATTTATAGTTTTCAAAATTTTAGATCAGAATGAACTGGTTATAATTTATAAACAAATTTTTCTGATCAATGGTAAAAGCCTAAATACAGGTAAGGACTGTTATAGTCATCTCAAATGGTGATGGCATCAGAAAATGAATAAACAAACTAAATTTTTAATGCTGTTAGGATTACAAAACATATGCTTCAATCTAAAGCAACCTGTGAGCCCCATACACCTCGCCCGTGGCCGTAATATAAATATAGAAAACTAGCAGACCATTGCAGCTACGCTTGCAAATAATATAAATAGTTCGGCCCTGGGTTAGATCTTCTTCGTTCCCTATTCATTTGACATGTTTCCCTATTTCATTGTCTTTCTTTCATCTACACGGGCAATCATATGAGCTTCCGAATCTCTTTCTCTCTCTTTCCTACGATACTCTTCCTTTGATCTCTGGCTCCTCTTCCATTCTCTGGCAGCTGTAGTTGGGCTAATAGCTCTCCTTTTCACTGATCTACCCCTTGGCATTTTTTAATTTTCAGCGATTTTACAGCAATATATTGGAGCAACTATGTGATCATAATGTCACAGAGTTACTCAATGCTAGTTTAATATCGCGGTATATTCAAAGGGGAAAATTTTTTAAATCTACCTTACCTTACTTAGTTCCAATGATTATCATTGCACCCTTATAGACGCACTCACAATCAACGACTGCTATTAACTTCTTACAGGACCTACTATAAAGGCAAGCATTTATTTAGATTATCAATGAAGAGAAGATAGCAATAACGCTTTTCTTTCGTCTATTTGAAGGTTTAATTGGCATTAAATGAATCGGAGGCAACAATGAGAGTCTCCTTGGCAACGTCCGGAATGAGTACGAAATATCTGCAAAATTTCAAAAAAGAATGCGTATTTCTGAAAAATTCGACCGCATAACGTGTAAACATTGCAAGAATAAGATAGTATATAGCTTTAGCCGTTGAATAAAGCAAAAAAGAAGAAAATCGGCCCATATTTACCTATTTTAATGAATGAAGGAAAAAAAACCTTGCACTCTGAAAAATCGAAAATCCCGTGTAAGCTTATGGGGAAATATAATTGTCTCCTGGATTCAAACCTAGGACACTTCAGCAAACAAAAATATTTTTCCAGGGACCTTAAAACCAGTAGAAACAAAACGCCCTTTACTGCATATCTTTACGACAAACGGTTCTCGAGAAATATGCCGATATAATTATCCGAGGCTTCATATGCACGGATGCAGCTTCACTACGTGCATAATATATAGGATATCAAGAGTTTATAAAAAGGATTTTGCTTAAGTACGGTTCTGTTACTGGGGTTTGAATTTTTTTTGCTCCCATTAAAATTCATTCTTAACAAAAATTCGTTTTTTTTGTAATTTACTTATTTTAAGTTTACATACTGCATCTGGCGAACTATGTAATTATTGATGCAGCAGGCAGAGATTATTGATGAAGCAGTCTGGAGATTCAGAAAAATTAACGCTGTGAACCCTTGATAGAAAAAAGATTTACACCACTGATCTAAAACGTCTGATGATAAAAGATTTATTAAATTTGAAAAGAACTTCAGCAGATGTAACTTTAATAAATCTTGTGAAATAATTATTTAATGTTCAAGTTGCCCTTATATCTTTAAATACCTCATTTTTTAGTTAGAATAGTTTCAAACTTTTATTGCGGTCCAAACCGAGTTGAGTTTAATTTTAAAATTTGATTTGGTTCAAAATTTCAAACAGTTCGCACATCTTTAATTGTTGTTTATGCATTTTTTTTATCTCAAGTTTGTATCCCAACACATAATTAAAACTCGTTTATCTCTGATAATAAGCAGAACCACGTAATTCCACAATATTTTTTCTATAAAATACTTTTATTTGTACATTTTATAGTTTTTATAGTTAACCCCTAAAGCCCGGAAGAGATTTATGAAAGCCTACGTTATTTGTCAGATGAGGGTTTTTAAAAAAACACGAAAAAGATGATAAAATGTGCAAAATTTGGAAAATTTTTTAAAATTCATAACTTTTGGTTTTCTTTTTATTTTGATGAAAAGTTTTGTGAATATACATAAAAGATGAAATTTTTAAACAGTATCATTTAAAATATCATATGTCACACACAAACATTTCTGCAGTAGAAGCGAATAAACACCACTCACTTAATTTTCCGGTGCGCGTTCACGGCTTACATATAACTTTCGGCATCGCGAGAACTATGAAATGTATTGACATGACATCTTATTCAAAAAAACATTTAAACATTTCATTCACTGAATGTACCTATCTAAACCAATTAGATGAAAAGTTTGTTGCATTTCAACTTTTCCATGTCTTGACTGGAAATTTTTAACTAAGTGTTGTGTTTATGATTTTTTAAAAAACGTTTTATAAATAATATAAATGTTTTAGTTGTGCAGTCATCATTCTTAATCATTACAGAAGTCACATTAAAAAATGGTTATATTTCGTTCATTAGAAGCAGAGATATGAAGTTGTATTTATCATGAATGATTTTAGACACAGAATACGGAAAACTTTTAAAAGTTACATATTAGCTCACAAGTCCTTTCCCGATTGTTTTAGAAAATGTGCACATGCGTAATTGAATTCAGCATGAAATTTACCTTATAACACACTAAAAATATCTAGTAAGCTTCTCTGTGAAAAGATACCAGATGTTTATGAATGTGAGCTTTCTCGCCGGTCACGCTCGCTCGCTTCCAAGTGCTGACGCAGATAGTTTGCAATATCACAACAAAGGATCCTTTCTTTTGATCACCGAGGAAAGGGAGCACATTCTTTGTAGTAGGTCATTTGCTCTATATGGGTCAACTTGTGAAACCGAAAGTGCGTAGGTCCGTGGTCTCTAGTAGGCTGTGGGTAAATATTTACAAGACGTTTTTCTCGAAAAACTCCACAAAGAAAAAACAGATGTGAAAGGAAGATTCTTTCTCTTTGAGAAGATTCCCTCTACCTCACTTCAAATGCCAAGGAAAGCATTCCTAGTGCACTGAAAATCAATTTTTAAAACGAGAACTACCGTAATTTTGTGGGAGAAATGAAAAATCCAGCACAAATTTTATCGTACATTATAAAATACGAAAACACAATGAAAAATACAAGACATGCATTACTACAAAGGCCAAAGCTTCCTCTTTCATAATATGTAAAGGTTATTTAGATATATGAAACTTCCTTGCGCCAAAAGGCGATGAAATGTGCTGGCACACCATAAATTCGTGGCAAAAATGAAAAATCGAGCGCAAACTTTATCATACATTATAAAATAAAAAAACACAAAAAATACAAGACATGCATTATTACAAAGGCCAAAGCTTCCTCTTTCACAAATGTAAAGTTTATTTAGATTTACGGAACTCCCTTGCATCAAAAGACAATTAAAATTAGTGTGGTGCACCATAATTTTGTGGCAAAAATGAAAAATCCAGCGCAAACTTTAACGTTGACTATAAAATATAAAAACATGCATTACTAGAAAGGTCAAAGCTTCCTCTTTCAAAATATATAAAGGTTATTTAGATTTATGTATGTCCCTTGCACCAAAAGACAATTAAAATTAGTGCTGACGCACCATAATTTCGTGAAAAAAATAAAAATTTCATCGCAAAATTTAATGTAGAATATAAAATACAAAAACATTATAAAAATTACAAAACATGCATTACTAGAAAGGCCAAAGCTTCCTCTTCCAAAATATATAAAGCTTCTTTAGATTTAAGAATGTCTCTTGCATCAAAAGACAATTAAATGTAGTGCTGACGGAGGACGTAATAGTATGTAAGACGGCAAATTGGACAGTTTTTGAAGAATGTAATAATAAGACGGCATCTATGAATTAATGAGATACAAGATTTTTTTAGAAAACTTACAAAAGACATTAAAAAACCCCTAATCCACCAGGCATTTAAATTTAGTGGGAAAAAAGTCAAAACAATTTCATTAATCAGCACAAACCTTCTCCTTCCTCTTTTGCCGTCCTTTAATCACATTATTGATTATGGAGTCTTTCCTCAGTTGATGCCCAATCTACTACGCCTTATTCCTTCTAATCATTTGTATTTCCCATCTTTCCTATTATTCTTATTACTGTATTTTCTGGTAGATAACACATGCATTATCTATACAGAAAAGTTTGAAAAATGAAAAAATGATAGTGCGTGATATACAAACGAAAATCTCATTTTATTTCACTTGTTTCAAAGAGAATTACAAATAATTTTAACTAGTAACAAAATTTCTTTAAACAAAAAATTCTTAATTAGAAACAAATGATTTAATTCTTCAACTCTGGAAATGCTCTCTTTTACAAATTGTCTAAATTTTATCACCTTGGTTTCCCAATCTACAGGTAGTTTCTGGCCAATGCTTGTTGTGGCACGAACACTTAAATTATTCCTCATCATGAACCTGAATCCCCAGGATATGCTTTAAAATCAACAATGTTTTTCTCTCATGCAATGCACTTTGCTTGAAGTAAAACTTGAATTGTTGAGAGTCTCATTCCTATTGATCTTTCAAAAATCACCCAATCGTAAAACTCTTCTTCAAGCTCTGGCCAAAAACATTTCCTATAACATATGGCACATTTTCTGCTATGCAGTATTTTAAGAACCAATTCATCTTTTTGCCATTCTCTCATACTAGCTTTGCCTACATTGAATTTTCTTCCAGCTGCACAATTGCCGTATTCTTTTACAAACTGAACTACTTCTAATTTATGCTGAGCTGTGTATGATTTGCGTGTTTTTGCTTTTCCGTTTTCCATGTGCTCTTAATTATTCAAACTAATTATGATTTTAAAACAAAAGCACCTGCAAAACCATATGTAAAATAGGCTACTTTATCGTTATTCATTTGTCGATAGAGACGTATTTTTTTAAGAGAAAATTTTCTGAGAGTTATCTATACAATTACAAAACCTATGAAAATTTTGAAGTGCATGTTATCTACTAGGTGCGTGTTATCTACTAGGTGCGCGTTATCTACCAGAAAATATGGTACTTCCTATTTCCTTGCTCTATTCATCTATTTTATTTACATGAGTCTTTACACTTTATATTTCACATTAAAAATACACTAACCTTATGTCCAGTCATCAGTCTCACAGGATTCCCTGACACACAGTCCCAAAGTCTAACAGAGCGATCACTTGAACCAGTAGCAATATAATTAGAGTTGGGATGGAAATGGACCACCTGTGTAAAAATCCAACCAAATGAACAAAAATATATTTTTTATAATAAAATATAAAAGCAGAGGAATTACTGAAGTTTGGTTAAATCCGGGAAGACTAAATTAACATTCAGCATGCTATATTATTGCAAAGAAAAATCCAAAATGTATATTGCTCAAGTTTTTAAGATATTTCAAAATTTAACCCTTTAGATGCAGCACTAAGAAGTGCTTCTAAAATTGTGAAATATCCAGAAAAAAGTCATTGTCCTTTGTTTGTATTAATTTATTTTTCAGGTTTATACTTTATGATTATGGAATGAAAAATGACAAAATAAAATGTGGGAAATATAATTAAATTGTTATAAACAAGATTTTATTGAGCAGATATAAAAAATTTCAGATATTTCCACATTTCAAGTAGATGAATATAATAACATATACAATTCCAAATGTTAATGTATTGTGAAAAAATAAGAATAGATGCGAATAGAAAATACAGTAAAAGCTCGTTTTAACGGCACCCATTCTAGCGGCAAACTCGCTCTAACGGCATCTTCGGTGAACTTACATTTTCCAATTGTCTAATAGATGTCGCCACAGTCATGACCGATCTTACGTAAGCTTAACCACCAAAAAATCTGCAAAATTTCGAAAAAGAATGCATATTTCTGAAAACGTCGACCATGTAACATGCAAACATCACAAGAATAAAATAGTACAGAGTTTTAGCCGACGAATAATGTCAAAATGAAGAAAATCGGTCCATATTTACGTATTTTGGTGAATGAAGGAAAAAAACCTTGCACTCTGAAAAACCGAAAATCCTGTGTAAACGTATGGGAAAATATAATTGTCTCCTGGATTCGAACCCGGGACACTTTAGCAAACGAAAATATTTTCCCGTGGACCTCATAGCCAGTAGAAACAAAACGCCGTTTACCTCATATCTTTATGATGAACGGTTCTCGAGAAATACGGCGATATAAATTGTACACAAATGTTGACAGACGTCAACGTAAAATTAATATATAGTGAGATAGATTTATTACACCGTAATAATTATGGCAAAAAATAGTAAATTAGATAAAGAAGAACAACGTATTCAATATCTTATAGGGAAGAAGAACGTTAAAAGATAACAAAGATGCTTTCAAGTAATTGGAATGTGATTTTGCGGCACCATTCGTTATAGCAGCATATTCATTTTAGCGGCACGGCTTTGGTCCCGTGGTTGCCGTTAGAATGGGCTTTTACTGTATACCAATAAACTTGACAAAAATGTGTTAACCATTGTGGAAAATGAAAGTCTTAAAAATGATTTTTTACCACTTTAATAATGAATGTATGAACGAATAATGAAAAATGTATTATATACTAACTGCAAAATATACAGTATTAATATTCAATAAGTGTACATATTAAAAAAAATTTATTTACTATTACAATACTCACTGTACTTTTTCTTAGTGTGATATGTCTCAAAGCATGGTATTGTTATTCTCCGGATTGCAATTTGAGTACAGTAGTCCCTCGCCATTTGCGAGGGTTAGGTTACTGAAAACCCTCGCAAATGGCAAATTCACGAATGGTAAATAATGAAGTATGTATATGGAAAAAATAGGGTTAGGTTCTTAAGAGTTCCTATTCCACTATGTAACTTTCATTTAAACCCATAAAAATATAAATATTGACACAGTGATCATACAGTTGTTTGGCTTTCTTGCAAATGTCAAGCAAACTCAACGGGGCTTTCTTGCGAGTTTGGTTTTCGATCCACAGGTTTAAAGCCTTCTCCATCTTCTCTACATATGGATCCCGAGACACAAAGGACACTTTGCACTCGCTGAAGTACTATTTGCAACACTAACTCTAATCACTTCCTCACTTTTCTTAGTCGATCTTATTGTTGACTCGTTCTCACCAAGTAACTTACCCATTGACGAAGCAGATTCACTATGCGCAAGCCTATCTAAAATTTCAATTTTCTTCTCCAAACTCATCACTTTTTTTGCCATTTTTACTAACTTTTCTTTCATTTAGCTCATCATTCTCTTTGGGGTCATGATTAAGCAATATTACTAATAAAATACTATGAAAACAGCGCAATAAATTCATGAAATAGGCGAGAAACTGCACGAAAACACTACCGCAGTGACTACGAGACATTGAGAAAGAAAAAGGTTTAGAAAAAAATGTCGCGGAGTAAGCGGAACTTAAGCGATCATTTGCGGATACGCGAATTTCGGCATTGCGAATGAAAAAATAGGCAATTGAAATGAAAATCGCAGATATGCAAATTTTGCGAATGGCAAGGGATTACTGTATCTGCAAAGCATTTATATAAGATAGTAATATCCAAGATTTGAAAAAAAAATATAATAATAAGATACAATACATAAAATTAAAAGAAAATCTAGTTGTGAAGGCATATGACAATTAACACTTTTGCAAAATGCACCATCGGAAAATGTTACGCAGGCGTTCCAAAAATTTTCAGAAGTGGAATTATGCATCCCAGGCATCATGTGATACTTCAAAATGTCCTGTGACTATTCCATATATCACTTGAACATTGTAAATATCACGTGGGCATTACAGCAACCCCTAAGTGTCGACCCATGTACTCAATACGGTATGGGAACTGCTAATCTTTTTTAGGTTTTTGACAAGCTGAATTATCTTAAATCTGGAAAACCTTGATATATTACAAAAGAGGAATCTTTTTATGGAAGAGCAAGACAAGTTGCAAGGGGCAAAAGGAAGTTTTAGTAGGTGGTTTACAGACATTGTGAGTATTTTCAAATTGTTGTATTTTTTTATTTTTTCAGTACAGATGAATCGTTGAAGATATAACATTTTTTTGTAAATTTAATGGTAAATTGAATAAAACAAATGCCTTAAAAAGCTTTTAACTTTTCTAAGTTTATGATTACACATGTGTTCTGATACACACAACGTCATATCTCCGCATCTACTGAACGAAATAGAACAATTTTCACCATGTAACTTCTATAATTGTAAGTGGTAGCCCCTCCGGGCCCTTCCCCCCTTTCCCACCCCCTATTCGCAGCTTGTGCCAGCGTAGCGCTGAATGATGAGCATACTGTGCATTCCTGACCACCCACTTCCTACCACCCGCTTCCTGCCTCCGTCCTGGGAACCCTGGAGTCAGCAGTCCCAGGAAGGTTCCATCTGGAGTTTGGACTTGCTGGCTCTCGCGGAGTGCAAGCTGCAGTTAGTAAGGAACCAATGAGGTTCTGCGGACCGGACGGTCACGTGGGGACACCACTGGGAGATGCCACAGATATTATGGTAACGCGTGTGGTTGGAGGGAGACTCAGGAGTGGTGAGTCGGAGACGCCGGACGACGGTCGGCCGTCGCCGGTCGTGGAATGTGAAATGTAACCATGGAGCAATAAAGAGTAGCCTTCTGTCGGAAGTAATACCCTTTTATTGGTGAATCCCTGCCAGATCCTCTCCCAAACGGGGCTCCGAACCTGCGGAGCGGTTACATAATCATAATATAATAATAACTACTGCATAACTAAAAACTTTATAGGTTTTATGAAATGTCTTTTAAAAATATACGAAATGTAAAATTTATTTCAAATTTTTAGTCAAGACATGAAAAAGTTGACCTGCGAGAAACTTTTTTCCTATTAGGTTTAGGTAGGTATATCCAGCAAATGAAATGTTAATAAAAGCTGAAATATTATTTTGAAAAAGACAGCATATCAATGCCATTTATAGTTTTCGCAATACTGAAAGATATATGAAAGCACGGATGTGAGCTGGCGATTTAAGTATTTCGTATTTCTCTTATCTCCTGTAAAGAGTGTGCTTAACATAAGATAACGTAAAAGGTATTGTTTATAAATGTCATGTTCTACTAAAATCCTCAAAAACTTTAATGCATATCCAATAAAAATGAAAAAGTTATGAATTTTCAAATTTCAGGAATCAAAATTGCATTTTTCAACCCAAAAAGTGGGATTTAATGAAATGACCTCTGTGCTTGAGTGAATGTTATGCTGAGTTCACTTTGGTAGGTGTTTTCGGTTAGGACCCTGGAACATGAAAGCATTAAGCTGCTAGATTTACGTTATCCATTCAATCATATACAGGTAGACCCCAATTTACATTACCCCAATTTAGTATGCCCCGTTTCACCAAGTTTCGAAGTTATGAAAAAAAAAATTTTGTCCAGTCTTTCGTTATATGAACCAAAACACCAATGTTACAAAAAACTTATTTTTTCATTGCAAATCTCGTAAAGAAAACGAGTAAGAGAAGGAAAAAATAATATTACTAATCAATAATAATACAGTATTAATGATTACAAAAGAAAAAGTTAGTTGAAAATATATGTAATTTAAAATGGATTAAATTATTATACTTAAAAATCCTAGTCAAAACCCATAATCTCAAAAGGATGAAATCGCACATGGATGGAATCTTGAATGTACGGAATCTCGAAAATTAATACGTGTTTATTTAAAGAAGACCCTTTAAGAACATAGCATTAACTAGGGATGTGCTGCCAAATATACAGGGTAATTCATAAATACCTGAACACTTTAGAAAATTTATTACAGGAAAATCAACAATACAATTGCGACATGCAGCACACTGTTTGTTTCAGAACAGGTCAAAGTTTGTTTTACGTGCGGTGAAGTTTCAGTTTCATCCACCTGGCTGCGCTGATGTTGCTAGTACACAAAATGGCTTCCGGACCAGAGAAGGCTTTCTGTGTCTTGCAATTTCATCAAACCAAATGTGCAACTACAGTTCGGCGTAACTTCCGTACTCGATTTCATAAGGATCCTCCATCTTGGACTAGCATTTACTCCTGGTATCAACCAGGGTTGTTAAACGAAACCGAACCCACTAAAGAGGAACGGTTCCAGATAGGTTTCGGTTCAAGGAACGGTTCAGAGGAACCAAACCGAAAAAGGAACCAAAGTCGTGGAACGAAAGTGGAACCGGAACGAAAGTGGAACGAAATCTTCGGAACGAAATGTCGATGGAACGAAACTGAACCGTTCCGGATCGGGTTCGCACAGGAAATAGTTTCGTTCCGGCTCCTTCTACTTTGGTTCCAGCTTTGGTTCCAGCCAGTTTTCAATGGTTTTTACTCGCGTCTAACGGCGAGAGGAGAGGGCGAGGGGGGAATGCGAGAGGGGAGGTCGGGGATAGGAGGGGGATCTTAGTTCCTAATATCACCACCACCACCGACGGTTGCTACCGCGCGCAGACGACCGGCGTCGACGCGTAGTCGACGCATCTCGCGCTCCGTAATAAGGGACCGTCCATATATTACGTAAGACGTTTTAGGCCACTTTTTGACCCCCCCTCTCCCCCATTTAAGAAAACATAAGAACCAATGGGACCCCCCCCCCCCCCCCCGCCCCTCCTAAATCTTACGTAAGAAATCTGAGGTTTTTTTCACTCGCGAGCTCACCACTACTGATGTTTCACTTCGAATGAGTATTTGATAATTTTCAGGGGTGGTAGTCAGATGGTCTAGTAAATAATTCCCCTATTATTTATAAACAAATGTTTATTATTTCAGTGAGAAGCCGTACTTGGCTAACAGTCACATAAAGGTAAACGTTTTTCACAACATAAAAAAATAGGTAATAAAAACCTTCCATAGATTTTGGAGCATCGAAACAAAAATAAAGACATGCCGACGTATTGGCACCCCTGTTGTGGTGAGCCCCCTAGACATCGAATAAAACTAATAAACATGGGCCAGACATGCGGAGGGGCATTCTACGAGACATTCGTGCATGCAGAGACAGGCTGTAATTGCAAAACATATCTGAAATGTGTCATCCGCAATGCTTACCTTCACAAAAAAGCTCTTGAGAGTAGCTTTCCACTTCGTAGCTTCTTGATTCAGTTGCTGAATTTTACTGTCAATGTGTTTTTCAAATGCCATACCATCCTTCCCAAATTCAGTTTTAGCTCTTCGCCAGATGACATTTGCCTCCTCATGGGCTCGTTGTGGAGTTTTGCTTGGGTAGCAATTCTTGAAAGCTTCAAAGAGCCTTTTATAGAGATCTGCTCTAGACCCCATCATTCGAGCGAAAGTAAGTCATTTAAACCCGCGGTACCCTCGCGCAGCACTCCTGTCTGCCGGTAGCGGCTCGCGTCAGGTTGGAACTTGCAGCACGTGCATCATGCAGAGTGGGACTCAGGGAGCGGGGTGGGGGTACAAGAAAGCTCGGCAATAAAAGTGCAGCGCCCCCATGTGGCAGAGCATCGGCGCCCGCTTCGACTGACAGTGAGTCCTGCTATCGCTGGAGCGCCGCATTAGCGGTGTTAAATGCGTTTCATTCAGAGTACTGTTCTGGGACGCAAACTGCGTTTTCGCTAAAGTAAAATCTTACGTAAGACCAATCGTAGACCCTTCCTCCCCCCTTGTAAGACAACGTAAGACTCATCCGCACCCCCCCTCCCCCCAAACGTCTTACGTAATATATGGACGGCCCCTAACCGTACCGTTAAGCGACGGCTTCGCACATTGGCTCCTCGTAGGAAGCCGGCTCCTCAGTTTAGTTTTCGTCAGTTTGCTCATCGGTTAGTTTGTATTTAGTGCGAATTTTTCCGGAAAAACGATATTTAAAAAAATAGTGAAATTTCGGTTGGCCATTGGGGATGGATCTAAAAAACCAAGAAGATATTGAATATGTTAAAACAGCTTACATTAGAAGAATAAAATTAAGCCTAATTAAGCCCCTAAGGCTTCAACTCTATGCGAGTACCTCGCTCTCTTCTCCGCTCCAAGACCAGAATAATGGTGCAGTTTGCTTGGAACGAAACTACTGAACGTATCTCCCAAAAACTCTCAACTTGAACCCGAACCCATTCAAGAAAAGGAACCGTTCCGGAACGAAATATTTCGTTCCGACTAAACAATTTCGTTCCGGAACGGAACTAAACCCATCACGGAACATACAGTTTCGTTACGAACCGAAACTAAATGGCAAGAGAAAAGATATAGTTTCGTTCCGAACCGAAACTATTCTTTGGGTTCGGTTTCGTTTAACATCCCTGGTATCAACAGTTTGAAAGAACAGGTTGTCTTTGCAAAGGTAAGCCTCCCGGTCGCCGTGCCTCAGAGGAGACAGTGGAATGTGTCCGACGGTCATTCCAAAGGAGTCCCAGAAAGTCAACAGTGCGAGTTAGCCGTGAGTTATGCGTGTCTCAATCAACTGTGTGGCGGATCGTACGCAAGAGGTTAATGATGTGGCCATACAAGTTGCAGCTTTTGCAAGCACTGAAGCCTGGGGATAAGGAAAAACGGTTCCAGTTTTGCATCGAGTTGCAGCGTAGGATCGAGGAGGAAGAGACCTTATTGTCCAGAATTGTCTTCAGTGATGAATCCACGTTTCATCTGGATGGAAAAGTGAATCGGCACAACGTCCGCATTTGGGGAACACAGAATCCACATCAATTTATCGAACATGAAAGAGATACTCCCAAAGTTAACGTGTTTTGTGTTGTTTCCTGACGCGGGGTTTACGGGCCGTTCTTTTTCTGCGAGGCAACCATCACAGGGATGTCGTACCTAGACATGTTAATTAACTGGTTGTTTCCTCAACTTGAGCAGTATGAAGATGATTTCATTCTCCAGCAAGATGGAGCCCACCTCATTTTCATCGGGGCGTGCGTAGTCATCTGAACAAAACACTGCCAGGCCAGGCTGGATAGGTCGTTGCACAGACAACGACAAAACATTCTTGAAATGGCCCTCTAGGTCTCCAGACATAACGCCGCTGGATTATTTTTTGTGGGGGTTTGTTAAAGACAGGGTGTATGTGCCACCTTTGCCCCGTGATTTGGAAGAGTTAAAGATAAGAATAAGGAATGCAATCGCAGAAATTTCTGTGGACAATCTAGTGATGGCATGGGAGGAACTGGATTACAGAATTGACATGTGCAAGACAACCCATGGGGATCACATTGAGATTCTGTAGGCAAAGATAAAAACTTTTTGAGATCCTACAACAAACAGTGTGCCGCATGTCGCAATTGTATTGTTGATTTTCCTGTAATAAATTTTCTGAAGTGTTCAGGTATTTATGAATAACCCTGTATAACAACTGGTGCGCTATTTTCACCGCCTCTGGCAGCTAGGCATCCCATTCAGCATCAAATTCATGACCTTTTTTTGCGGCCCTGAGTTCGCATTATCTGATCTTTACTGGAATTAGAAGGGATTTCAATAATAAAAAACAAGATAATATTGTAAATAAAAATTAAATTTTTAAATATCATTAATGACTAATATATCAAGGGTGGTGACTTCGAATAAGCATATTCCATGTGCAATTGTTTGACATCTTTCAGATAATAAATTGCTACATAACACCATCTAGAAAGCTCCCTTCAACTTTTGGAGTCCCATCATTATCAGATCCTGATGCGTCGCTAACCTCTGGATAACATGGAATGCTTAGCTCAACAACCGGTTTGCCGAGCATCAAAAATTTTAACGGACAGCTCATGCGGGCTGGACGGAGAAGACTGCAGTACACCCCGGGCGTTAACTATCTTTTTCATCTGCTATCTTCAAACAAAATAGCTCATGTTTAAATATTTAAAATTGAATAGTCCAGACGAAATTTGCTTTAATGAACTTTGAAAGAAAACTGAAACTGAATAAGTACCCTTTCAAGGTTTTGTGCATCATATAATGTTGTCGGAAATAATGTGCAAAGAGACATATTTCCTGCCTTCAGCTGATCACGGGATCAGATAACATTTTTATCATAATAGACAGCAGGCATGATCATATTATGCGGAGAAAATTTCGTGTTACAATAATTTTTGGTTTTAGAATCCGCATTTGTTTACAACAGGTGACTTAAAAATAACCGGTAATAATATCATAAACTTACACCACACATTCTAGATAACGTGCCATCAGAAATTCAGCATCATTATCGTCTTGACTACAAGTGTGCAGATGTGAGAACATTTTTGCAAAGTATTGCAACTATTTTTACCAATTATTATTTGGTACAATAAGAAAATTGTTCAATTTCTACTCACATCTACATCAGAAAAATGTCCAGCAAATATTCTCAGCGGCTGGTGATGATCTGTACTCCATAGACGAGCAGTACGGTCATGTGCCGCAGATGCAAAATAATGGCCATGCGGTGAGAATTTCACATCCCAAACTGGGAACACGTGGCCCCTAAATCATTGAAATAAGCAAAAGTTGAATGTTTGATATGGGGTTTCACAGTGAAATGACTAAATCGATAAATTTGTAATAAATGTGATCAAAAATGAGAAAAAGCTATTACTTTCAGCTACCAAAATGAATTTATTCCCATAATAATAGCAAATGTAACTGATTTTGAATCTTATACCATAGCTCATAATGGAATTTATATTGCAACAAGTGTAAGTGCCACCCAATGAATTTCAGTGGATTTAGTGAATCTACTTTCGCTGCCAATTCTAGGACGTAATATGCGAGATATACAAAAAACATTTTAGTCTACGAAAAACTGAAAATTGTCTATAAAGAATACTTTTTCACTTAACTTTTTGGTACTTTCCCATTTTGGCCCTGCAAATATTTTTCATTGTTAAATTTTATTTATTTTAGTACCGTTGACAATTTTTTTCTTGTTATTTTTCTTGGTGAGCCTTTGGCTCATTTTCTCTTTAATCGAGTGTATAGTTGGAATTTTTAATTACAAGTAACCGAGGCTATTGGCGAGCCGAAGGCTTGCCAATACCCTTGGTTGCAATATGAAATAAAATTTAACAATGAAAAATTTTCGGGGCCAAAACGGGAAAGTACCAACTTTTCTTAACAATTAACCAAATTTGTTTGTAAACAATCCATTTCCAAGCGTATTAAATTCAAACATTACGATAATTTTATTTCCTATCATATCACTTTTGCCAAATCCAGCTTCATTTCTTGTTATTATGCCTTTCTGAAATGTTTACTTTTATGCCTTGTAAGCAAGAAACCCACGAAAAGACAACGTGTTGTCCTAACCTATACTTTGCCTATACCTATACTACAATATAGGTCCGAAAGATAGAAGGGACAGACAGACAAACGACTTTATTTAGGGCAAAATTGAGACTACATAGTCCCTTCTTACATTTAACCCTACGTTATGAATTACTAATAACATATAAACATACAAACAGAAGACAAATACCTGAAACTAAACAAATGAAAAAAGAACAAAAAAAACACAATTAAGAGATTGAATTACAAATTGGGAAACTTTTAAAACGAGAAGACTGAGTATTTGAGGTAAAAACCTAGGAAGGACCTGACATGGCCAACCTAGTAAAAAACCACTCAGGAAAACACCCATGAAGGGAAGGCGGGTGGAAAAAACCTTCGAAAATCCTACATACATAAAAGAACAATTGTGGAATTACAAATAGTAGGTACAATTTTGAGATATAAAAATTGCAAGATATATTTTAAAGAGTTGAAAAATGAATGTGAAGATTAATCAAATTGAGTGAGATTAAATGAAAACATAAATGTTAAAAATAAGTAGAAATATGTAAATAATAATAATAACTATACACATACATACATATATACAAAAGGAAAAAAAGCTTATTTACATTAAGTCATTTCATCTTAGCGGCGAGTTTCTGTAAGATTAACAATCCGTTTTGATAAGTGCGAGTTGTTCTGTGCTTTCTTGTGTGTCGTTGTTCTCGGAGGGTTTGGGAGAGAAGCAGAGAATTAGTAGGCTGTTCTTTCAGTGTTGTTATTCCTTTGTAATGCAAGTAGGTGTTTATGATAAGCATGTTTAAATGAATTTAAAGATGGTGAGTTTATAAGAAAATCTGGAAGTTCGTCCCATAATCTGCAAGTCATTACCCTGAATGATTTGTTATATATTTCAGTTCTGTGATGAGGACGATACGGAAGAGCAGCTCCAACCCTAAATTTATATTAATATTTGAAAAATAAAACTTATAATGAAAATAAATTACCATACCTGCTGCAAATTTATATTAGTATTTGAAAAACAAAACATTTAATGTAAATAATTTACCACACCTTTTCAGTCTTCACACTATTCTTTCACAAGTATAATTTCATCCAAAACAATTGTTTGAAAGAATATTATTGTAGTAAGACTCAGCAAAGAATTATTAATAAATCACAAATTACTACGATTGACTGAAATAGATTAATTCACTCAGATCAATCAGTAAATAATGAAAGCGTTGCTATAAATAATCAACAATGGATTAACCTTTAAAGGACGGCTGACGCAGCATATGTACCCACTTTGGTGGGCTTTAACGGCCGAGCGACGCAGCATATGCGCGAATAACATTTGGCTAGCATTTTGCCTATTATTTTATTGGTATGCCATATAATACCAATTTTTCTTTACCCAGCCACTCTAGAATGATTGTTCTTTCTGATGGCTATAGATTTTCCTTTCATTCAACGAAATAATCAATTAGTTCCTGACGAAGTGTTCTGTTATTTACGACTGGCAGCTAATTGAATAAGATGGCCTACTTCCATAAAATGATTCAGATTGTGTCCGAGTCATTCTCACAATGCAGTCTAAACATTTTCCCTATCCTTATATGAATGCTGTGTAAAGATGAAACAACAGACGAGGGGAGAACCCCAGCCTCTCTTGAGATAAGTAGCGTAAGCATTTCTCTGGCTATGGGAAGCCCCTGCCTTAGGAAAGGGAGATGACGCAAACACAGCACTGAGTGACTGCAAGGTTTACTCTCCCTTTGTTTTCAAGGCAATTCTTTGGTGGACCATCTGTGAGAGCGGTGTTTTCTGTAATCTTTCAGTTACGAAAATGGACAGGGAAGCACTCACGGAGGATGAAATCGAAATATTTCTTGATGAAGACTCAGAGGCAGAAACAGACATCGACGATTCGGAAGATTGCATTGTGTTTGTCACTATGTTTCTGTGTGTATCATACAAGGGTTTCACTGCGGGAGTGAACTACGAGGGCAAGTCAATAAGTATCCGCAAAATGCTCATATTTTTTTTGTTGAGATTCGCGCCTCTGCGGAATGCGTGTGCAATATTAAGCACGAAGCCTTTTTGTTGTTGTAGTGGCATATTTGACCTTGTCCATGCAGTTGACTTTCAACAATAGCAGTGTCAACATGGCCGCTCCGCTTATCACATCACCAAAGAAGAGTAGCATGCAGTCATTCAATTTTTGTGGGCTGAAGGTGTAACAGGTGCAGAAATTCATTGAAGACTATCAGCGAAGTACGGCAGCAGCGATTTTCTACAGCGAAGCATGTACGAGTGGATAGACATGTTCAAAAATTGCCGAGCAAGTGTCACAGGCAAACAACACATCGACGACTGATGACAACATTGAAGAAGTCTGCGCACTGATTCTTGCAAACAGAAAGGTAACTGTCAATGAAGTGGCAAACCACCTGCAGATTAGTCACCATTCGGCCTATGAATTTATCCACAACAGACTTCTCATCCATAAATTTTGTGCAAAATGGGTTCCAAACAGGGTTGCCACCTCAAAGTCCTCACCAACCCGGACATTTTCAGTTCTGACCCGGAGATTTCTCTGGTCTGACCCAGAGATTTCCTAATTTGACCCGGAGATTTTTAAAGGCCAACTTTTTTACTGTTTTTGCCCTTCCAGAATGAAAATAGGATTATGGTTTCTTTGTTGTAACTGTCTATGATTCTGCCTTTGTTTGCCGGTCCCCACTATCAAATTTTGATCCAATGCACCAACCTTCATGATAATTGGTTAGAAACTTTCTACTGAGGCCAAGATCATGGGGATAGGTTTTATGACGAAAATTGAAGTTCCGGGATCGATTCCATGAATTATCCTTTCCTTTTGATTTAAATGGGTAATCTGAAACCCATCATGCAGGGTTATTTCCCTACCCACACTAAAATACATAAGAAAAATTATATCAGCGATGGATTTTTGCTTTTCTCTGCGGAATGGAATGGAAATTCTAATTTTTGTCGTAGAATTTCCTAATTGATCGTATTTCTTTAAATTTTGCGTTGATAATTGCAATTTTGCAATTTTTTTCCATCTTAACAAGATTATTGTCATGGAGACGATTATTTCTTAACTGCCCTGGGGTATAATCTAGTATACAAATGCGTCATTTTTTCTCCCGAAATCACGTAATCAACTGAAGTTTTTATTAAAATGTAAGTATAATACCTGATGATGTTACCTAAAATATGTAATGTGGGAAAACAAAGAGCAGCTTGTGTTGCTTCATACACCGTACTGCATTACTGTTTTAAAAAAATATTTTCAAGTATATTCGGGACCGGTCAAGCATTTAAGGGGGCCCGGATACAAATAATTTTGGGGACCCTACTCCACCTCCTACCAGGGCATCGAACCGCAACCGAACCGAAAACCCGAACCAAAAAAAAACCGATATTTTTGGCCGGAGTGGAACCGAACCCGAACGGAAAAAACTAAATGTGTTGAACCCGAACCGAAACCGAAAACCGATATTTATTTTGCTCCTTTATTTCGGTTCGGATAAACAGTGTAAGCGAAAGGCGGAATTTTCCAACCGCTCAGTAACCTTCCATGTTCAAATGGTCATCGCCTCCCTTACGCTCCCATACCCTGTCGCCATGGGGTCCAAACTCCCACCAAGTTCACTAATCCTCAAGTTCCTTGGTTCGTTCCATGAACACGACCTAAGTCTCTTCTAAGTTAATACCTACCGACTTCAGGAAATCTATACATTTGAGAATTTCTTGAACCTTATGAATGCCTAGTAGGAGAAGAGAAGTTTTCCCCAATGTTTCATCTGCTACACGTCCACAACCTTTAATTCCTTCATATGAACTAGTATCCATCAGTCTGGCCATGCTAATTATTGAAGAAGGACTGTTCCATGTTTGTTCCTTGTGCGCATTTCTGCATTGTTGCCCTTTGTTACAGGTTCGTAATTTTAAATAGGTATATATTGTAAAATCGAAAAGTTTAATTTTATATTCGATGTTAGTCGTTACTGAAAACAGGAATAAAAAATCTATGTATATTTGTTATTTACATCAAAATTTTTAGCTTGTCGGTGTGAATAATGAAGTGTTAAGGACAAGATAAATTATCCAGCGTGGAATAAGTGCCTCATTTTCTATATATGTACTTTAATTTCAAGAGAATATTTGTTATAGTGAGAAATTAATTCAAAGTAATTCATTGCTGTGGTTTTGATGCAACTATTATACTTGCATATTTGATAATGACATCATTGAAATCAAAGCAAAGTTTAAAGTGTCAAATTTCTGTTTTAAATACTATTTTCAAGAATCTTCCATTTACCCTGTTGCTTTTAAGTTAATGTCAATGAATGTTTTCTTTGTGTGTTTGCAAAATTCCGTCATAGTAAATTTGTATCGTGCTAATAAACATTTCTCAGCCTTTCTGGATTTTCAGACCCTCAATTTCCGCGGGCTTCTTCCTCATAAAATTTTTATACATTTTTAAATTCATTTACGTGGTATTTGAATGAAAAAATAAAGCCGTGCATTTACTGTTTTTATAATCTAAAAATTCTTAATGAAAATAACGTCATTTATTATTCAACTTATCGACACTATTGAGACAACGCGATCTCTTATTTTGCCGCATGATTTGTGAATAAAAATATTAATAATTCATTATTAGGCATTCAAGCTTTAGCGCGTATTTCTTTGGTCTGTCCGTTCTTCTACCCGGATGCAATTATTTTCTTCAAAGCTATTCAGCGGATTTTAATGAAATTTAGTACTAATGACTAAGCACAGTAAATTAGAAAATGAATAAATTAGAAAATACATAACATAATAAGTTTAGAATACTGTATTGCAGGAAACGTGCTTATTTTTAATTCACCTTACACTTTCCTAAATTGTTGAAATCTTTTGCGACGCATGTATGGTTTGTAAGTTATTCAATTCTAAATGAATCTTAAATAAATAAAATACATACTAAATATTTACATTTTTATAATTTATTTTTGTGTTTTAATATTAGTTTTTTAATAACACTATTGTTACAGTGAAGATGTATTTGATTTAATTAGAAAATTACATAAATTAATAAATCAGTTCTTGAAAGTTTCTTAAAATTATTTTAAGGTCGGAGCGAAAAAAACCGGTTCGAACCCATTCACTGATGATTGCTGGAGCGAAACCGGAACCGAACCGATATTTTTTGTTTTGAGTGACTGGAACGAAAACCGGAGCGAAAAAAATTACGGTTCGATGCCCTGCCTCCTACACACGAAAAAGATACAAAAATTACGAAAAATATAATTTTTAATAAAAATTTATTACTTCCTAAAATTTAAAATAATCATAATGTGAAAACAGCAGTATAGTAAGAAAAAACGAGGTATACTAACTATAATTATTTCGATCAATGTTTGTTGATTTATTTAATGCCGTTTTCTCTATGAACTTGGAGAAATCGTAATTTTTTAATAAAAGTTTGCACAAAATTTTTGGCAGATTCTTTAATAAGTAACTGACATCTGTAAATTTTGGGTCAATAAACGAATGTCTATTCGGGGGCCCGGAAAACTCGCAACAGCTGCACCCCCTCTCCCCCCTCCCTCCCTTTGACCGGCCCTGTGTACCTTCTACCAGGTTAATTGCATGGCACAGCCTTTCTAGAATGAAATCTTTATTCTCTTAGAGAAGTTAAAAATAAATCGTAATATTTAATGCCAATTTCGAAAATATTCTTTTTGACCCAGAGATTTTTTCTCTCGCGCAGAGGCAAGTCCGAAAACCCGGAGACTTTGGGTCAAACCCGGAGAGGTGATAACCCTGGTTCCAAACAACTCACTGAACAGCACAGTCATATCCATTTGGACATTTGTAACCGACTTTTGTACTGGTATCAAGAGGATGGTGATGCCTTCCTGAATCGCATTCTCACTGATGACGAAAAGTGGGTCCACGACTATGAGCCGGATAACATACATCGGAGTATGGAGTGGAACACCCTACGTCCCCCATCAGAAAGAAGTTCAAATCTGAGCCGACTGCGAAAAGTGATGCTCACACTTTTCTGAGATTAACAAGGACCAATCTTTAAACATTACCAGGAAAGGGATATGAAGATGAACAGTGTACGCTACAGTGAGATGTTGCGTGATGAGATGAAACTAGCAATTTGGAGTAAATGTCGAAGAAAACTGCCCCAAGGTGTTGTGTTGTTGCATAACAATGTCCATCCCCATAATGCTGTCCACAAAGTTGAAACACTCCAGCAGCTATGCTTTGAGGTCCTAGAACATCCATCATCAGACTATCATCTGTTTGGACTCCTCAAAGTTGCTTTAAGAGGCCATCGTTTTCCCAACGACAATAAGGTGAAGGAGGCGGTGTATAAACCGAAAACATTTTTTTCTGAAGGCATACAAAACCTTGTGCAACGCTGAACCAAGTTTGTTGAAAAGCAGGGTGACTATGTTGAAAAATGATGCACTTGTGAATTCTGTATTGTTGTTATGTGAATTTAAATAAATACATTGCGGATACTTTTTGACTCGCCCTTGTACAACAGAAAGATATCGGAATTGGCACTTTCATACAAAAAAAAGTCCTTTTCTGTTAATAACATAAAGAGGGTTTTTCTATTGTAAAAAGGTTCTTAATTAATAAAATGCTTTTTGTTTCACTTATCTATGATAATTCTTGGCAGAGATATAAAGAAATATCTCAAATAAGACATATTTGCAAATTTAAATGCCGAAAAACCCAGCCGGCTGCCTATACCACGGACTTTAAATTCCATCCTTTAAAGGTTAACATTAATCAAACTTAAAACTCTACCCATAAAGAATTACTTAAATCAAAACATATGTGTGTCAGCACACTGCATGTACCTCCTAGATTGCTGGCTTGCAAGGTAATCTCTAATAGGGATCCTAGCTTGTACAGAATAGCGTAAGCATGCTTGGGATAATACTGAGCTTCAGTTGCGTTTGTGGCAGTCTGGCCAAAATGTGCCAATACTGACCGGTAATGTGCCTGACCGTTAGCAGGGAATGCTGTGTCAGCACGGGTACGACTTAGGCTGGTAACCTAGTCTACTCTAATTTACCATTACTAACAAAGCTATACGAAAAGCATCGGATGACCAAAGCCATGGTGGGCGGAAGAGGTCAAAACTGGTGGGTCCATCACTAGACGACTTACATGAGTGGAAGTTAGGCACGTGGAATGTTAGAGGAGTGTATGGCAAAGAACATGAGTTGGTGAATGAAATGAATGTACGAGGATTGGATGTGCTGTGCGTATGTGAGACAAAAAGGAAGGGGAGTGATGCTGTGGTAATGAATGATGGTAGTTTGGCTCTGTGGTCTGGTGTGTATATATGTACATATGGGAGTCAAGGAGTTGGTTTGATTCTGAATAAAGAGCTAAAATGTATGTGAGAAAGTATGAATTTGTGTCACCCAGATTGTTGTGGGTTCATATGAAAGTAGGAATTCGTAGAATTCTGTTGGTTGCATGTTATGCTCCTGTAGATAGTGAGAGTGAAACAGTTAGAGATGAGTTGTGGGAGAAATTGAGAGATGTGTTGAATAATTGTGATGCAGGTGAGAGAATAACTGTACTCGGCGATATGAATGGGTGGGTAGGTGTCAGACGGGAGGGCACTGAGGAAGTGATGGGCCCCTTCGGTGACCCCAGAGTAAATGATAATGGTGAGAGTTTGATTGGAATTTGCATGGAAAAGTTTGTTTGTTTGAAATACATGGTATAAGCATAAGAACATCCACATGTATACATGGCAGAGGGGTGACTCAAAGTATGATTGATTTAGTTCTGTATGATGAAAGACTGAGAGATCTGGTGAAGGATACAAGGGTGATGTGGGACAGACCATTTTTTTGTTGTCTCTAGAGTGGATCTTGGAAGGAAATGGACCTGGAGGAAGAGTAAGGGTGTGAAACAGACTATAGTGAAAGTAGAGATATTGCAAGAGTGTGAGGTAAAGATCAAGTATATGAATGTGTTGGAATGTAAATTAACTGCTCAACGGACTGAATGGGAAGAGGATATAAGGAAAGGAAATGTGGAGGATGCTTGGAATAGACTGAAAGAGAATGTTACACAGTGTGCTTCAGAGGTGTGCGGAATGACTTTAGTGGGCTCTATGAAAAAGAATACCTGGTGGAATGAAACAGTGAGTGAAGCAGTTAATGAGAAGAAGGAGGCATATAAGAGGATGATTGCTGCAAGGAATGATAATAAAAGAAGGATTCAGCATGATGATTACAGGAAGAAAAATAAGGCTGTTAAGAATGCAGTTAAGGAAAGCAAAGAACGAGTACGTTTGAATGAGGCTGTAAAGATGCAGAATGATTTTGAAGGGAATAAGAAGTTAATATAAAAAGGGCGAGACAGGGCAGCAACAATGGAATGAATGGGATTGTAAATAAGGATGGGGAAACTGTGTGGAATGAACGTGAAGTGACAGAATGTTGGAAGGAGTATTTTGAAGACTTGTATGGAGGTAGTTCTGAAGAGTCTGGCATCCAAGGTGATACTGACTGTATGAAATGCTGAAATATGGATATAGCTTACTGAAGTGTATGACGTATGCCGTATGCTTCATCGTTGCCTGCTGTCACGTTGCGTGACGTATGTCTCGAGGGGTTCGCCTCCGAGACAGGCGGCATCGGCAGTTGTTGCTTGCCCAAGCCAGTTGTAAGTCGACCGACGAAATAAAGGTCTCGCTTAAGTATGGTCTTGTCATTCAACCCTCATCGAATATAAATGTGGCGACGAGGATGGGATGACAAGACCATACTTAAGCGAGACCTTTATTTCGTCGGTCGACTTACAACTGGCTCAGGCAAGCAACAACTGCCAACGACGCCTGTCTCGGAGGCGAACCCCTCGAGACATACGTCACGCAACGTTGCTGGTGAAACAAAAAAAGACAATATTCTGTCAAAAGTGTACAATGTAACCTTGCATGGCTGGCCAACATATGTAGATGACCCTGATTTAAAGCCTTTCATAAAAGAAAAAGATACTATTTCAATTGAAGGTGGTTGCTTATTGATTGGCAATGGAGTTGTTGTACCGCTCAAATTGAGAAGCGTTGTGCTAATGCTATTGTATGATCAGCATCCGGGAGAAGTTAGAATGAAAGGTTTAGCAAGGTCGTATGTATGGTGGCCAAACATCGACGAGGATATCAGTCAAACGATAAAATTGTGTGAAGTGTGTCAATCATGTCAAACTACGCATCAAAATTCAATCGAGCAGTGGACGTCAGCCACGAGAAACTGGCAGCGAGTGCACTTAGACTATGGAACCTTCGAATCTCAGTCTTTCCTTATTTTAATAGACGTACACTCTAAATGGCTGGACGTTACCCCAGTAAGACAGAATGATGCTGACTCCCTTATTTCCATTTTGGAAAAACATATCACTATCTTTGGATATCCAGAATCGATCGTAACTGACAATGGACCGCCTTTTTCATCGACTAAATTCTCTGATTGGTGTCAAACGTTCGATATTAAACTCATCCACTCGCCACCTTATCATCTGTGTTTGAATGGATTAGCAGAAAGATCCATACAAATTGTGAAAAACTACCTTAAAAAGCATTTACTTGAGGCTCGGACCAATAATATGAGATTTGACATAAAAAGCCAACTTCTTTCCTTCCTACTTGCATACAGAAACACGCCAACAGCAGCAAACATCATACCAGCACAACAGATATTTAAACAAAAACCACGAACACTACTCACTTACATACATCCTATGCTTAACCAGAAGAAAGATTATGTCATTAAAAATAAAAGTGTTAAAGTGTATTCAATTGGGGAAAATGTTTATTGTAAAACTCAAGAAAAATTCTGGGAAAAGGGTTGTGTTGTTGAAAAAATTTCTGCTCTTGTTCGTCTTAAATCAGGAATTGTGAAAACATTCCATGTAGACCGCTCGGGACATGTCTGGGAGGGAGGAGAGTGAGTCCGTAAGAATCGCGGAGCCCCTTTCAACGGGTGATCCAATGGTTACAGGGGAAGCAGGTCAGAGTTTCGACTGTTCTAACTCATTAGAACCTGGATCGGTCCCAATACCTGCTCGACCTTTGAGACGTTCAGAGCGGGTTCGTCGCCCTCCTCAAAGATATGGGTATTAAAAAGGATTTTATATATTTTTTTGTTTGTTTGAAAATGGATGTAATGTTTTGGTTTCCCATTGTAAGCAGGTAAGGATGAAGTGTATGACGTATGCCGTACGCTTCATTGTTGCCTGCCGTCACGTTGTGTGACATATGTCTCGAGGGGTTCGCCTCCGAGACAGGCAGCATCGGCAGTTGTTGCTTGCCCAAGCCAGTTGTAAGTCGACCGACGAAATAAAGGTCTCGCTTAAGTATGGTCTTGTCATTCAACCCTCACTGAATATAAAACTTACTTATGAGTTGGATGAGCGATTTATTTTGGTAGGGGGTGTTCTGATCAGATTTTTGCTCTCCAACAAGTAATCAAGAAGTGTATGAATGTGAGAAAGAAAGTGTATTGTGCATTTGTGGATTTGGAGAAGGCCTATGACAGAGTCAATAGAAATGACCTGTGGAATGTTCTGGCTAAGTATGGAGTGAACGACAGGTTAGTGAATGCAGTGAGAGCAGTCTACACAGGAAGTAAGGCTCACGTAGTATAAATGGTATGCTGAGTGACTGGTTTAAGACTGAAAGTGGTGTTTGGCAAGGGTGTGTGATGTCTCCTTGGTTGTTTGATGTGTTTGTGGATAAATCTGTGAGGAAAGTCTGTGAAAATACGAATGGTCTGCGGATTGGGGAAGTGAATGTGCGGGTGCTGTTGTATGCTGATGATGCTGTGTTGATATCTGAAACGCCGAATGAGTTGCAAAGAATGTTAGATAGTATGGCTGAAGTTACAGAGAGAATGGATCTGAAGATCAATGTGTCAAAAACAAAGGTGGTTGTGTTTGATAGAATGAATGAATTGAATGACTGTAGGCTGCGCATAAATGGTGAAGTTGTTGAACAGATGGATGAATTTGTGTACTTGGGAAGAATGTTTTCTAAGAATGGAAGAATAGATGGAGAGATAGAAAGGCATGTGAATGCGGGTAGAAAAGTGGTGGGTAGCATGTGGTTAGTACTAAATCGTAAAGAAGTGTCTAAGGAAGCAAAAATGGCTGTGTATAGAAGTGTGCTTGTACCCACCTTGTTGTATGGTAGTGAAACTTGGGTGTGTCAAGAGAAACACATGAGTAAGGTAAATGCAGTTGGAATGGGTTATATGAGGAGCATGTGTGGGAAAACCAGGAGAGAGAGAGAGTCAGGAAAACTTGGGTGATGAATGAATGTGGAATGAAAGAAACTTTAAGAGATCAGTATGAAAGGGGTGTGCTGCGATGGTTTGGGCATGTGGAGAGAGTGGATGAGAACCAGGTGACTAAATTGATATATGATTGTATAGTATGCGGATCAAAAGGGAGAGGAAGACCAAGAAAAGGCTGGCTGAATGTGGTGGAGGAGACTCTCAAGAAAACAGAGATCAGAAGTTTAAGGAATGGAAGACGATGTATGAAACGATGCATGGATGTGTTTGAAGCGAAAGAAGTATGTAAGGATAGGAAGGTGTGCAGAAATATTGTGAATGGTAGAGACATTTAGCTTGCTTACCCCGTACGAGACAGCGTGATTGGTATGTATGTATGTAAAACATATGTTATGCTGTCAATTTTTCATGTTGCAATTTTATTATTTGAAATGGCAACTAAAATAATGAAAATTAAATTAGATAATACTTTATGAATTTTTTTTGTGAATGAAACACTAAAATTTATAAATAATACACTTTAGTCATTCAGAGTAACTGTTAGCTAAACTTATGTTATCATACATCCATCGCTCTTGATAAAAAATATTTTATAGTTCCTGCATTTATTTTGAACTAGCAGAATTTCCCGTTGAATTTTAACGTATTTAGTGAAGCTACTACAGCACAACATACAAATTCTTAAAAATATATAGTAGACACTTTTTAAATTACAATTACCTTTTCTTAAGAATTAATCATATTCGCTTGTAACAATCCATTTCCGAGCCTATTGCATTCATATATAACGATAATTTTATTTCCTATCATATTACTTTCGCCAAATCCAGCTTCATTTCTTGTGTAATTATGCCTCGCTGAAATATTTACTTTAATGTCTTGTAAGCAAGAAACCCGTGAAAAAGCAACGTACAGTTGTCCATGATTGAACACTGACTCCGGTAAATGTACACCAGATACGTGAGCTTATTTACGTTAATAAACATTATAATGTATACTATAATGATTTTACTTACAAAAAATGTAAGATTCCAGTATTCAATAGACGAAAGAAGGTTCAATTACTTTAATCAATAAACGCTTCCTGAATAATAATATGTATCTATTTACATTGCTATCCATAAACATCGATCGTTTCGTTGCTTAAACAAAAGTGCGAAGCGAATAACGCTAAACTTTCGTGTATTTGTAAGCTTCATTGAAGCTAATTGAATCGGAGGTAACAATGACGGCCGCCTTGGCAACGCCCGGAAAGACTACGAAAAATCCACAAAATTTCAAAACAAAGAGCGTATTTCTGAAAACTTTGACCGTGTAACATGTAAACTTCACAGGAACAAGATAGTATAGAGTTTTATTCATCGAATAAAGCAAAAACGAAAAAAATTGGCCCATATTTACTTATTTTTATGCTTGAAGGAAGAATATCTTGCAAGTCAAGAAATGGATTCATACATGTTATCTTATGGAAAAATGGTAATTCCCTATATTGGCAGCACTGATTAATCCCGGTTGACCAAACCTTGACCATTCACTAAGTAAGGAAGAATCGTACCAAATTTGGTTATTCTAGCTTTTACCGTTTAGGAGGTGTTCCATGAACAAACACAAATACACAAACTTCAAAATATATTATAGTAGATAATATTTTCTCCATCACCAAGCTTTTATATTTTCCACCAATCTGAAGTTGAGAAATCAAAATCTGACCAATCATCAGATCTACAGACGGATGGACATTCCAGCTGTTATATTGAAGATTAGCTTATAAGCCCATAAAAATGTACTATACTTATTAAAACTCTAATTTCAATTCTATTCATTCATTTATATAATATAGGTGACCTCCGAGTTTCGACTGTTCGAGATTCGACAAGTTCAAGATTTTGACACAGCCGATCGGATTGGGAACTACTTTATGCGGAGTAATTTTCGCAGAGTAACTGGTTCCGACCAACCACATGAGGTTTAGTTTAAGTGTAGACATAATTATATCTGCTCTAATTGTTTGAATTTGTGCTGATTTCACTCTTTTTTCTGTTAATCTTTTATTTAAATTTATTTATTTTGATTTATTTATAAATTTAGCACTTGACATGGCATCTAAAAGGAAATGTAATAGTGATAATGTAAGTGAATCAAATAAGAGTGCATAAGACTCATAGTTATGAATTGAAATTAGAAATTTTAAAGTGTGTCGAGAAAGGTGAAAGTCAAACTGAAATCGCACGATCGTTGGGAATGTGTCGTTCAACTATTAGCACTTATGTGAAACGCAGAAAATTCTAGAACGTGATAAATTCAGGTAATTTGATAACAACAATAAACAGTCCTAGGCTCGGTGTTGTGATTCCTAAAATGGAAAAACTTTTAAAACTTTGGGTAGATGATCAGTGTCAGAGAAACATTCCTAATAGTGAAGCCATGATTAGAGCAAAGACTAAGGATCTCTATGATGATTTGAAGGAAAGGGATGAAATTTCTGTTGATGAGCCTCCATTTAGTGCAAGTCATGGCTGGTTTGACAGATTTAAGAGAAGGGCAGGTTTGCATAACCTTAAATTAACTGACGAGGCTTCAAGTGCAAACACTGATGCTGCCTCATGTTATCCTGATGAATTCCCCACCCAATAGCTCCTCTTCTTCCAACTAAAATCTTCCAACTTCTCAATTAATAAACCAAGTCCAGTAAGTGCAGTTGAAAAAGATTTAACGTATGAAAATTTTTTTAATTTTATTGCTTCTTTATTCTTAAGTTATTCTGTGCTTTTTTAATAACTTTTATATTAATTTCGCTGCGATAAATAGTTGTATGTATAGATAGATGTATACATGTATGTTGCCCGACTCGCGCAAGCCGGACCGGACCGTCTGCAGAACATATTGCATACATAAGGTGACCATCCGTCCTGTATTTTACAGGACAGTCCTGTATTTATGCACCTTGTCCTGTACATTTTAAATTATTATGTCCTGTATTTCATCAACTGCCCCGTAAAATTCTGTATTTTCTGACGTGAAAGTTTTTACAAATATATTATAATAAGAAAAACATCGCAAATAAATTATATTTTCAATTGTATTCCAAATTCTTGCTCTCGTTCTTATTTCGATGTTGTATATCGATATATTGATTTCATACCCAGTTATTCCAATAGTTGAACGTCAAAAAATTGATTAGCATACAAGTATTCATGTGACAATTTTTTCTGAAGAAAATGACCCCAAAAAGAAAATGCGTTTTCAATAGCATTTTACAGAAGGAATATCCTTACATTAAGAAAACTGTTTCCAGCAGAGATGTTAAGTGTGAGAAGTGTTTTTCATCATTTTCAGTGGCTAATGGTGGAAGATCAGACATTATACAACACTTGAAAACACTTAGACATAAAAAAAGCAATATCGTGGCTTCGTCAAATAAATTAGTTACATCTTATATGCAAAAAGAAGCATTTGATAATAATGAACAAAATTTAGCTCTGGTTGAAGGAGCTTGGGCATATCATACAGTGAAACATAATCATTCATTTCATTCTACTGACTGTACATCTAAACTAATCAAGAAGTGTTTTGAGAAAAACTTTTCATGTGCTAGAACTAAAAGTGAGGCAATTGTTTCCAAGGTTTTTTGCCCCAAATCATTAGAGAATCTTAAAGTGGAACTAGCCCTAACAAATTGTGTTTCTGTGTATTTTGATTGCTCTAACCATGGTAACATAAAAATTTGTCCAATTTTGGTAAGATATTTCTTGCCAAATTGTGGGGTGAAAGTTAACATTATGGAATTGAAGCAGCTGTGCAGTGAAACTTCAGACATTCTCTCAAATTACATAAAAGAAACTTTGGTAAATTATCAAGTGGCAAACAAACTGTTAGCTTTATGTGCTGATAATATGAACTGTAATTTTGGAGGAGTATCAAGAAGTGGAAAAAATGTGTTCTATAAAATGCAACAGCAACAATCACTGGGTACACATTTAATTGGTGTAAATTGTGCTTGCCATGTCTTAAATAACTGAATACAAATGGCATCAGACTGTCTTCCTATTGACACTGAAATTGTAATTGTGAAAATTTACTCATTCTTCTACATTTACACAGTCAGAGTAGTACAGTTAACCACTCATCTGGGTATGCCGTGCATAGACGTCAGGGCCCGATGCACCGGTGTTGGGTATGACGGATTTAGACGTCATGGCATTTTTCATGCTGATTGCTATGGGTATGCCAGGATTTTCCGTCCTGTAGCATCTCGCACTTATAGATGGGTTTCTTCTAGTTCGTCCTACCTACCACAGATGGCCTTGTCTTCCTTTTTCTTTGAGAAGCAGGTCTTCATAAGGGAGCTCTGTATATGTGTTGCGGGTTGCATTTCCATTCTTGAATGACCGTTTATGACACTCAGGGTTTTTTCACACTCCCTTGCGAAAACTCACACTTTTCTCTGCATGCACTTTTGTCTACAGGGTAATCCTGCTATTTATGAATGTTTTTCCTGCTAGTAATCCTAACGGTACATGTGAAAAATAAATGTATATGGAAAGCTCAGTTTGCTTCTGAGATTTGAAAGAGACGTTTCATATCTAAGAGAAGCATTTATATCAGTTACGCTGTTTTATATCTGCGGAAACTGGGTGATATTTAACTTTATTTATTTAATTACCCACTGAGGGTAGAACTTGAAAAAAAAATTACCCAGTTGAGTGGTTAAGAGAAATTTGTGATTTTGTTAATGTTGAGTACCAAAAACTACTTGGTTTTAGTAAAACCAGGTGGTTGGCACTGACACCAGAAGTAGGAAGAGTGTTGAGATTATTCCAACCATTAAAAACTTTTTTTTTGTCTCAAGAAAGATGTCCCAAGATTTTAAAAAGCTTTTTTGAGGATTCATCAGCTGAGGTTTGGCTTTATTTTATCCAAAGTCAGGCCTTAACTTTTCAAACCTGCATACTCCAAATTGAATCAGAAAATGTCTCAATGCCAAATATTTAAAAAACTTTAAATTAAAATTATTAGAACGACAAAGAGAAATTTTCTTACCTGCTAATGTCAGAAAAATGATTTGTGATTTGGAAAAAGATGGGGTTCTTGATGTCAAAAAATTTAAAAAGCAAGTAAATTCCTTTTACTGTACCTGTGTGGAATACTTGGACCAGCGAACCAAAGAATTCGATGAAATTAATATTTTTTAATGGATTATTCTACGAAAAATTCCAGAATGGACTCAAATTGAAAAGTGTTTTGATTTTATTTAAATGAAAAAATAAGATTTAAATATCGATGATACAGAACTGTTTGATGGAATCACCTGTTTGAAAAATTTTGCTACAATAGAGAAAATTGCTGATTGGAGCAATAATGAAATACCTGTTGATCGAAAATGGGTTGAAATTTTTACACATTTTGACTCTAATGAAATACCTTATAAAAAACCTGTTACAGGTAGTAGATTTTGCCTTATGTTTACCTGGATCAAATGCAGCAACAGAAAGAATTTTTAAATTAATGAATGTGGGTCTTGATATAACCCGATATTATGATAACTGGAAAATACACATTTCACAGTCTACTAATTTATTGATGATCGCTCAAGAGTGAACGCATGATACACTCGCTCTCGTAAGGAGTCAGAAACACACTGGGTGAAGCGTCACCCACGCTAGTGAGCAAAAAACCTGTTACATTGTTACATTTTTCCTAGGATGTGGGGAGAAATCATGTGAAAAGAAAAGGGGGGCGGGCACGCATACGAAACCACTGGGACACTTCACCTCTACGTCGCATGTTGGCGCGGCAGTCGCATGCCGCCAAGTTTGAAATGGTCGAAGCAACATATGTTCCAAACAGAATGATCTTTGGATAAGTAAAAAACCTCAGTTTAAAATTGACACAATAAAACCAATATTAATAACAAATTTCAATTACAGCATGAGCTGCACAGAATTTTATAATTTTCTGCAAGAACAAGAAGATATTTTGAAAAAAATGCATACAGTGGATAAATATAATAAATAATTTTCTTCAAGTTATTTACTCATGTATTTGATTAAGAGCTCAATAAAATTGTACTCATGAGATTTTGCTTACTGATTATTACAAAGTTGAGGATTTCTATTTTTGTTTTAAAATACTGCTTATAACAAATTACTTATTTTAATGTCTGTTTAATTTATTTATATTGATTTATCTGGTGTTTTAAGGAGCTAATCACTTTGAAACAAAGATGTCATTTGATGTCCTGTATTTTCATGTCAAAATACAGGACATACCTAAATATGTTCTGTATTTTGTCTTTCAGCAAATGGTCACCTTATGCATACATCTATCTTTGAAGTCCGAAACAAAAATTTATTCTTTCCTTTTTAGTGCAAAAAATAAGTTGTATATTTAAAATATTTATTATTTAATTTATTCATAATTTAATATTGTTGTATTAACATATTAGTGATATTATTACTTTCTCCATATGTAATGGAAAAGTATTGCATTCATGAAAAAAAACGACTTCAAGATTTCAATGGAAATACATGTTTTGAGGTCCTTAGAACACGTTTAGATTATTTTCAGAATGATGTCTGTGTGTGTGTCTGTCTGTGTGGATGTATGTGATTGTGGGCGCTCTAACTCAAAAAGTACTTCCCATATCAATACCAAATTTCATATATAACACTTCAGGATGACCACAAAGAACTGATTAGTTTTTGGACAATACCGGTTAACCGGAAGTCGAGGTTTATTTGAAACCCGATTCGGTTTTTGCGATATTTCTCCGTTAAAACATCATTATTTTATAAACAATTCTATACAAAGTTTATAGAGAATGTAATTTCCTACAGTTTTTATTTGAAATAACTTTCCATAGCAGTTATTGTTTCGGAATTATTTATAAATAACCGGTTTTTCGGTTTCCGTGAAATATCTCCTTAAAAACATCATTATTGGTAATCTTGGTGAGGACCACAATTGTAGAGAATAATATTTCTTCAGGGTTTTGTTTGAAACAAATTTTTGTAGAACCATCAATTTCAGAGATTTAACTTATTCGTAATTTCCAGTATACAGCACCACCACCCTGTAGCGGTGAATTCTGTGAACATATTCAAAATATACATAATTTACGGCAATAAGGATGACTGTATTCTTTTACGGTACGAAATGATAATTTTGCCTCATAATGCTATTCATAATAATTTAAATATCTATACCCCAAATATGGAGAAAGTCATGTGTTGGCCAAATCAGATTTTTTTATCAAATCTCAGGAGTCACCTGTATTTGAAATTTGGTAATGAAATGGAAAATACTTTTCGAGTTAGAGCGCTCACAAAATTCCTATCACACACACACAGCCATCATTCCGAAAATAGTCTAAACGTGTTCTAGGGACCTCAAAACATGTATTTCCATTGAAATCTCAAATTCGATTTTTTTCATGAACACAATACTTTCCCTATTCTACGTACAGAGAAAGTAAAAATAATTTTCATTTTTTTGCTCTTCTTTATCTTTGACAAGACATGCATAAATTCAAATACCTTTAGGAAACAATTTAAAACCATAATTGCCTCTCGAAGGAGAGATGCAAGGAACAGACAATACTACTGTAGCTACCCAAATACAAGCCGATGTTTTTTGCCAAAATCTATCATGAAAAAAATCACCCCTCGGCTTAAATGCGAGTCTGAGGAAAATTTGGGTTATGGTTAAATCTCGTAGTCACCCATAGATGGCAGCACATCTCTCATTTCCATCGCATTCAAATGATAGTACTATATTTTTTGTAAAGTAAATATTTGACCTACGATGAATATTAATGAATTAATAATAATGACTAGAATATTGAATTTAGCACTACCTGTGCTTTGTTACCCTTTAAGGCTGGGTTTTTCACATTATTTGCGTAGATTGACTATGCAGATGATTACTCAAAATGCGTTGATAGCTTTGGATGCTCAACTGTTTGAATTTTGGTAAAACTTTACATGGAACGTGTATAATTATAAAAATGGAATTTCTTATCTATATCTGTAGTTCACCCTGCAAGCCACCGCAATGTTGTGTGGCAGGGGGTGCAATAGCACCAAGGGAAAGCGCATAATAATGAATAGTATCACTCTACGTCGGCTGATTTCTTATCGTAACTTCTGTTCTGCTCAGCTATTGTTCTAGGGAAAAACAAGCCTTTGTACCTCTCAGTCCTACAGGCTATCTCTCTTATTTTACGAGGATGGTCCATTCTACCAATATAAGTTGGCGCTCTTATTATTTCTTCGACATCGCTGGAGAATATATGCGTTCTAAATCTTTCAAGAAGTTTTAAACTAGAGCGTGATCGGCGCTCAGTTAGTGATTCCCATCTTAAGTCCTGTATCAAGGCTGTAACACTTTTGTTTCCATCGTAACAATTTTTGACAAATCTAGCAGCTTTTTGCTGCACTCTTTCTAAATCTGAGATTGATCCTTTCTCGTACGGATCCCATATGCTCGACGTGTACTCTAATAGCGGTCTTACTAACGAGAAGTAACATGTCTCTTTGACTGTTTTCCTCATTTTTACTTACTATACGTTTGATGAATCCTAGTTTCTGTTTAGCCTTCCCGCATATATTTCGTATGTGCATATCCCATGAGAGGTTGCTTGTGAAAGTAACGCCTAAGTATTTGACAGAATCTGCTAGTTTTAGCTGGATGCCTTCAGCAGTGTAATTCGTCGCGTCAATGTTTTTGTTTCCCCAGAATCTCATAAAGGAACACTTTCCTAAGTTCAATTCTAACTGCCACTCTTTACACCACTCGAGAATTGCATTTAAGTCGTCAGAAAGTAATAACTGATCATTAGGACTGTTAATCTCTCTGTAAACTATTGTATCATCCGCAAATAACTTGATTTTACTTTTAATAACGTTATCTAAGTCGTTTATATATAAAAGGAATAGTAGGGGGCCGATTACACTTCCCTGCGGAACGCCTGAGACTACGCTGACTGAATCTGATTTAAATCCATCTATAACTACTATTTGTTCACGCTCACTAAGAAAGTCCTTGATCCACATGATTATCTTTCGATTAATTCCACAGTCGTTTAATTTCTTCTTAAGGCTATGTAAATGCTAATTTCATTGGAAATAGACCTGGATGAAAAATTATCTTGGCAAGATCGCTATTACTATATTTGACCTTGTGTGAAAATGAAGATGAATGAAATTATTGTCACTGAATGTGGAACATTATTCAACAATGCAAAATTATTAATTGGAATAATATTTCAAAATGCCAATAACTAAATCATTTCCCACTCATTTCTTCGATCTCGAATAATGTATTCTAAGCTGTGCATGAATACCCGGCACACTTCAGCATAAAATCTACAAAATTTACATTTTTGCCAAAAAATGGTGGAAATTTTTGGGAGGTCAGCTTAAATCCGGGGTCGGCTTCTATTCGGGCAGATACAGTATCTCTATTCCCATAAAGGAGTCATAATATTAAATCCCATACCTGTAAGACACTAAGCATGTCCAAGTTTGTAAGGACCATAGCCTAATGCTTGTATCTTCAGAACAAGAGAGCAGAAGTGTGCGATCAGGACTGAAAGAAGCTCTGTATACTGGACCACGATGTCCAAGAAGCACCCGTACAGTCTCAGCAGTGCGATCATCCATCATACGCACAAGGACATCATCTGTATGAATGTAAAAATGTAAAAGAGTGCAGTGGAGTATTTGAAAGAAATGATATACGTGTACGTAAGGGAAATAGCGTTTAAACTGGCATAGCGGAACCCCCCCCCCCCTCCCGCCAAGGACCTCCACCGGCCCTCCCACCCCCACCACACTCCAAAGGTTGATTTATACCTCACCATACCGTATCATACGACTGCTGTCTGCTTTCCGACACGAGTCTCTACAATTTCCGCGCATCGGCCTTGCCGTATCCATAGCGTCCGTATCTTTCTTTACAATTTTCACTTTGCACATTTTAAACTTTTAATGAATCCCTTATTTTACTATTCACTTCATATCAAGATTTTTCTAAAAATGCTAAGCAAATATTTTAAGTGAAAGCATTTGTTTAGTTCTGTTAAATACACTAGAAATAGCAGAATTCAAATTTCAACACAACGCACGCAAATTTACTGAAAGCACTTTGCCGGGTGCCACACACATCGTCGGTCCGATGGGAACAGTACTGTCAGTGTCAGTAACATGACCATGAAAACTTCAAAAATAGCCGACAAGAACTTGCTGATGATATCTGAAAATACAGCACGGATACTCTGTCATCGGAAGCCACGGCTCTGGATATGTGTAAATGCACTGGAGATACATTGTACAATAATAGCTTCACAGTGCCGTCACTAACAGTACCATGAAGTTTTATTAACATATCTGTTTCAATGTATAAAACTCGGAAAATTAACATAGTTACCATAGGCGTGCATACGGGGTGTGCCCAGGCACACACTAATGTCTCAAAAAAAAGTGGCTTTGCGTTTTAATTTAATCGCAAGTTATGCTCTTTTAGTTTTAAAGTATGGATTATTGTATTATGCAATAAGCGTCGAATTGTGTAATATAGATGTTTTAGAAATGTATAGAAAGCCCGCAGCATGCATCCCCACTACTGCGGCGCCGCATTACCATTGGTCCTCCCCTCCCCCCTCCGACTACTATTCTAGAAAATTCTTTGACCTATGTAAGCGGCCATATCAGGCATGTCCAGCTCAGTGTCTACAGTGTTTGTAATCTTTCTCGCATGTACTTTTCTATTGAAATAGCATAACAAGCCCATGGCTTTAGGTTTTAATTCAATCGTATGATACTCCCTTTTATTTTAAAATATGAATCGGTTCGTTGTTAAGATGAGAAAAGGAGCAGACAAAGTGAATTATAATGAATCTGCTGATAGTAGTGCAAATACCTCGGACTCCTCGGTTAAGAACTTACATGAAGATAATGCCGCCACCAGTTCCAGTGCATACAATAAACTGAGTAATGACCAACAAAAACAGACTTTGTCTCTTAGTTCAGGTCAGTGCAGTTTCTATTCAAAGCCATCAAACATTCGATCTGATGACCCAGTCTGTGATATTCCAAAAAATAGATTAGAACATCAGTCTCGATTATCAAGAGGTCCTTATCAGCCTAGATTCAGCATGTTTCCTAGAAGTAAATTAGGGAATAAACAAGAAGTTTTCAGTCCGATTGGTATGAAAAGTATAGATGGTTAGAATATAGCCCATCAAAGGATGTAGCATTTTGCTTTTACTGCCGTTTCTTCTCCTCTAATGATGCAGCAAACAAAGGTCACACTGATCTAGCATTTATTGATAAGGGATTTAGAAACTGGCATAGGGCTAACGAATGTTTTAAAAACCACCAACTGTCAAAATCTCATGTGTTGAGCTGTTCTTCATGGTCAAGTTTTAATGAAGGGAAACCTATTGATGTATTGTTGGATGAGGGCAAGCAGGCTTATCTGTCTAAACAAGAAGAGGAATGGTACCATAACCGAAGTGTAATGGAGCAACTGATTGACATTGTTCTGTGTTTGGCGAAAGGTGAAAGGCCATTCAGGGGTCACAATGAAAAAGCTGACAGTTTTGAGAAAGGTTTATTTCTAAATCTTGTCAATATGCTCCAAAAATATGGTCCCATAATGGCAAAGCATGTGCAACAATCTCCTCGAAACACTACCTATCTGAGTAATCGCATCCAAAATGATTTGTGGCCTTGCACAACGTTGTGCAACAAAAGATTGTGTCTTCACTAAATGGAGAAATGGTCTCAATAATTGCCGACGACACTACTGACTGTGGACACCACGAACAGATGTCCATTGTGGTAAGGTATTTTGACAATGAAAAAATAGTCGAGTTGAACATTTTGTGTCTGTTCAGAGACTATTAACAGTTGATGCTCGGTCTATTTTTGACCAGTTAAATGATGTCCTTGGCATTCTTAAAATTGACTGGTCATCAGTGATGTCTGTCTGTTTTGATGGCACATCTACTATGTCTGGATGTACTGCAGGAGTTCAAATGAAATGTAAAGAAAGACACAGTGAAATACTCTATGTACACTGCTATGCGCATTGTTTGAACCCCGTCCTAGTAGATGCATGCACTTCAAGTAAACAAAACAGAACTGTCTTTGATTTTTTTGGTGTTATTCAGACTTTATGCCTTCATGGAGGGGAGTCCTGTGTTACATGCATTAATGGAGAAGATTTCACGAGAAGTAGGATCCCAGTCAAAGACTTTGAAGTCACTGTCAAACACAAGATGGGCATGCAGAGCAGAAGCAGTGGCTGCTGTAAAACAAAACTACTCCATCATTTTACAAGCTTTACAAGAGATTATTGAAACAACTTGCCTTGCTGACGCTAAAATAAAAGCCAGGGGCCTTATCCATGAACTAAATTCATTCAAGTTCATCTTTGCCCTTCACATGATGCATCCTATTCTCCAGATGGTGGTAAAAGTGAGTAAGGCTCTTCAAGCTCCAGATCTCAACTTACTAACTAATAGTGACAGGGGTGAAAAACAAGCATAACTCTTTGGCTGCGATGAGAAGTGGCCCAGAACATTTTCAATGACACTGTGAAAATGTGTGTAGAGAATGATATATCGATTCCTCCAATTAAGAAGAGAAAAACGTCCACTCATATTGATGACGCGTTTGAGTCCCAGCATCACTTTGATACAAAAGAGGAGCAGCAGAGAATAACTTCATTTTACCCACTCCAAGACTCAATGATTACCAGCATTGACCAGCAATTTGAACAGGAGACTTGTAAAATTGTGACTGCAATGGGAAAACTGCTGAGCTTAGACATTGGCAGGGAAGATATGAGAATCATTGCCAACAAATTTAAAGTGTCCTTGGATGAGTTGGAAGCTGAAGTCGGATTGCTTCAGGGTTATGACGGATGTGTTCCTATAGGTAGCACTACGAACACCACCAAAGAGTGGCCTGATTGGCTAAAGGAATCGGATCGGTCTTCCATGTTCCAGGCCTTTTACAAATCTATTCAATGCTTTGCAGTCTTACCTGTTACAAGCTGTTCATGTGAAAGAGCCTTTACGAAACTAGCACATGTAAAAAACAAACTAAGAATTACAATGTCCCAACAGCGCCTCGACTCACTCACGATCTTGTACAATGAACAAGAATTGGCTTCGTCAGATAATTACAATGATATGATTTAGGAATTTAAGTTGATGACATCTGATGAACGACGTCTCATTCTCTAGGACAGGAAGATGAAGAAACCTTAACCCATTCAACGCGGCACGGAAAATCCGAGTTCTTGCCGGTGGCTGAATCCAGTTTCCTTTCATTTCCAGTAGAATTTAGTGCAAGAAATGCAGATATGAAAAAATTTAACGAAAATACGCAAAAATAGATTTTTAACGATTTTTTGAAATACTTACCGATACAACGAGTTATTACAGAAAAAATACGCAAATCGTCGAAAAAAAGTAATAATATAAAAATGAATTTTCCTATAATATAAAAAGGACCTGGAAAGAAAAGAAAACAACCTTTAATCGATAATAAAACGACTAATTTTCATTCACTGACGGTAATTTGAATCGAGTACATACCGAAAAATTATTAGAGGAAAAACACGCAAATCGTCGAAAAAATTAACGATGTACAAATGAATTTTCTTATAATATAAAAAGGAATTGGAAAGAAAATAAAATAACCTTTAATTCATACTAAAACTAATTCTCAATCACTATAGGAAAATCAGAGTGAGTACGTACCCAAAAAAGAAAAAGTCGAAAATCCGAAAAAAATCCACCAATTACAAAACGGACTTTTCTCAAGCGCTGGTTAGGGTCAAACTGATGGCTGGAGACGCATAGGAAACTCATTCCGCCGGCGGTCCCTTACCCAGACCGCTAGAAACAGATGTAGCGCTATGACTGGAATTCCAGTCATGCCGCCAGCCGATTGAACCACGATGACTGGAATTCCAGTCATGCCGCGTTGAATGGGTTAATCTGTTTTGGTCAATTTGGGTTAGCTCATTATCTGGTTAAAGATAAAGATCATGAAAATTGACTGTATCTTTGTATATGCCTGGTTATCACTACAGCCAAAATTGGTATTTTGTGTCTCATTTTTTAAGTTTGTATTTTTTAAGTAAAGTTTAGTTGTTAATTTAAAAAAAATTAAGTTTAGTTAAGTTTTAGTTTCTTTAGTTTGTTTGATGAATAAAAATAATGTCCTTTATGATTGAGTATTCAAAAAACGTTAGCCTTTAAAAAAAATAAAAAATAAAATTCCATGGGTGCACACTAGGGTGTGCCAAAAATGAAAAATATCCAAAAATTCACGGCGACAACCCGTAAAAAGTTTCCTCTGGATGCAAAAACACTCCTTGCAAAATTTGGTGGAAATCCGATTACTTTTAGAGATCGCTATTTCGTTTCAAAGTTTCGGTTTTTATGTGAGAATACCATTGTCACATATTCCTTCATATCTCGTCACCAATAAGACCTACAGAAAATGTTTAAGAAAGTAAATTGTTAGTTTTGAGGTGTTCTATCGATTTTGGCCCATACTGGTTTTGAGGGACGTGTTTTATATTTTTAGATTGCCTACCTCAAAGGGGCAAACACGTTTTTTTCCAGCTGGAAAGCTTAAACAGTACCATTATTCAATACATGAGTTTTGGATTGGTAAGAAATGAAACTTAATACATGCTTTATGTTAGTTAATGTCAAGAAGTTCAAAAATATAACGCAAAATGTAAGGAAAACTTGTGAAACATGTCACATAATACACAAAATATTTTGCTAATTTTCACGACTGTTTAGCATTAGTACACTTTAGAAAGGTCTTCCTGTGCTCCGCTAAAGTCTGAAGAAGAGCCTGTTTATCCTCTTCTCCATTTGTAAGAATGGTATTGTACATTTTCATCAGACCCACACCTCTTTCTGTGCTGTCGTTCATGACGCGCAAATGCTGCACTTTGCGAAGAGCTTCCTTAAAGCTATCATGTGACTCCAATTCTTTCGGCTCAGTGTCCATAAATGTAGGAGAAATACCAAGGGGTTCAAAGAAAACAAGTCATGGCTTGCTGGCAAAATCGTGGAACTCCAGACAATCCACATCCACATCACCTTCCCTTATGAAAGCTCTCTTTGGTGGATTTTCCAGGCCATCCCTCTCCCGAAAAGCCTCCACTATCTTCTTTTTCGCTTCGTTTGTCACCATGAGGTCAAACAATGCAAGGGGAACCATTTTAGCACTCAGGTACCATAGATGGTTCGAAAATTTGTCATAAGCTGCCTTCCACAAGCGTGACCGCCCGGCTTCCTTCTTCAATTGTTTCAGCATACGTAGATCATTGTCCGGAGCCCGCACAGCCACAGCAGATGCGAACCAGAACTCGACATACGCGGAAACAATAAAAACAGTTGATGCTCGGAAGACATCTTATCCTCTTGCAAGATGAAATTCTGCCCTAAAGAGCCAAATTTTCAGAACATATTGTATATTGCCTTGGCCATCCAACGCGCTCTGTGGAACGCCCCGGGCTGCTTGAAATCATCACTGATTTTTGACCACCCGGTATTCTCCTGACGTATCGTCGTCATGTTGGTTGTCTTCCTCACTACCCTCTAATTCCACTTTAAGTTCAGAGCTTCTGTGCCGAGAGGCTTCCTTCTCTAATCTTGCTGTCTCTCTTTCTGATCTAGTTAATGATCTCTTCTCCTTCATTGCCAGTTTCACATCTGCTGATCCCATAACACCTCCTCAATCATGCTCCCTTTGCGAAAGGAGAAATTCCCGGACTTCTTTAACAGTCATCAGTGTCAAGGCATTTTCATGAACAATATCAAATATGCAGTCCACATCTTTAGTGAAATCCTCTCTATGAGCTCTCTGAGTTTCAGACTGATTGTTTCGGTTTTTCTTTAGTCCATCATTCGTGGACTATGAGCAGCTTGTCGGTTGCACGACTCACCGCCTGTGTTGGTATACTGGCCTTATTCCAGAAACTGACAGCTTCTTCGACGGCATGCGTAGCACTGCGCCTTAGTGCCTCTTTCAGTGTGTTGTGGCGATGGAAGAACAACTGCAATATTTGGCGGGTTGATGGAAGCTTACATCCTAATATTTTATCATTCGGCTGGCCTATGAGCCAAACTTTGATGTCACTCCTCCGCCGCATATTGAGCGCGAGTGCAGAAATGCGCACGAGATACTACTAGCATGAGGGATGTTTCCAGGAAGCAGCGAGAGCGAGCGCTGGACAGGCACGGACTTGCAGCTCGGACGGACGGAAAGCGGCGGGCGAGGGAGGAGCAGAGGGAGAGGGGTCAGGAAGGGGAGAGGTAGGGGGGTGGGGGAGCAGGCAGCAATATCCCTGCCGCACTGAACACATTAAAGAAAATTTTCTGTAGGTCTTACAGGTGATGAGATATGAAGGAATATGTGACAATGATATTCTCGCATAAAAATTGAAACTTTGAAACAAAATAGCGACCTCTAAAAGTAATCGGATTTCCACCAAATTCTGCAAGGAGTGTTTTTGCAGCAAAAGGAAACTTTTTACGGGTTGTCGAGATAAATTTTCAAATTTTTTTCATTTTTGGCACACCCTAATGAAATGCGCTGCGCACGCCTATGATAGTTACATTTTTGGTGTCAATTACCTCTAACAAGGCTTATTATATCAAAAAATATAAACATGAAAATATAAATGCATCATTTTTTCATTCTCATGGGATGAAAACTTGAACACTTGGACACTATTGCAGTTAGAAAAAGAATTTAATTTTCTGAAATGCTTGAGATATCAAATTCTAAATCCAAAGGAAAAAATCTGATGTGGCCAACACATGACTTTCTCCATATTTGGGGTATAGATATTTAAATTATTATGAATAGCATTATAAGGCAAAATTATTATTTCGTATCGTAGAAGAATAGTCGTCCTTATTGCCGTAAATCATATGTTGAATACGTTTACAGACTTCACCGCTAGTTGGTGGCGCTGTATACTGGAAATTTATGAATAAGTTAAATATCTCCGAAATTGATGGTTCTATGAAAATTTCTTTCAAACAAAACTCAGAAGAAATATTATTTTCTACAACTTTAGTCCTCACAAAGGTTACCAATAACGATGTTTTAAAGGAGATATTTGACGGAAACCAAAAAAACCGATTATTTATAAATAATTCCTAAACAATAACTGCTATGGAAAATTGTTTCAAATAAAAGTTGTAGGAAATTACATTCTCTATAATACTTGTATCAATTTGAATATACAATAATGATGTTTTAATGGAGAAATATCGCAAAAACCAAATGGGGTTTCAAATAAACCTTGACTTCCGGTTAACCGGTATTGTCCAAAAACTAATCAGTTCTTTGGGTTCATGCTATAGTGTTATATATGAAATTTGGTACTAATATGACAAGTACTTTTTGAGTTAGAGCGCCCACAATCACATGCACACACACACATCATTCCAAAAATAGTCTAAACGTGTTCTAGGGACCTCAAAATGTGTATTTCCGTTGAAATCTCTAAGTCGATTTCTTTCGTGATCACAATACTTTCCCTATACTACGTATGGAGAAAGTAAAAATAAAATTTTGACATTGATATTGTGTATAATTTGTCTAAAGTAACATTTACATGACAAGAAAGCAACATTTTGAATAAAAGTAACAACTATTGTCTCCCTGCAAAAGAACTGCCTCTGGGAAATATTATTATATGTATCGAGTCTTCTAACAAAAATATGAATGATACCACAAAAAAATCACATAAAAACTGCTTGCAAGTTACAAATGGAACACAACATGAAAAACAATGCTATAAATCACTTTCCCAGTCAAGACTACAAACTCATCAAAAATTTAAAATCAAAAGACTGTTTTTACTTAAAAGCCGATAAAGGAAATTCTGTTGCCATTATGAATAAGCAGGATTATTTTGATAAAGTTGAACAATTACTAAACAATGGACCTTACTCAATACAAAAAATCCCATTAATAAATTGATTTCTTCGACCAAAGACACTATTAAAATCTGTCATAAACTCAAAGACAAGGCCTTACGTTATAAGATTACAGTTTCAAATCCTACCATCCCAAAATTATATTGTTTACCTAAACTCCACAAACCTGGAAATCCTACGGAACCTATTGTGTCATGTATTGATTACCCCACTTAACTTTTTTCAAAATGGCTAGTTGACAAATTTAATAATCTCCATTCTCCTTCAAATGATTCTAGTATAAAAGATACTGGAGATTTCATTAAAAAAACCAAAAATTTAATCCTCCGTGAGTCCCAAGTGTTAGTGTCTTTTGATGTCTAATCTCTTTTCCCGAGTCTTCCAATAAATACTACACTTACAAGGAGAGTAGGGAGGCTAGTACCCTCGGATTTTGTTCAAATTTCACATGGTGATAGCTGACGTGTTCCGATTTAACGTGTAACTTGCCGTTTGTGTGAATAGGCCTTGGTTGTCGAGATATCGCAGTTTGAATATCGGCCGATTTCCTCGTGAGCGTTAAGACTCGTGAAAGTTGCTGCTATGACGAGCAGGCCGTAGCTGAGTTGGTAAGGCATTGGGCTAGTAAGCCAGACGTCCAAGGTTCGAGTCCCGGTTGTGGAATTTTTCTTTTTTGATTTTTATCTTTTTTAATGCTGAAAAAATGTACAATTCCCATTATTAATTTATTACGACTGTAAAAATTTAAATTGTACTATTTTTCTTGATTATAAGAATATATTTTTTATCTTATACTTGCGATTCAGCAATCTTTTTAAATAAATTCTTACACTTTTTATTGCTACAAAATAATTGGCATCATTATTTTGTATTATACATCAATACCTTATAAATTAATTTCATATAATAATAGCCGTCATCCGTTGGTTGGTTGGTTGATTGATCACGCTATGCAAATGCTAATAACTCGAGAAATAATAATGATAGACACTCGAAATTTGGTAGAGATACTTGATTCACACTTTTTCAGGTGATGACGAATTTAAATCGTGAAAAAATTCCTTGGTTCGTCTCCAAGAGAGGCATTTCCTTTTCCCATTACTTAACATGTGAAACGCGATTTTTCGACGTGCAGGCTTTTAATCATTTGGAAATTAAAATTAGAAGAAATTAACACACGACCTTCAGATTTGAACCATTCTGAAGAAAAATTTATAAAGTTTCTTATTCCGTTCGACTTTTTTCGCCCACAGTTCGAAATATTCCATATTAAACGTTTAATTTGCATATTTTGTGGAAATCTCGCCATTTTTACGTGATGTTGCTATGTCGACCATTATCATTGTTAGCTTCAATACGAGAGAGAGAGAGAGAGGAAGGAAGGGGAGAGATTGGCGTGTTTTGTGGAAAATTAGTATATTAACGTAAATATAAAAAATTTTAAGTATCAACAGTGTCATTTTAGAAAAATTGGAAATAAAAGGCATTATTAAGTTAAATTCTTTGTAAACCACACGTGCTTACGAATTTATATTGTTATTCCTCGAATTAATTTCGTAACAATGGCCGAAGTTTGGAAACAAATATAAATTAAAATTCAATTGAAATTAAAAGGACATTTAAAACCGTTAACAGGCAATTTTCGAAGAAACAACTGGATCTTTTAATGAATTGATTCGTTTTTATAAAAGGAATTTCGGTGCTTATTTAATACAGAGTAAGTTCTAAGGCCTGTAATCCATTTAAATCTAATAACAGTGGCTATTATTGTTTAAAGAAAGAACTTTATTTATTCACTTTACAGAATGAATTAATTTTAGGCTAGCATTGCCTATTATAAAAGGAGTTACTTTGGAATTTACAGTACGTCAAGTGGAAGTTTTACTTAATTGACTCAAGTATTTTGGGTACTTTCCTGTTAACGGGAATACCTCAAAAAATAAACACGTATTGTTGTGATATGTTACGACGTATCTGTTTGTTAACAATGCGTAACAACGGGGGAATTACTTAAAAATCACACTTTTTTGAAACTTATTTATTAATAAAAGCAAGGTAATTATTAATACAATCTAAATTTATGTTACTAGGGGGCCAATATGTCTTTATGGCATTTAAAATAGCTGGAAATTTGTCGATTTCTTTGTTATGTTGTCGCCACATGAATGCTTCTGCTGACAGGCTTTCGCGTTGCATTTCCAAAATATTCTGTCGCAGAAGTAAAGTAATGATCCTTCTTGCACATTAGCCCTTTAGATAAAATATCATGGTCTTGAAGCAAAGCTTCTTCTTCACTCCTCGGCAAGCTCCACAAATTCATCATTAAGGGATCAACGTAAATATCATAACGAGATTTGTTACGCATTGTTAACAAACAAAATATCTCAACATATCACAACAATACATGTTTATTTTTTGAGGTATTCCCGTTAACAGGAAAGTACCAATTCAAAGCAAAAATCAATTTAAAACTATTGAAAGTTGTTGTTTCGGAAACTGAGAAGTCCAGAGTGGTGAGCGGACACTAAACGATATTAAGGTACATTTTATTCCAAAATCTATTTAAAGTATTATCAGAGGCAATTGAAGATTGAACATTTTTTTGTTACCGGAATTCTGCTTATTTCATGAAATTGAAATGCTAATGCATTAATCCATTAAAATCTGTTAAGAGTCGCTATTTTAGTTGAAAGAAATATATGTACATGGTAGATACTTTTATTCACTTTTCAGAATGAATGAAATCTAGGTTAACGTTGCATATTATAAAAGGATTTTCTTTGGAATAAGAAGTTTGTTATGTGGTTATTTTAACTGAATTGAATCAAGTTCTCTTCTAAGTTTGAAATCCATTTAAAACTTGTGAAAGTGGTTGTTTCGGAAAATGAGAAGGCAAGAGTGGTGAGCAGACGATAAACGATATTGAGGTACATTCATTATATTCCAAAATCTATTTAAAGTATTATAAGAGGCAATTCAATATTGAACCAATTTTTTGGAACCGGAATTCTGCTTATTTAATGAAATTGAAATCCTAATGCTATTTAAAACTAATAACAATGGCTATTTTAGTAGAAAGAAAGGTACTGTTTTATTCACAAGGAATTCCTGTGAGATTTTAATTAATTAATTAAAATAGACTTATAATATAGAAATATTCGATGGTTAAAACAGTGCACAATTTTATTCTTGCGATTTTTACACGTTGCATTGACGAAAATTTAGATTCATTAAACCCATTGAAATTCAACAGGCACTTATGCTAGTCATACATAATCAGAAAGAAAATGCGCCTCTAGCTTAAACCACTGCGACATCTATTTTTACAGGCAAATCAAAAATTTCATAAAGCGCCTGCAAAACAGTACGTATTTATTGCGAGAGAATAGTCAGATTAATACAAGAGACGACGCATTGAAAATTCACTCCATCATTCATCACCAGTTGCGTGCACCCATTTTCGAAGACATGATTAAATATGCGTGGTTTGCGTCAAAATTAACGACGACAAGGAGTGTTTTTATGAACGTAAATGAAGTTTGTTTCCACGATAGCCTGCGTAAGAGGAAATGTGAATGCGAAAATGTTGTGTTTATTGTGTGTTCCTGGTGCCAGAAGCATTTGTGCTTTGTTTGTTTTTATGACAATTTTCATCCCCCACTTTGCCGGCACGCATGACAGATTTTTTCAAAAGAAGAATCTGAATAATTAATTTATAAGGTATTGATATATAATACAAAATAATGATGCCAATTATTTTGTAGCAATAAAAAGTGTAAGAATTTATTTAAAAAGATTGCTGAATCGCAAGTATAAGATAAAAAATATATTCTTATAATCAAGAAAAATTGTACAATTTAAATTTTTACAGTCGTAATAAATTAATAATGGGAATTGTACATTTTTTCAGCATTAAAAAAGATAAAAATCAAAAAAGAAAAATTCCACAACCGGGACTCGAACCTCGGATGTCTGGCTTACTAGCCCAATGCCTTACCAACTCAGCTACGGCCTGCTCGTCATAGCAGCAACTTTCACGAGTCTTAACGCTCACGAGGAAATCGGCCGATATTCAAACTGCGATATCTCGACAACCAAGGCCTATTCACACAAACGGCAAGTTACACGTTAAATCGGATCACGTCAGCTATCACCATGTGAAATTTGAACAAAATCCAAGAGTACTAGCCTCCCTACTCTCCTTGTTAGTTTTCTCGAAGAGTGGCTGAATAATACAGGTGTTTCGGCCAAAATATCCACGGAATACGTTAACCTTTCTATACTCTAAACCTGTGTTTCCCACCCTTTTTAGAGTCGTGGCACACCTAAGTGACTTTTCAGAATTTGGTGACATCCCTCCCTACCCACCATCAGTAATAATCATGGTGAAGTTGAACCCCTAACTCCAATCTCCATATTTCCTTTCATTTTGAAGTGCCTTTGCGACGAAATGAAGGTCGACTTAACTCTGGTTTGCATTTTTGAAAGCCGACGATGCAAAATGAGGCTAAAATGGGAAAACAAAATATTTTTTGCGGCACCTTTCAGAACACTTTACGGCACCCCAGGGTTCCGCGGCACCCAGGTTGGGAAACACTACTCTAAACAGTATATCTTAATTACTTCGGGTTCCAGGAAGCACCTAGCAGTATTTTTTTGATTGTGTGGTACTCGGAACGCAAAAATTTTAATGACAGACTCGGTACAACAAAGGACCATAAAGGGTTAAATGCCAAAAATTAAATCCAACATTAGCTGGGCCACTTTGAGACTTAGATATTGGTTGATGAAGTTAATGATCAACCTCTCAATGCATTTGTACAACAATGTCATTCTTGGGAGACTAAATGGAGTCAAACCAAAATATGACAGTTTACAACCACCACCTCTATATTTTAGTGTCTGTCTGTCTGTTCCTTTATGCACACCCACATTTCTCAACCAACTAGCATAAGTGCCCGTTGAATTTCAACGGGTTTAATGAACCTAAATTTTCATCAATGCAACATGTAAAAATCGCAAGAATAAAATTGTGCACTGTTTTAACCATCGAATATTTCTATACTAGTGTAATGCCCATTGAAATATCAATGGAAGAATTATAGATAGACTGATTATTAATATTTGCATTTAAAATAATTATTAGCACACTTTTACATATGAAATATTTTGTCATATATTAATTTCTAGTGAATATTCTGTTGTCGTTTAGTAAATGCCTTTGGTTTTTATTTTCGGTTATAAAATTCTGTTATTCTTCTCCCACCTTGTTCTCGTCAATGCTGCATATAAATGTCGGTGTCCAAGGACTGGGAAATAATTACCGTATATACCTGAATATAAGACGAGGTTTTGGTCCAATTTTTATGACCAAAAAATCGCTAGTCATCTTATAATCGTGCGGTGCATAATAGTTTGACTGACAGAGGAACTGAAGGCATAGACAGAGATGGGAAGAATCGAACAGCTATAATCGAAATATTCGATTCTTAAAGTCAATCGATTATTAAAAGTAGTAGTAGAAAATGAATCTATTAAAATTTATTTGAATACAAATAATATTTTGAATTTTATCCTATATGTTATGCGCGTTAGTGAAGCTGCGTGCGTATGAAGCCTCGTGTAGTTATATCGGCGTATTTCTCGAGAACCGTTCGTCGTAAAGATATGCGGTAAAAGATGTTTTGTTTCTACTGGCTATAAGGTCCCTGGAAAAATACTTTCGTTTGCTAAAGTGTCCCGGGTTCGAATTCAGGAGACAATTATATTTTCCCATAAGTTTACAGAGGATTTTCGATTTTTCAGAGTGCAAGATTTTTTTCTTTCATTCTTTAAAATATGTAAATATGGACCGATTTTCTTCTTTTTTGCTTTATTCGACGGCTAAAACTCTATACTATCTTATTCTTGTGATGTTTACACGTTACATGGTCGAATTTTTCAGAAATAAGCATTTTTTTCCGAAATTTTGCAAATTTTTCGTACTCATTCCGGGCGTTGCCAAGGAGACTCTCATTATTGCCACAGATTCATTTAAGGCCAACTAAACCTTCAAATAGACGAAAGAAAAGCATTATTGTTATCTTCTCTTCATTGATAATCTAAATAAACGCCTGCATTGACGTCGCCCTTATAGTAGGTCCTGTAAGAAGTTAAAAGTAGTCGTTGATAGACACTTGACGGAAAGCAACTGTTTGTGAGTTCGTCTATAAGGGTGCAACGATAATCATTGTAACTAAGGTAAGGTAGAAATAAAAATTTTTCCCCTTTGAATATACCACGATATTAAACAAGCATTGAGTAACTCTGTGGCATTGTGATCACGTAATTGCTTTAATATATTGCTGTAAAATCACAGAAAATTTTTAAATGCCAAGGGGTAGACCAGTGAAAAGGAGAGCTATTAGCCCAGCTACAGCTGCCATAGAAAGGAAGAGGAGCCCGAGATCAAAGGAAGAGTATTGTAGGAAAGAGAGAGAAAGAGATGCGGAAGCTCATAGGATTTCCCGTGTAGATGAGGAGCGGAGAGTACAAGAAAGACAAAGAAATAGGGAAACACGTCAAATGAATAGGGAACAAAGAAGATATAACCTAGGGCCAAACTATTTAGATTTGCAAGCATAGCTGCAGCAGGCTGCTAGTTATATTTATGCATTTTGCTTCATTTGGTAATTTATTAACCAGTCATCTGGTGATTTAATTTTTCCCGGACGCACAGCTGGTGGGGACTTTTTTTTTGAATGAGGAGGCTTTTGAAATCATGACAATGATTAACGATTTTACTATATATTTATTAATATATTGAAATAAATAATAATTAACGTTGAATTGCATGTGGAAAAAATAAATTTTCGTTTTTAGTCACAAAGTATGTCTTTATGTTATAAATGATATTAAAATTGATGAAATAATCATTTAAAATGTTTAAAAATTAAAAAAAATGCAAAGGAATTTTTGTTGTTCGATAAAATTTTATTAATGTAATTAGAATTATGTAGGGGCATAATAGGCAACCCCACATGCCAGACACAGGCCTTCCGTAAGGCGCTTATATTTTCTCGACCGCTCGAGATATACCCCATCTACCGTCAGGAAAGTAAACTACAAGGACACCGCTGCGCGCTATTAGAACCCTGTGACGAACTATTTCGGCATACCCATAGCAATTGAGCGAGAAAATCCTGTGCCGAACATGTTCGGCATACCCACCACGAGTGAGAAAAGCCATGACGAACATGTTCGGCATACCCAGATGACTGGTTAAAAGTGTTGGCTTGGCTGCCAGGCACCGCCATTATGTGGTAGCTCGAAATGTTTGTTCGTCAGCTGATGTACGAAAGTCGAACGTACGAAAGTCGACTGCCTGTAGTAGTAGTAGTAGAAAGTTGTATGGGCGAAAGATTTTGCACCAACATATGTAATTTGATCCTGTCACGATATCATAGTGTGTTGACCGCAGACAAAGTGAACTATCTATGAAACTAGTAAATTCCAAGTGAATTAAAGTCTTCATGATTGTTAACTATCCAGTTTTACGTAAAAATTTGGGTGACCACGTTGAGAAGAGACGTTCTACACCATCACAAATATTGAAATCATTGCGTAATAGTTATGATGCAAATTTTAAACTTTTAGTGGCGAAATATGCTGATGAAACTAACAATTGTGCAGCAGCAAGAAGGTTTGGCGTCACCGAGGCAAATGTGAGGAGGTGGAAAAAATCGCAGGAAATGCTAAAGTGTGCAAGTTCAAATCGGAAAGCATTTCGTGGGCCTAAGGAAGGATGTCATAAAAATTTAGAGGACCAATTAATAACATCTGTGCAAGAAAAGGGCAACAGTGGACTGCCAGTCTCACGGGAGACTATACAAATGAAGGCACTAGAATTGGCGTCGACTTTGAAAATTTCACGGCAGCAATTCAAGGCAAGTGCGGGATGGATCACCCAGTTTATGCGGCGGAATAGCTTATCTCTGCGGCGAAGAACGTCGTTAGCGCAAAGACTTCCTGCTTATTTCGCTGAGAAAATCATTGAATATCAGCGTTGTACAGTAGACTCCCGATTAACCGGGGATGGATTATCCGGGTTGCGGGTTAACCGGGGTCCCTATAAGCTTAAGTGTGTGTCTATTTGTGCGTAAATATATATTCTTCTTATGGAAATTCGGCAGGTGGAAATTCACAATATACATATGTAGCCTATTTATAAACACAGCACACAAGTGAAAGACGAACACAAAAATTATGCGAAATTTTCGGTCAAGCCATCTTCACCACAGTAAGGTATGAATGTGAAATCAGATATGAGAGGGGAAGGAATAAGAGAGGAGGGTGGGGTCGAGGAAGGAGGGGAAGGGAGGATGAGTTAGGGCAGGGGCCGGCAACCTTTTTGACAAGAAGAGCCATTTTTTCAAAATTTGTATATAATCCAACAAAACATGAGCCGCAGAGCATGTATACTTAATGAAAGAATACGGAAAGGAGGCGGAGGTAATGATAGTTACAATGTAGGTAATGTGAATAGGTTGTAAGAGGGGATAGGTTAGAAGAGGAGGGGAAGGGAGGCAGATGATAGAGTAGCAAATGAAAATGAGATCTGACAATGTAGACAGTTAAACGAATTTGTGTGTTTGTGTGTGACGCTGTACTGCATGTGCAGTGTTCTCTATACAAGGAACGTGATCGTTTGTAGTTTTTTTTCGGAGTATTTTTATTTTGGTTATTTTTAAAGTTATAAAGTTAAGTCAAGTTATACCCATCATGTTAAAAAGAAAAAGGACTGTTCTTGCCATAGAACAAAAATTCGAGCTCATAAATAAACACCAAAAAGGTGCTAAAGTGACAACTTTAATGAAGGAGTACAATGTTGGTGAACAAACTGTACGCGACTTGATAAAAAATAAGGCTAAATTGATCGAGTTTGCCGGAGTTTCCAACAGTGCGGGTGGCATGTCAAAACGAAAATCGATGAAAACTTCAACTTACAATGAATTGGATAAAGCCATGGTTTTATGGTTCAATCAACAAAGGGCACAGGGGATTCCGGATTGTGCTGCTCAAGCTAAGTATTTTTTTGACGAGTTGAAATTACAAGATTTCAACGCATCCTCTGGTTGGTTGACACGATTTAAACAGCGACACGGAATTAGGCAAATAACTGTTCAAGGCCAAAAACTGAGTTGTGATGAACCTGCGGCTGTCGAATTTAAGCATCAATTTCGGCAATTCATTGAAAAAGGTCTCATACCGGAACAAATTTTCAACGCCGGTGAAACCGGTCTATATTGCAAGTGTTTACCAAACAAAACGTTAGCATATGAAACTGAAAGGAGTGCTTCGGGTCACAAAGATCAAAAACAACGGTTAACAGTTTTGTGTTGTGGGAATGCTGCTGGAACTCTTTTTTTGAAACCCTGTGTAATCGGAACTGCAAAAAAACCTCGTGCTTTTTCAGGAATTGAAGCTTCTAATTTACCTGTTCATTACTACAACAATAAATCAGCTTGGATGGACCGAGAAATTTTTAGTGACTGGTTTACAAAAAAAATTCATTCCATCAGTTCGTCAGCATTTGAAATCACTTAATCTGCCACAAAAAGCGGGTCTACTTTTGGACAATGCCCCCAGTCACCCAAGCGAAGAAATTTTAAAATCAGACGGTGGGAACATTTTTGTGAAATATTTGCCACCAAATGTGACAGCGTTGATCCAACCGATGGACCAAAGAGTGATTCAAAACTTTAAAGTGATTTACAAAAGAAACTTGTTGCATAAATTAATTATGGAAGGTAGTATTTATTGACATTTTGGAAAAAATTAACAGTGTTGGATGCGAATTATGAAATTGCGACGGCATGGACATCGATCAAAGGCATAACATTAAAAAAATCATTTCGAAAAATACTGCGAAATGGTGAAGAACTTCTTGGTGACGACAATAATACTGACGAAGGAGCGCCCGAAGTGTTAAATAATTTACGACAGATTAGTGGCTTTGAAATTTTAGATGAAGAAGCAGTTTTGGAGTGGTTTAATTCAGACAAAAATTTGACAGGTCATGAAATGTTGAGTGATGACGAAATAGCACGACGGGTTATTAACGAAGAAGAATCGAGCCTAACCCCAAACGAAGACCCAGAAGAGGATTTGCTGCCGACAAACAAAATCGGTCACAGTGCCGCTTTGTCTCACGTCAAGGCTCCACTTGACTACGTGGAGCAAGAAGACGACGTCGCTCTTGCCGATAAGATGATGCTGCATAATTTACGCACTACCATACGTAGGAAGGCCAACCAAGGGAAAAAGCAAACTTCTTTGCTTTCCTTTTCCAGAAAATAGTGTTTGCATAAACTATGTACAATCACGGAGGAAGAAACTGGGACACCTTAATGTTCTCCTAAGCGCAGGACCCCTTCGAGAGGCTATTTTTTCGCTATAGGGAAGAATATATGGGAATCGAAACTCCCATAAGAGCCTGTACTGCACAGTGAACGTGAGACGCACAGTAGGTAGCTTTTAAACCTTTCGTTCCTCAGCTGTTTCTTTTCGTCATATCTGGTATGATATGAAATTATTTTAACAATTTTTTTTGCCAATTTTTAGCAGAAAATGTCACGGTTTTACTGTATTTTTATCAATTTGGCAGCATGGTTTGATGCATTTTGGGTCCGACTTTTAATGAAATATTACAATTTTGTTCGCATAGGATAATTCACGGGTTCATACTTGCCGGTTGTCCAAGGCATGGTTCAAAGAAAAAATATTCAACTATTGGATTGGCCGGCTAAAAGACCGGACTTGAATCCAATAGAAAACGTCTGGGCGGTGATGGCGAGAGGGGTCAATGAAGCCGAAAGACCAAGAAACGCCACTCAGCTTTGGGAGGCGATAGAGGATGCCTGGGAGGGTATTACAGAAGGCTTATGCCATAAACTAATTTCCTCCATGCCGAGGAGGCTGGCATTAGTCATAGAGAACGATGGAGGGTGGATTAAATACTAAAACAATTAATGGGTACTTACAAAAATAACTTTTTATAAGTAACTTTTATATTTTAACATTTATTATGATCGTTACTTCAAATTTGGTGAAATTATCTGCATAAGTTACCTTTTACAGGTGGAGGCGGTGTTATATTCAAATAATCTGGATATCAAGGCTGAAGACATTTCTTGTCGTATGCAAATCAACGAAGTGCAACACGAGTAATATCAAAGGTAAGTAATCGGTACTATTAAACAATCATTATTGGCATAAAGGTGCTTTCATTGCTTGTAATACGAGAGAGAGGGTGAGAGAGGGAAATGACTTTCAATACAATTAATGTTTCTGATGCCAATTTGATCTCCATAAATAGGTTGAACGATCGAATCTTTACTCCCGTTGATATTTCAGTGGGCATTACACTAGTAAGGTTTTAAAGGAGAAATATAAGACTCTGATTCCCATTAAAAATTTACCCATATGAAAGCATTAAGCTGGTTGCCTAGGCCGAAGTAAGGGAGATAGCACGGCAAATGAACATACCGCGTGCAACAGTAGGCCGTCTACATAAAAGTTGGAAGACGGAATTATCTTTTGAATGTATCCATGCACGTTGATGATCCCAATAAAAGATTTGTTATCATGGTTGTTACCGTTTTTAAATGGATTAGCGTTTACGAAATTGCGGTAAGTGCAAATAAATGCTGTCGGGTTAATAGCGATTATTAAGTGTCAATTGCACTTAGGATATTTTAAGGACCCTAGCACAGTTTTTATTTCAACGTTCAGGTAACTTACCTCGAAAATACTGGTTCACACATTGTTGATTGATTGCTTGAGTAATTTTCAGTGAATATAATAACAATTTTCGATTCATTTTCCGTGAAAAAAATTACTTGAGCGTCACGATTCCGATTAATAACGCAATTTCCGTAGCAGCGCCAATGCACCGCCGAGCTTCTTTCTATGTTGCCACAATCAGGGATCAATATGTAGGCTAAAGTAATCCCTTGAAGTCATATCCATGCATGTGGATCATCCCAATAACAGACATGTTAGCGTGGTTATAACCGCTTTTAAAGAGAGAGAATAAAAGTTACTAAATTACGTTAGTGATAATAGCGATCATGAGTCAATGCCCGATTATTAAATATCAGTTACACTTATGGTATTTTACGGACACTAGCACAGTTGTTTTTATTTCACCGCATCATTTGGATCACAACAAGACTTATTCGAAGCTCGCTCACAGGCCTTGATGCTAGAATACGAACTCGTTTCAAGTGGGGACTCGGCCTCACACAAGTGTTAGTTCGGTTGATTTGCTTAGCAGAGTGACGAATGCTGGCGGGACCCACTCTTCTCTTCCCCCCCCTTTCCCCTCTTCTCTCCTGCAGTGTTGTCATTCAGTTTGATTTGCTTAGCAGAGTGACGAATACTGGCGGGACCACTCTTCTCCTCCCCCCCTTTCCCCTCTTCTCTCCTGGAGTGTTGTCATTCAGTTTGTACTCTCGAAAAAGTTCCCCAATTTGCCGTTAGGAGAACATTAAGGTGTCCCAGTTTTTTCTACTGTGATTGTACCTCTATAAATACATATGTATGTATTTATTAATATTTTTGTAATTAAATTTACATTTAAGTTATATTTTCGAGTTTTTCTTTCATTTTGCGGATTGTCCGGGGTTTCGATTATCCGGGGAACTTTAGTTCCCAACCTGCCCGGATAATCGGGAGTCTACTGTATTATTCGTTTACGGCATGAACATAGTTATCTCATAGGCCAAATGGGGAATGCAGATGAAACAGCTGTGTTTTTCGATATGCCAACTAACATTGCAGTTGATAACAAAGGGGCAAAGTCAGTGATAGTTAAAACCACTGGAAATGAAAAACTAAGGGTAACAGTAATGTTATCGGTATTAGCTGATGGGACAAAATTGCGACCCTTCGTAATATTCAAGAGGAAGAATCTACCAAAAGCAAAACTACCACCTGCTATCATTTACAGATGCAGTGAAAAAGGCTGGATGACTAGTGATTTGAAGATTCAGTGGTGCTCTTTTACAGATGAGATCAATGCTAGTTCTTGATGGTTTTCGAGGACATCTTACGGATGATGTGAAATCCAAAATATCACACCTCAACACTGATCTGGTGATCATACCAGGAGGCTTGACCTCCCTACTACAAGTGCTCGATGTGGTCGTCAATAAGCCCTTCAAAGATCATCTGCGGTGCCTTTATGGGGAATGGTTGCTATCAGGGAATTGCCCTCTGACTCCAGCAGGTAAAATGAAAAAACCAACAGAGGCTCTACTGGGAAAATGGATTAAGACTGCATGGGACAGTATCTCACCAGCATCGATAGTCCATGGATTTAAGAAGTGTTGTGTTTCTAACAGTTTGGATGGAACAGAAGATGACATTCTACGGGAGGAGGAAGATGATGCAGCTATTGGAGATTCCTCCAGTAGTGAAAGTGAAAATAACAATTAAAATGTGCTAATGAGAAATAATTTGCATGAGAAATTCTAATGTTCCAAAATATTCAATTGAAAATTCCAATCAAAATTGGTTATTGCAATTGGTTCAATGTTCATTACTCAATGGTATAATAAACCTCTGTCATTATGTGCATAATAAATTTTTTCCTTTTATTAGGAGTTAAAAATGGGGGGTCGTCTTATAATCGAAATTGTCTTATATTCGGGTATATACGGTATATGTATACATATATAACGTAAATAATTAAATTACGTGCACTTAACATTATGATTGTTTTAAAATTGTACTCTGTACTTACGAAGAAAGCAAGCTTACTCGAATCCTCAATAATGTTCTCCGTCGTTATGTATTAATATTTAAAATAAAACTCTTTAAAATATTTAAATTAAAAACTAACTAATTAATCAGTCAGCAGAATAATTTCTTTGAATACTGTCTGAACAAAAACAAATCAATTTATTTCAACATTGTAAACTGTTCCCTTGAAGACTGAATGGATTGTTGTATTGGAGATCCATATTAACAAAAAAATAAACTAATTGTTTATCGTAGAAACCGTTACAATAGTTTTAAATTGATTTTTGCTTTGAAAAATACTTGAGTCAATTCAGTACAACTTCCACTTTACATACTGTAAATTCCAAAGTAACTCCTTTTATAATAGACAATGCTAGCCTGAAATTAATTCATTCTGTAAAGTGAATAAATAAAGTTCTTTCTTTAAACTATAATAGCCACTGTTATTAGATTTAAATGGATTATAAGCCTTAGAACTTACTCTGTATTAAATAAGCACCAAAATTCCTTTTATAAAAACAAATCAATTCATTAAAAGATCCACTGTTGTTTCTTCAAAAATTGCCTGTTAACAGTTTTAAATGTCCTTTTAATTTTAATTGAATTTTAATTTATATTCGTTTCCAAACTTCGGCCATTGTTACGAAATTAATTCGAGGAATAACAATATAAATTAGAAAGAATTTAATTTAACAATGCTTTTTATTTCCAATTTTTCTAAAATGACACTGTTGATACTTAAAATTTTTTATATTTACGTTAATATACTTATTTTCCACAAAACACGCCAATCTCTCCCCTTCCTTCCTCTCTCTCTCTCGTATTGAAGCACTCAAGGCATGCTTATTCCCAGAAGGATGTATACAATAATAGTAATTTGAGGTGTAACAATGATAATGGTCGACATAGCAACATCACGTAAAAATGGCGAGATTTCCACAAAATATGCAAATTAAACGTTTAACATGGCATATTTCGAACTGTGGGCGAAAAAAGATGAACGGAATAAGAATCTTTATAAATTTTTCTTCAAAATGGTTCAAATCTGGTCGTCTGTTAATTTCTTCTAATTTTAATTTCCAAATGAATAAAAGCTTGCACATCGAAAAATCACATTTTACATGTTAAGTAATGGGAAATGGAAATACCTCTCTTGGAGATGAACCAAGGAATTTTTTCGCGATTAAAATTTGTCATCACCTGAAAAAGTGTTAATCAAGCATCCCTACCAAATTTCGAGTTTCTATCATTATTATTTCTCGAGTTATTAGCGTTTGCATAGCGTGACCAACCAACAAACCAACCAACGGATGACGGCTATTATTATATAAAATTCTGACCAAATTTAGCACGATTGTAGGGGGCACCAAGGGGTTTTAATGTCAGTCTGTACATTTGTTTCAAAATGACAGCAAATTTTCTCTCTGTTCCTTTATGCATGCCTACAATCAACCTATTCCAACCAAATTTGGCATGATAGTAGTGGGCACTAAGGGGAAGGACAACACAGGGTTTTAGTGTACGTATGTCAGCTTGATTCAAAATGGCAGCCAATTATCTGATTTTTTTTTATGTACACCCACATTTCACAAATGATTCCGACAAATTTGGTATGATTGTAGCAGACACAAAGGGGAATGTCAATGCGGGGTTTAAGTGTCTGTCCGTCTGCTTGATTTAAAATGGCAGCCGATTGTCTAGCTCTTCCTATATGCATGCCCACATTTCTCAACCGATTCCAACCAAATATGGCACGATTATAGGGAACAGCAAGAGGATGGTCAGTGCGGGATTTCGTTTCCATCCACCTGTTTTCTTCAAAATGGTGGCTGATTTAAACATTAAACTATGTGTATTTTCCTAAGTGCTGCTATTGATTTGAATCAAATTTGGTACGATTGTGGAGGACTCCTAGGAATAATTCATGTGCGGTCTTTGTTTCTCTCTGCCCATTTATTAAAAATGGCAGCCGATCAAATTCTTAATTACCATGTATCATCTAGAATTCCGATTGGATTTGAACCAAATTTTCCTGGGCAATGCTGGGTATTTTTGCTAGTAAAATATAATTGCATTTAAAAAACTAAATTATTTTCGTATTGATGATGTTCCAAACATACCAGCCTCCCTGTCAATATCAGCAAGCTGATCAGCACTCTTCATAGCTCTCAACTTTTGTGGGAGAAGACTCCACACTTTAATAACTGAATCAGCAAATCCAACTGCTAATAAACTAGTATCTTCTGCTATTTCAGCACAGGTAACTCTGAAACCAAAACATATCAAATATTACGCTAAAAATAAAATCATAAAAATAATTGGTGTGAACAACAATTCATTTGCTGCAGCTTCCCACTGATATAAATTTCAAGTAACTACATAACTTTTGCAATAAATTCATTTGAAAATAAATTTTAAATCTGAGCTGATGCACCTAAAAGTGAAATATTAGGTACTAAGTTACTTTCAGGAAAACACCAACATGGTAAAATTTACTTTTCATCAAAAATTCATATCTAGTTTATTGAAGTCATATGGTTAAATCATTTACCATAAATTTATACGATATTAGTCATGATTAAATAACTGAAGTTACAATAGAATTTTTCTTTGAAGAAGACTCCATAGCTTTCGGGCGAAATAGTCGGTGTGGTACACTGAAAAACCCTGCACTTTTTGATTGGAATATGCCACTTGGTGTGTGGATAGGTATGTGCAAAAGTAAATTTTTCAGATAGGGAGCCACCTCAAATTCCATGTAGAACACCGTAATGGCGGCCATTGGAGATGGTGGCGGAGGCTTTATTAAAATTGTTAATATCTCGTCTATCTTTCATCCGATTTTAATTTTAGTTTTTTTATCTGAAAGATTGTAAGTTATGTTATATTTTTTACAATTAACATTTTTTCTGTAAACCTTATGGTTTTCCCGGCAATTGCAGAAAACTGAAAATTTCTCAATTTATCTCAGTTTATTTGCTTCATAACTTCCATATAATGCAAAATTCCACTTTTTTGTGTTATGACAAAGAAAAAGAAATTTCTTTAAGCTTTTCATTGATATCACCTGTGTGCTGCTACCATGAAAACTGCCATGGTAATTAAAGGAAAACCAGCAGAAGAGCGTATTTCTGGACTCGGACAAGAGCCACCTACACAAACCAGGTTGTCATTATTAAGGTCATAATACCAGGAATTTATTCATTCTTAAATATTCTGTTACTAATATGTTTAGTGAATGTTAAAAACCATTATCTAAGTAAGAAATCAGCAGCTGTAAAATATGGTGGCAGTTGTTCAAAGATGGCGACCAGACGGTTTTTTACATTTTTTAGAACTATATTTACTTTCTTTACGAAGTTTATCCTTAATCTTAAGACATTCCAGAAAATGCAGAACACTGTCATTGTTGTAATATCATTGTGAGTTGCCCGTGGTCATTGTATATCTCTGACTTCACAGTCAGGGGGATGAAACACTATGAGTGACGATACATGAAACATAAATTAATACTACATAATACTACTAAATTTATATTACAATACTATTGCAAAATAAGGAAGTTAATCAATCACCATAAATAATTTTAAACCTGGAAGTAGATATAATGAAAATCTCTGCCTCTGTTTTCAGCGTGCTAAGGTAATTTATCGTCCTCATCTTCGGCTTCAGCACTGCATTAAATAAGGGCAAATGATTGAAATCATTCTAAAGTGTATAAACTTAAGTAAACTGTGTGTTTTAAAATGTTTTCTTTAAAAGTAAAGAATACTTTGTTATAATTGCCTTTTGTTGCAGCAATTTTGAGCGCAGTTTGTGCAAAGAAGTGTGCATGGCACCTGTGCCTTCCGACAGGAGCATCTTGTTTGGCAGCCAGTGGAGCAGCCACACTTCACTAGTTCTCTGCACGTATCCCAAATCAGAGGTAGAGATGACCAGACAGGTTGCCACTCTCTATCGATAATGGTCCAGCCCCATCCATTTGGATTTGGTATTGGGTCGTTCACTGAGCAGGCACGGCCCCAAACTTGACCTGCTTGATATGTGGCACGAAGAGAATGCTGCTCCAAAGCCGCTGATGTGGGTGGCAAGTTATTCAAAGTACGACTCTTAGATGTGAAGAGAATTTTTCGCACTTCATTCAGGGAATACTCTTTGCCACCTTTGTAGTATAGGAGAACTACATACTTCTCTATTACTTGAAATAACACATCAGGAATGGAGGGAAGAGGACGAGAAATAGCTTCAAAAGCAGCTGTAACTTCAGGGAAGGAGTTCCATACATGCCATGCACTCATTTTTCCTTTCATTGAAAATGATGAAGTCGTATCGGATCCAGTGAAAGAGTGAAAGCCTCTCAAGGCACTGACTTTATCTAGACCCAGAGATTCAACCATGGCATGTATATAAAGGTATCGTTGTGCCTTGCCTACACCAAAAATAAACCACATCTCTTCAAGTCCAGCATTTTTCAACATGGGAAAGAAAGAAATGGCCAGGACAACCACATCTGTGTCCACAGTGAAAATTAGAATTTTCTTTGCCCCATGCTCAACACTATCTTTGGCATGCAGGAATATTCAGCCGTCTGCTTCTTCTTATCTGCAATGTATCCCATCTATTGACGTACCCGTAGCTTTGAACGACTGTGTGGTACCACCAACTTCAGTGACGACGTGAGTCCATTGCAATGATGTCAATGCATAATTTCCAAGCAGCACGAAAAGTTCTTCTTTGTTTTCATCACAACGGAGGAAATCATGCCAATTTTTGGGTAGAGAGTTCCCCTCTGCTACCTTACGTCGAACACCAATGCCTCTGCTCTTCCTAGTCCGTTTCTTCAGGCTTACAGTGGTGTACGTATCCCAGGCAATGTCAATTCTTTTTGCATTCAAACTCTCAACATCATTGAAAAAACGGTTTCTGTACTCTGTGTTGTAGTAATGATGGTGTCACAAGATCCATGGAATTGGGGCGCTTCTACCATTTCTTCAAGGACTTGTGTTAACCGAGATTTTTGACAAGCTCGTAGAACACCATTGGAAGAAAGACAAGGTGGAGTACTGGTATTTTCATGTTGATAGAATTTATCCAAATCTAAGTTCCTATTGCGGCTAACAATAAAAAACGTGGAGAAAAGCTCAACATTATTCTTCAGATCATGAATTATTGGCGACAAAGACTTTTTGCGAACAAAACCAAAGAATTTAGTTCCTGTTTTCCGTAATGGAGCAAACAAGCAGGTTTTCTCTCCTTGGATCAAGCGCTCTCTCATGAAGTTACGGTATAGGCCTAAGCCCCTTTCCTCGGCATTGACTAATGCACTCACACGTTCCTTGTCAATTACAACCTTCATATCCCAAACAATAAGATTAGAGGAGGATTCTCTGAAAGGATTTCCGAATTCAAGAAAACTATCTTTGAGAGCTTGCTTTTTTCCTTGACCTGGAATGCGGAATACTGTTCGTGATGTAGGCGTTTGACTAACTCGGAACTTCAAACTCATCCAGAATGCTGATCAACTCTGGACCTGCAAGCATCCACCTCCTTAACATTGCAGGATCTTGCAGCAAGCCGACAGAGCCATCATCTCCTTTTATGACTGCATTGTGCTGTTCGTGTACTTGGTCGACAGCTATCACAGAGAACGGACTGTTTGTCTTACGAATTACAAACTGCCAATTACAGAAACACCTGTGAACACTGGGTGCTTTGTTCCAGTTCCTCCAAATCTTTTATGTGGATGGATAACCAGCGTGCATAATTCTGGTGGTCAAGCAAGAAAAATCAAGGCATCATGTTTTTCAGGGATTGCCGGAAGAGTTCATATTTCCCTTCCCTAATGGATCGAACAAAAGAGAGAAGGATCTCAAGGTTGAGAACCAAATCCAAAATCTAAATGTTGGAGATTGAGAAGATTTCTCTGCAATCCATTCTTCAAAGGATTTTTCAGGGCTATCGGCTGTATATGAATCTTGCACTAGACTGTACAGAGCTGAGGCAGTTTTTTGATGTATTGCTCTAGCCTTGGTTACATGAACCACTTTATGACTGGCTTCTGCACTCACTTCTGTGTTTATACCTGAATTGGTAATCACACCTGTGCCATCGCATTTTTTGATTAAAATTTGAAACGCGTGCCGGGCACAGCACGGGAGGAGTTTGCGGCCGGTCGCGGCGCTGGAACTTTCGACTTTCCCTTTTTGCTGGAGATGGAACCCGGCGAGGGATTGGGAGGAGTGGCAGCGAGAGTGAGCAAGGGTGAACACGCCGTCAGATTGGAGGGAGAACACTCCGAGAGATCGGAGAGAGAGCACGCCGAGAGATTGGAGAGGGAACTCTTAATTGTTATTCACATTCTTTGTACACATTCAATACATTTAAGATCTAATTGTTATTGTGAATTTTATTTGGCCACCGCACCCAGCACGTCTCAAATGGTAATAGAGCGTGGTTGAGAAACGTTGGTGGTTCCCGTCGCAGGCAAGTAGGTTAGATTTTGTTCTCTGGTCCTTTGCTTTCCTTACCATGGTCCAACCTCTTAACCTGAGAATGCCCTGATGGACCTCTGGGCGAGAAGAGATTTTCCTCACCTCTTTCCTTTTGTGTTAGCGTTTGGTTTATAGTCTGTGCAATGGCATTTGTTAATTTGAAGGGAGGTACGAGCTGGATAAATGAATTAACTAAAGAGGAAGCCTTGGCGCATGCGGGTGAGTGGGGTTTAGATTGTACTGGTACCCTCGACAAATTACGGAGTCGTTCGAGGGAGCATGTCAAAAGCAGCAGTGGGCGACAGGAGGAAGCGGGAAAGGCCCCAAAATCGGAGTTACATACTATAGATGAAGAAACTGAAATTTCAAAAAGGCGAAGGGCAGTTCAAGAACTCGGGAAAGATATTATGCGGTGGGAACTTAAGTTTAATGGTAATTCGGGGGAAAGTGTTAACCTTTTTTTAGAAAAGACGGAATTGTTTCGTGAGACTAGGGAAGTTTCAAAAGCAGAGATGTGGAATTTGTTACCCGAACTTTTGGGCGACAAAGCACTGCAATGGTTTCAAGCAAACAGGTTTCATGTTTCGTCATGGGATGATTTCGTTGTGGAGTTCCGGAAAGCTTTCCTCCCGGTAGGATATGACTTTAGGTTAAAACGTGAAATGTTCTCCCGGACACAAGGTGAGGGGGAATGATTAGGTGATTTTATAACTATTATACGTAGCAAGAATAGACAGATAGAAAGGCCTCTAAATGAAGCTGAGCTATTGACACTCGCGTGCGATAGCCTCCACCCGATGTACTTAAGTAGTTTTCCTTTCAATGGGGTCCGTAGTTTTTCCGAATTACTGAATTTTGGATGAAATGTCGAAAGTAGGCTCGAAAAATGCAGAAGCTACAGACAGCCACCATGGCCAGAGCAGGTGCTTAACCTGGAATCTGGGTATAGACCACCCTGCCCAAATTACCGGAATGACCCACCGTATGACACTCCCAGGGTTACTCAGCGGGAAGAACGAACGGAAAGGAACACGCGATGTTATAATTGCAACGGGAGAGGGCATTTGAGTCGCAATTGTCTAAGTTCCAGACATCCTTTAAACTTTTACGCTCTGGGGATCGCGAGGGGTTCCCCGAGGGAAGGGCGAAAATAACATCCACTCGCAAGAAAGCATTACGAAGAATAGGGGAGATCAAGGCCAGTGTCGGAGTAACACCTACTATTCAAGTGGTCATGGGCAAGAATAAAGTTGATGCCTTGGTTGACTCGGGGTCCGTGCGTAGTTTGATTTCAGGCAATTTTCAAAAAATAATAAGTAGAGGAGGAATAAAAATAAAAAGATGGGAAGATGTTAATCTGGTTTGCTACACGGCGTCAAGTGAGCCTTTAAAAATTAACCTCTCCATGAGCGTTAAGATAAGAATAGGATATTTTACATGGGTTTATCTATTTTTGGTATGTGATTCACTTTCAAGGGACATGATTTTAGGAGCGGACTTTATGTCAGGCACCGGTCTTGTGTTAAATCTTTCCGATAAATGTTGTTATTTTAAATTTTGCCGCGAGGAATTACTTGGGGTGGGACCAAGGATTTCTAACGGGAGTAATATAACGAATGTAGACGGCGATAGCCAATTGCAAGAAAAGAAATTGGAGGGGGAAGTTATATGCCTTAAACATCTCATGCTAGAACAGCAGTGAGAGATTAAGCGGGTGATCAATTTGTTTCCGGATGTACTAACGAAACGCTTAGGGTTAACTAACTTGATAGAATATGATATCCGAATTAGTGATAGTATGCCAGTTAAAGGTCACCCTTATCGTTTGAGCCCACCTAAACTAGGGATATTATGCAAAGAAATTCAGAATCTGATGGAAAAGGGCGTTATTGAAACTTCACGTTCGAACTATTCATCCCCTTGTTTTTTAGTACCTAAGTCCGATGGTACATCACGTATGGTCGTTGACTATCGCAAACTTAACTCCAAAATCGAGATAGAATCCGTTCCTATGCCCGACATTAACTCTGCGTTCGATTGGTTTGCTAAAGCAAAGTATTTTACCACAATAGATCTTAATTCAGCTTACTACCAAATCCCTTTGTCGGAGTCCTGCAAACATCTAGCCAGTTTCTGCACAGGGTGGAATTTATTTCAGTTTAAGCGGGTACCTTTTGGACTTGCCACAGGGGCGCAGGTTCTTACGCGCCTGCTCGATCAAGTTTTCCACGACGTAAAATTTCAGTACGTGTTCAATTATCTGGACGATGTGGTCATTTTCTCTGATAACTTCGAAGACCACGTGAAGCATGTATGGGATGTCCTTTCTCGTTTGAGGGTCGCCGGTCTGACCGTAAATCTGGAAAAGGTAAAATTCGCCGTGAGCAAAATTTCCTTCCTGGGATTTTTAGTATCTGCCCAAGGGGTGAGAATCGATAATGAGAGTACGAAGGTCATAAGAAATTTTCCCCCTCCTAAAGACTCAAAAGGAATAGCGCGTTTCATCGGTATGGTTAACTATTTCGGCAAATTCATACCTAACCTAGCACAAAAGGCTGCACCTTTAAATGCATTGCGTGGAAAGAAGGTTAAATTCTGGTGGAGTACTGAACAAGATCAAGCATTTAATATTTTGAAAGAATGTATTACATCACCCCCCGTCCTTAGAATGGCGGATTTTTTGAAGCGTTTTGTTTTACAGACGGCCGCGACAACCAGTGGCTTATGCTAGCCGAAGGTTGTCTCCTCAAGAGAAAAGGTATAGTGTGTATGAATTAGAATGTCTCGCGGTTTTGTTTGGAACAAAAAAAATTCTCCCTTATCTGGAGCATGCTGAATTCCTCTTAGAAACCGACAATCAAGCTCTTTCTTGGTTACTCGCACACCCACGACAATTAGGAAAGATCGGGCGTTGGATCATCCAAATTTCCTCTCTTAAATTTAAGATGCAGCACATCAAGGGAACGCAAAATGTAGTCGCGGACGCTTTGTCTCGAATGTACAACCTGGGGGGGAGGGAGGGAGGGGGGGGGGGGGTGAAGAAAGTAAGGGCAACTGTTCGGTGAAAGTCATAAGCACGGATTTTCCTCTGGCTTTCGAAAATCTCTCGACGCACCAGAGAGAAGACCCCGTTTTGATCGATATAATCGATAAATTAAGAAATGGAGAAGAGACTCCAGGTTATGTCCATTCAAAGGATGTTTTATGTAGTCAAACCAAAAACAAATCTTTGAAAATCGTGGTACCAAAGATCATCAGACCGATGTTATTTTCTTATTAACATAAATCAAATTTTGGGGGACATCTCGGAACTTATAAAACTATACAAAAAATTAAGGAAAAATATTGGTGGAAAGGGATAGATAGAGACATAGCGAGGCAGGTCAGAAGTTGCCGAATATGCATTTTGAGTAAACAGGCTCAAAAGGGTAAATACGGGAAGCTCTCCTCGGACGTAGCAAAGAAACCTATGCAGAATATTTTTCTGGATTTTGTAGGAAAATTGCCACGAAGTAAGAGAGGGCACACTATGATATTGGTAGCTGTGGATGGTTTTTCAAAGTTTTGTTGGATTATACCTTTACGTGAGGCGACAACTAATACTTTGATAAGAGGTCTTGAGGATAACATTTTTAAAATTTTTGGGCTGCCTGGTAGATTTATTTCAGATAACGGACCACAATTTAGATCAGAAACTTTTAAAAGAATGTGTTTTTCATACGGAATAGAGCATGTCACCACTACCCCTTATTACCCTCAGCCTTCCTTAGCAGAACGTTTTAATCGCAAACTGCGATCCGCGCTTATATCTTTCCATGCTGATAACTATTCTAATTGGGACGAAAACCTCGTGTGGCTCCAATTTGCTTTTAATATGGCTAGACACAAGGCCTCTAAGTTTACGCCATTTGACCTTATGTTTACTTTCAAGCCGCATTGTCCTCTCTCGCTTTTGTGGGAAATAGAGGAATTACTACCCCAAAAAGGGAAAGAAATGAGCGTGCGGAAAACTTGGCTAGAGGCCAAGAGAAACTTATTGAAGGCACACAACAAGGTCAAAGAAAAATATAACCAAGACCGTATAGAAAACCCATTTTTAATAGGGGATTTGGTAGTTGTTCGCACGAACCCGATTAGTAAGGCAACAAACAAGCAAGCGGCAAAATTAATGCATAGATGGAATGGCCCGTACCTGATTTCCCGGTTCCTAACTCCAGTCACCGTGTCATTATTACATATGGATGGGAAATTCTTTCAGAGGACACATATATCCCAGCTGAAGTTATGCCCTAACATGTTGCGGTAATTCAAGAATTTAAGTGACAGGTTTTTTTTTAATGCTCTTTCCACATGAGGATATTTTTTCAGGCTCATCGTATCATGCAGCGATAAACGGGGAAGGATTACCTATGAAAATACCATCCTTTTCAACAACATAGACTCGAAGAAAAGAGCTTAGCTACTGGGGGACCGAGGATGCGGAGTACTGTGAAGGCGGACAACGAGGATGGAAAGGAAAGCTCATCCCAGGCCCTGCCCATATTAGGGGGGAGTATGTGCCGTCGCATTTTTTGATTAAAATTTGAAACGCGTGCCGGGCACAGCACGGGAGGAGTTTGCGGCCGGTTGCGGCGCTGGAACTTTCGACTTTCCCTTTTCGCTGGAGACGGACCCAGCGAGGGATTGGGAGGAGTGGCAGCGAGAGTGAGCAAGGGTGAACACGCTGTCAGATTGGAGGGAGAACACTCCGAGAGATTGGAGGCAGAACATTCCGAGAGATTGGAGAGAGAGCACTCTGAGAGATTGGAGAGGGAACTTTTAATTGTTATTCACATTCTTTGTACACGTTTAATACATTTAAGATCTAACTGTTATTGTGAATTTTATTTGGCCACTGCACCCAGCACGTCTCACACCTACCCAGCCACTACCTTGGAGAATTTGTCCAAGCACTTTCAAAAAAGTCTGTTCAATGTGAAAAGGAGCAAACAATGCTATGAAGGTGGACTCCCCATAAACCTCAGGCCAGTTCCACTGAACTAATTTAGTTAAGGCGTACAAAGGTTGGTCTACACATGACAGGAACTTGCCCCGGGTTCAGAAAATTTGTTAACTTCCTGATATGGTCCATTGCGTGTTTGAGCATTGATGCTGAAGAAGAGTCTTCATTAAATAGGCGCAGAAGAGAAGTAAGGGCTACGTCGAAGGAGCAATCGGCCTGCTTTGTGGCATGGAAAGCAGCCCAGGTGACATCTAAGGGCCATCCTTCCTGTGAGTGAGCACATGATCTAGCCACTCTCTTTCATTTTTCCATTCCAGACCTATGACAGAAGGTAATATTTTGTCATAAATGAGCTCACAGGCTGTTGGCGCAGATGGCTGCTTGGTGTGAAGGGTTACTGCCTTTACGACACCGTAACCGTCAGGAAGCTGAGGAACTGTACAACTCCTTTGGCTAACATGGCAGAAATTAGTAAGAAAGTTTTGAGGATCTCCTGTTTGGCCTTCAACAGGTATTTGAAACAAGGAAATACCTGTTCCATGGAAAGATGACTGTCCTGTGGTGCTGCTATAGTTGTGGTCTATATTGTCGTAGGCTCCAACTGTGCTTTTAGCACCTTTGTGGTAATGTGCCTTCCTCAATGCTTCTTACTGGTGCTTTCTTTTGTTCGCCATGGAATTCCCCAGGAGAAATGCATTCATTGACCATGGTTAAGAGCAAGGGTCGACTTCACTTGACAGCTGCTGATTTCTTACGTAGATAATGGTTTTTAACATTCACTAAACATATTAGTAACAGAATATTTAAGAATGAATAAATTCCTGGTTTTATGACCTTAATAATGACAACCTGTTTGTGTAGGTGGCTCTTGTCCGAGTCCAGAAATATGCTCTTCTGCTGGTTTTCCTTTAATTACCATGGCAGTTTTCATGGTAGCAGCACACAGGTGATATCAATGAAAAGCTTAAAGAAATTTCTTTTTCTTTGTCATAACACAAAAAAGTGGAATTTTGCGTTATATGGAAGTTATGAAGCAAATAAACTGAGATAAATTGAGAAATTTTCAGTTTTCCGCAATTGCCGGGAAAACCATAAGGTTTACAGAAAAAATGTTAATTGTAAAAAATATAACATAACTTACAATCTTTCAGATAAAAAAACTAAAATTAAAATCGGATGAAAGATAGACGAGATATTAACAATTTTAATAAAGCCTCCGCCACCATCTCCAATGGCCGCCATTACGGTGTTCTACATGGAATTTGAGGTGGCTCCCTATCTGAAAAATTTACTTTTGCACATACCTATCCACACACCAAGTGGCATATTCCAATCAAAAAGTGCAGGGTTCTTTCAAATTTTTGGATGTACTGCATCCACTAAAACTGTAGTCAACGAAAGACTTCAAACACAGTGAAACTCAAAAGCCATAGTCTTCTTCATCTATACGCTACAGAAACCTTTGCATGAATTTTTCTTTTTCTGAATGCTTATAGAAATTATAAAGAAACTGATATTCTTGTTTTAAATGATTCTACCATATCCTGCAACCAGTTAAATAATATTTACTGCAGCAATTGTATTAATATGAACACAATTGAATTAAGATTTCCACTGAAGTGAAACTAAAACGCATAACAGAATGAATTACCAATTAGAATTTTGTTTCCCATAACATTTAGGATACTCACGCATGAACAGTGTTAAGAAGGGTATAAAAACATATGGAAGGAAGGTTATCTGGCCCAAGTGCCACTCTTTTAGATGCTTCTCTCATTGCCTTTATTTTCTCAAGTTTATCTGCATCTTTCCTGCAGAAACAGTAAGAGCATAGATTTATTTTACAAGATAAATGAAGTGTTTTCATATTATAGACCAGGGGTTTCCAAACTTTTTGAAGGAACCCTAATATTCAAATATTTTTTCTCGTGGAACTCTAACTAACAATAAGAAGTGATGAGCCAAATTGCAATAAAATGAACTTTAAAATCATAGTAACTCCAATTAATAATTTTGCGTTGTTGAACAATATTCCACATTCAGTGACAATAATTTCATTTTCACAAAAGGTCAAATATAGTAACAGCGATCTCGCCAAGATAATTTTTCATCCAAGTCTATTTCCAATGAAATTAGAATTTACATTGCCTTAAGAAATTGCATTTTTATAATTATATACGTTCCATGTAAAGTTTTGCTGTTCATTATCAGCTGGTTTTGTAGTTCAAGCCGTTGCTCATACCTTCAGAGCAGATCTCTCTTTATTTACCGATATTCAAACAGTTGAGCATCCAAAGCCGTCAATGCACTTTGTGTAATCATCTGAAAATCCTGTGACCACTCAAATAATGTGAAAACCCCAGCCTTAAATGGTAACAATGCACAAGTAGTGCTAAATTCAATATTCTAGCCATTATTATTTATTCATTAATATTCATCGTAGCTCAAATATTTACTTTATGAAAAATATAGTACATACTATCATAAGAGACATGCTGCATCTATGAGTGACTACGAGATTTAACCATAACCCTAATTTTCCTCGGACTCACATTTAAGCCAAGGGGTGATTTTTTCATGATCAATTTTGACAAAAAACATCGGCTTGTATTCGGGCAGATATGGTAATGTTTATTTACACAGCTTATGTAGTTTACACTATGCAGTTTAAAAGTAAGAGAAGGAAGTATACCAGGTCTCTTTCTCTGTCTATCATTTAGCTTCTGTGGAACACTTGGGTTCCGCAGAACACAGTTTGGGAAACCCTGTTATAGACCATATATTTTAGTCTTACAAGGAGAGTAGGGAGGCTAGTACCCTCAGATTTTGTTCAAATTTCACATGGTGATAGCTGACGTGATCCGATTTAACGTGTAACTTGCCGTTTGTGTGAATAGGCCTTGGTTGTCGAGATATCGGTTTGAATTTCGGCCAATTTCCGCGTGAGATTTTTTCAAAAGAAGAATCTGAATAATTAATTTATAAGGTATTGATGTATAATACAAAATAATTATGTAAATTATTTTGTAGCAATAAAAAGTGTAAGAATTTATTTAAAAAGATTGCTGAATCACAAATATAAGATAAAAAAATATTTATTCTTATAATCGAGAAAAATAGTACAATTTAAATTTTTACAGCCGTAATAAATTAATAATGGGAATTGTACATTTTTTCAGCATTAAAAAAGATAAAAATCAAAAAAGAAAAATTCCACAATGGGGACTCAAACCCCGGACATCTAGCTTACTAGCCCAACGCCTTACCACTTCAGCTACAGCCGGCTCGTCTTAGCGGGGTGACTTTCAGGTGTCTTAATGCGCATGCGGAAATCGGCCAAAATTCCAAAAATTTCAAACTGTGATATCTCGACAACCAAGGCCTATTCACACAAATGGCAAGTTACACGTTAAATCGGAACACATCAGCTATCACCATGTGAAATTTGCACAAAATCTGAGGGTACTAGCCTCCCCACTCTCCTTGTTAGTGGATGGGATGAATATAATAAATTTTTGAAAATTTGTCAGAAATACAAAATAGCCATCTCTCTTTAACAAATATCTCACTAACCAATATAAAACACAAAGTATTATTAATAATGGAAAGTTCATTATATAGAAAGCATTAGCAAGGTGTTACCTTATGCATATTTTACTAAACCTCCAAAATACTGAACTACTGCACATACGGAAATAAATTGATGTGTCCAACACGACTTTCTTCATATGTAAGTTGTCAACTAAAATCAAATAAATACAAGGTGGATCAAGGTTAACAATTATTTCACATTTTAGACATTGGTATTGTTTACTTCCATATTAGCCACAGTTTCATTTTGCAAACAAAAATATATCAACAAAAGATGGTGGCTTGTACACGAGTAAATATATAAGCATGTACATGTAAGAAAGAGAGAATGTGTGCACAAGTGGCTGAGCGAGCGATGTGTGTGTATAAATGTAACTATATTAATGAAGTTTAAAGTAACATTTCCATCCAACACTCTTGTTATTTAACTCTTTGGCTTTGGTTGCTATACAGATATGAACAAAGGTTTCTAAAGTATGCCATCATCTCCTCTTAATAATAATAATAATATCACTATTCTTATAGTTACTAATCTATTACTAACAAGTCAGGAAGTGGCATTCTGTCATTTGAAGGAGCATTAGGATCAGATTTTGCTTTCTTTGAGAATAAGGGATCCTTTTTGGCCTTTTTCTTCTTAGGGCGGTCTCCCCCACCCCCTTCTGCACCAGCAGCACCCTCACCCTCTTCTTCTTCCTCAACAGGGACGTACTGGATGTCAGGTTCCTTCAGAAGCCCATAATATACTTTTGCTTTATTATCTAAAACAAAATAAAATTTCATTTCAATGGCAGCACATACACGGATAACCCTCAGCAATTAATGTTTCAAGAATGAGACAACACACTTTCTGAAAAAATTACCGTATTTACTCATATAACCTGCGCACTCATGTACCCCACGCACTCCTATTTTTGGGCCGGTTCAGAGGGAAAAAATTAATTTGAGCCAGAATAAGTTTTTTTTAAGTCACCGACTCCCACTCCCTGAAACAAGTTCTGCTCATGTTAAGCATCTTCTCCCTTCTACGTGATACAATTTAGTGGATGATCTCTTTATGACGATACTAGCAGAAATCTCCTCACCGATAGTCCTTTTTTGTTAACCCTTTAACTGTTTTTGTTGTAATATTATGCAACTTTGTCCCCACTTCACTGTTTTTGATGTAATATTACACACCAATGCAGAGTTTCATGAACTATTTGTTCCTCTATGAACGGGAACTTCCCTATGTGGATGGGGTTTTTTTTCGCGTATCGTCTCGTAAATATTGGAAGGTTACGAACAAACGAGTCCAAACACTTGTGATGTGGATTTCCATCTTCCTTTCAAATGGTGAAATCTTTCATTCGCAACAAAACATCACCACTCTGAATTCCTTGAAATGGATGAGGGAAAAGGACCAAACTTGAACCTACCTATTCTCAAGTTGGCAAACCCTCAGTAGTCATTGAATTATAGTTATCAGTTAGTTGGCATATTCTTTCTGCCTACTTTTGTGAGTTTTTGCCTGCAGCGCGGGCGTAACTTGCATGTTTGCTTGGTCGCATAAATATGCATATACTTCGTAGAATTCGACATCTTTTACGAATATAAATGTAGACATAAGAATATTGCACACAATTTACTAACGAAACTCAATTTATATAATCTGTTCAGAAATCCTTGTGAAAGACACACCCCCTTTTTTCCCAGGCGTTTCGGCGTTACACGAGTAAATACGGTATTACTCTTTACCATAGCATGTAAATCAACCTTTAAAAAAATCTTCCAAAAAATTAGGGTTTATTTATAGGCCTAATATAAAACAAGTACATTGTGGGACCCTGTATCCGGCTACCCAGTATCCGGAACGTTCTGAAAACCAGAAACCGACAAAGTGTAATATTGAAAATGCGCGCCAAGTAATTTGTGTTTGTTCGTGGCGCCACTGATGTGCAACTGTTTTATAACCAGTCGAAAAGAAATATCAGTATTGAAAGAATGATAAGCCTTATGGAAGAACTGATTCGTGGAATGGAACAGAGGAGTTTTGCTACAGAGCATCACATAATGTCTCTTTATAAAATTCAAGAATTGCTTATAAAAGAAATACCGAAATATCTAAAACAACTTAGTTTACAAGATACATTTCAGAAACTGGCTTCCAAGCTAACCTCTACAGGTACATGTACAGCATCTACGCCTGAACCCCAGCCTTCAACTTCTGGTGTGTCTATCCCATCAACTACATACATCTTCCCCAAACTGTCAAGATATTTCTGAAGATATTTCCTCCGATGATGATGCCATGTAATTGATATGAATCAACTCAGCTCAATAAATATTTATTTCTTATTTTCTTGTATTTCTTCTTGTGTTTTTTTGTACATTTTAGGCTGGCTACCCGAATTCCGGAAAAACCCTCAGGTCCCAAGCATGCCAGACACAGGGACCCACACTGTATATATAAAAAACACCTTTTTTAATTTAAACAACTTTTAAGAAGTGTATAGAATAAAGATGAAACACCTAACCAACCCAACGGTTTGATCCAATGATTTTACTGTCAATTAAAAATTGTAGAGTCATTTCTTCATCTCCAAACATTAGCATAAATTCTTCAAGGGTCAGAATCATTTTTAAGGGTTGATGGTAGAACGAAGTTCAGTATGTGACCATTGCTATTTGTGGTGCCACATTTAAGAAAAATCATTTCCGTCAAGGCTACAATAGTCGTTATTTAAGACGGTGATTCTACAGGGTGTATTTAAATTCCACCGACAAACTTTTAGGGCTTGTAGGTGGGTTCGAGGTATGCTCCGAAACATTAGTCCGAGTTGTCTGCGTCACCTCATTATCGAGATACAGGCCGATGAATGTACCGTTGCCCCTGTAGGGTTTGCAACCATCTCAGCGCCTCTGTCGCTGCTTGTAGTTGCATAGTTGGGACTGCTATGCGCAGTTCAACATGACTGGTCTGGCTGCATTGAACTGCACTCCTTGATTCCTCAATCAGTAGCTTGTTAGCCTAGCACGTGCCACCACGTCTCTGTTGTTTGTTTGCATTAATGCATGGATGCGTGTATGTGAGAAGAAATGACAGATATGCTCCTTGCGTATGGTGTAGCAGACAAAAATGGCGGGAAGGCTCAGCTGATGTATCAGGGATACTTTCCTAATCGTCCACTTCCGCACCACAGCACGTTTGCATCAATAAATCGGCGGCTAAGAGAGACTGGCTCGTTGAAGGTCAACAGGGATGATTGTAGATGGAGTAGGACTGTCCACAGTCCGCACTTTGAGGAAATGGTCTTGGATATGGTTGCTGACGAACCTTCAACCAGCACACGCCGAGTTGGGCACGCTATACATGCATCTCACACTGCCATTTGGCAGATTGTGCATGAGTAGAAGCTACACCCACATCATCTGCAAAAAATGCAGGCAATGAGCCCAGCAGACTGCCCCAGGCAACAGGAGTTTACTCAGTGGTCCTTCCAGCTCTGTGCTGCAGAGCCCCGGTTCCCCAGCATCGTGCTCTACACAGATGAGGCATCCTTCACTCGAGAGAGTATTAACAACAGCCATAATAGCCCTGTTTGGGCCGAATAAAACCTGCATGTGGCAGTCAAACAAGGCCATCATCAGAAAGATTTTCCATCAATGTCTGGTGTGGTACTGTTCATGATTTTTTAATAGGCCCTACATACTTCCTGTACACTTGATAGGACCGGTCTACAGAGATTTTCTGGAGCAGTCACTACTGCCAGAATTGCTGTAGGATGTGCCCTTAGATGTTCACCGAAGGATGTGGTTCATGCACGCCTGGGCCCTAGCAAATGTCAGCATGGATGCACAATAATACATGAACGCTGTTTTCCTTGCACAGTAGATTGGGCGCGATGGTCCTGTTTCCTGGTCTGCTCGCTTGCCAGACCTAAATCTGCTTGACTTTTTCGTCTGGGAACATCTCATGTGTCTCGTCTACGTGACTTCAGTATAGCGAGAAGATCATCTTCTGCCTAGGATACAGACAGAATGCGACAACATACGACAGACACTTGGTAATTTTGAACGAGTGCGACAGTCATTGGTGCATCGCTGCAGGCTGTGCAATGAAGTCGGTGGTCGTCACTTTGAACAGTTGCTGTAATTTCCATGTTAATGCTGAAAGGTCTGATCATCATCATATCATTGTTACCTTTGCACGATTAAATTTCTCACTCTTGTCCGTTTTCACCATCATAGTACACTAAGGGACTTCCATTAATTACGTAAGGGATCTTAAGCCACGTTTTGAAACTTCATTCCTCATGGCGCAAGATGTAAGGCGCTATATAACTTTTACAAAAGTTCTAAATAAAGTTTAGTAAATCAACATTGTTGAGCAAGAAGGAATTTATTCCACTGAAATTGTTGTAAATTTTGTTCCTTCTTACCAGCCGAACTCACGATCGATAAATAAATAAAAATTTATTTTTTCCTTTTTAGTGCATAATATAAAAGTTATTTTTTAAAAACTTTTTTAATTAATTAATTTTTTCTTTCTAGTCTCAAGCAATGAAATTTAACATTCTTCCATGGTTTCTAAAGGTAAGGGTGTTAAATTACAAATTTTATCACTAACTAATTGTTAACATTCACCATTCAAGCCCTCTAAACCAGTATGACATAGCATAATTAAAAGTGTGAGTAAGTTAAAAGCTCTATAACAACCCAAAACAAACGAATGAAGAAAACCGAATAACTACATTTACGAGTGTCAGTATACTTAATTATACGTAATAAATCGTTGGTCTATCCCTTACTGGTCTCAGTTATTAATTATATTAGAAAAAGTGTCAAATTAAAAAGTTTACTTTGTAGAAATATACGATATAATAAACAAACATTTCATCAATATTTTCATAGTTCAACTACGCTGTGTGTACTTCACCAACTATCGCCCATCTGAGGAAGCTCAGATTTTTCAGATACCCGCTAGATGCCAGCCAAAGAGGAAAAGTAAAAATTACAAGTAATTGTCATTTTAATAGGATATATTACTGATTCTGAGTTATTAAAATAAATAATTAATCCCTATCTCATTAGTCACATCAGAAGCATCACCGGATGTATTTGCACCGTTCCCGTGGGCTGGTAGGGTGATACAAGCCTTCATGAAGGGGCCACAAACCGATATATACCTATATACAGGGTGATTCACGAAGATATGGAATAACTTCAGGGGATGATTTCTGAGGTCATTATGAACAAAAAAGTTCATATGAACATGTGTCCGATTCCGAATAATTAAAAAGTTATGGCTGTTTGAAAATTAGAATAAGGCAAGGCAATATCCGGAACTCTGGAGACAATTGCCGACCAATACACGATGCGTTCTCCGCTAGTGTTTATTTGCTTGTTTATTTACTTATTTACAGTCTGTATTGTCAAGTACAAATTTGTGGAGTTATGGCTGCTCGTAGATTTTCAGCATCGCACCACTGTGAATCGCACTCATAACTCGTATGCCTGTGCGACCACGACCATGTCCGAACGTAGCCTGTCGAAACATGCGCATGCAAGAATTGATATTAGCGTTGTTAGTTGTTACTGTTACTTTCAAGATGCCTTTTACATTTACAAGTGCTGAATATGCCGATATGGTGTATGTTTATGGATTTTGTGATGGAAATGCTGTTGCTGCTGTCGCTGAATACCAGCAACGTTTTCCAAACCGCAGAGTTCCAAATCGAAAAGTTATTAGCAGAGTGTTCCAAACTTTGCGAGATACCGGCTCACTTCCCAGCGTTAACACTCCATATGAGCGTGGTTCGACAAGACGTGGTTGAGCAAGAGAACATCCTTGAGGTGGTACAGCGTAGCCCCCATACTAGTACGCGAAGGATATCCACACGTCTCGTTGTTTCGCAATCAAGAATATGGAGAACATTGAATGAAGAAGGAACGTACCCGTACCACTTGCAACGTGTCCAACACCTCGAACCTGGGGATCCTGCCCAATGATTGGAATTTTGTATTTGGCTTAATGAGAATCGGCGTCTGCATCGGTACATCTTATTCACTGATGAAGCTCAATTCACCTGCAACGGTGTTAACAACACCCACAATTCCCATGTTTGGTCAGAAATTAATCCCCATTCCACTGTGGACAGTAACTAACAAACACCGATTCAGTGTTAATGTGTGGTGTGGAATGTTGTGTGATCAGGTAATTGGTCCATTCATTTTGGACGGTCGTCTTACTGGACAGATTTATTTACAATTTTTGCAAAACGAATTGTCGCAACTGTTAGAAGATGTGCCCCTGGCTACAAGACTTCGAATGTACTTCCAACACGACAGAGCTCCACCTCATTGTTTCCGTGCAGTGGTTACTTACCTCAATGAGCAGTTCCCTGGGCAATGGATCGGTCGCAATGGTCCACAAAATTGGCCAGCTAGGTCCCCAGACCTAAACCCCTTGGATTTCTGCTTGTGGGAGTGGATGAAAGACTTTGTCTACCATACTAAAGTGCACTCACGGGATGCATTACTTCATCGCATAGTGAATGATGTGGCTCGCACAAAAGACAGTCATGTTGAACTTCGGTGTGTAACGAGCGCGATTCACACACAAGCGGCAAAATGCATTGAAATCGAAGGTGGTGTTTTTGAAAACCCACTTTAATAATAACCATGTTTGTATTTGACAATACAGACTGTAAATAAGTAAATAAACAAGCAAATAAATACTGTAGCGGAGAACGCATCGCGTATTGGTCGGCAGTTGTCTCCCGAGTTCTGGATATTGCCTTGCCTTTTTCTAATTTTCAAACAGTCATAACTCTTTAATTATTCGGAATCAGACACATGTTCATAGGAACTTTTTTGTTCATAATGACCTCGGAAATCAGCTCCTGAAGTTATTCACCCTGTATATATATATATTTTTTTTTTTGAGCGAGGTTAATATAAAAGTTATTAAAAATAGGAACAGGTTCAGTAGACAGGTACGGCTTTTAAATATTGTAACTTTTTTCATAGTGTTTATGCGATAAATCAAATATTTCCATGCTCATAAAGCACAGGTGTTTACATTTGTAAAGTGTTTGTTGTACGTTTCTATATATATATATTTGCATCTGAGAGAAATTTTAAGGCTCCTATCAATGTGATATGTCAGGGCTCTCCAAACAATGGCTTGAGTGCCACATGTGAGCCTCGAACCTGTATTAAGTCTTGCCATATTTTACTAGATATAACAATCAAGCAGTTTTGAAAAACGTTATGCGTAATGTAAATAAATGATTTTTGAATAACGTAACGAAAAACGTTAACAAAATTTTCAAAATAACAGTAATGAAAAACATAGCAAAAATGAAAATAAGCATTATTTTGTTATGTTTTTCATATTATCTCAATTTATGTTTGTTTATTACTAACTGTTTATACTTCTAAGTAATTTTCATTCCAGGAATAAGACAATATTTTCTACTTTATAAAATAGTTGCACTCTATTTATGTATGATTTTGATTCATATTCAGTTAAGAAAAAAAAGTTACATTGGACATGTCGACAAATTTGCCAGGAAAAATCATTATTTACCCGATTCACTAAGCCACCTTTTAATACGAAAATATCATACATTTATATATTGTGCGCCTATATTTTCAAGTTTTTCATGTTGATACTCTGCCCCACGAGCATAAAATTCATTTACCAAGTGGCCCACCTGTAAAAAGTTAGAGACCCCTGTGATATATGAAACTCTTATATCCATAAAATGGAAAACCAGATACGCATTTCAAGTGGTAGGCACTCCATTTCTGTTATGGTTCCCAAAAGTGGTTTCAAGAGTAAATAACACACATTTCCATTTTAAAAAAAATTTTAATGATTTCGACAGATGTTTTATGTTTGTTTGTTTAAAATTTCTTTTCAGGATTTTTACATTAACAACTATATGGTGAGTATGTTTAGCGAAGGTGGTGGTGTAGTGGGATAAGCGGTGGCTTCGCAACGTTACGCTCTCGTGTTCGATTCCGATTATAGCAATTTTTTTCAATTTCTATTATTTTTTTAAGCTGGTTAGACAATCCTCATTACATAACATTAAATTTTTTTTTCTTTTAACGTAGTTTTTAATTTATACTTGTTAAAACTAGAGTCATTTCCATTTCATCTATGAAATATTTAGAAAATGGAGTTTTAAGAATGAAAATTGACATACCTTGTCTAGATGCTTCTCCAACCATACCACCTGCAGTTGCTTGTATTTGCTGTCTGTTTCTCGCTACTCCTTCGTACATATCAAAATATAAGTGTTCTTGCACAATGTTAAGCAGTATGCTATGTCTGCGCTCTTGTTGCAAATGCCTCTTCAACAATGACAGAGTATCTCTAGACATCCTGATAATAAATTCACTTGACCTGAAAAATGTTTAAGAATAGAACCAAATGCAACATTAATTCAAATTCCACCCCTAAATGCATCAACCCCTTGTCTCACTCCACAAGGCAAATTCACCCGCTGCCCATGTGCACTCCCTGAACCTCCTTTTGGCATATATTTTAGGTTGAAAGTTATATCTAACCACATTTTCGAGCTTTTTATTAGTCAACAACACATTTCATATCACATTCATTTCTCTGCCAATTAAGGATTTGTTTCTTGGATCTTTAATATGGAATATGTTAATGCAAATGTTCCCAAACAGTTGGTTGCACCCTAATTTTTAATAGATGAATGAGGAAAAAAATAATTATGTAACTCTTCACTTTCAAACAGAAATACAGGCGACTCCCGAGATTCGACAGTTCAAGATTCGACAAATTAGAGATTTCGACACAGCCGATCAAATTGGGAACTAGTTTACGCGAAGTAATTTTCGTCCCGACCAACCACGCGAGGTTTATTTTCAGTGTAGACATAGTTATTTCTGCTCTAATTGTTTGAATCTGTGTTGATTTCACTCTTTTTTCTGTTAATCATTTATTTAAATTTATCACTTGACATAATATCTAAAAGGAAATGTAATAGTGATAATCTAAGTGAATCAAATAAAAGAGTGCATAAGACTCATGTTATGAATTGAAATTAGAAATTTTAAAGCATGTAGAGAAAGGTGAAGGCCATACTGAAATTGCACGATCGTTGGGAATGTGTCGTTCAACTATTAGCACTTATGTGAAACAGAAGGAGGAAATTCTAGAAGATGTGATAAATTCACGTAGTTTGATAACAACAATAAACAGTGCTAGGCGCGATGTTGTGATTCCTAAAAAGGAAAAACTTTTCAACTTTGGGTAGATGATCAGTGTCAGAAACACATTCCTATTAGTGAGACCATGATTAGAGCAAAGGCCTGGTCCGGCTCGCACGAGCTGTTTGTTACAAACGACTCGCATGAAGCCAGACCTGGCCAGTCTGCAGCACATACCTGCATACATCTGTCTATACATACAACTATATATTGCAGCAAAATTAATAACTTGAGACAGCATCAGTATTTGCACTTGCAGCCTCGTCAGTTAATTACCTACCCTTCTCTTAAATCTGTCAAACCAGCCATGACTTGCACTAAATGGAGGCTCATCAACAGAAATTTCATCTATACTTTCCTTCAAATCATCATACAGATCCTTAGCCTTTGCACTAATCATGGTCTCACTAATAGGAATGTGTTTCTGACAAAGTTTTAAAAGTTTTTCCATTTTAGGAATCACAACACCGTGCCTAGCACTGTTGAAAGACACATTCCCAATGATCGTGCAATTTCAGTATGGCTTTCACCTTTCTCAACACGCTTTAAAATTTCTAATACTACTCATTCCTCCATTTAAATAACATGGGAATAGATGAGGCAGATTTGATTTAATTTAGATTGTTAAATTATGTAAAATAATCATATAAACAAAAATTTATCTTTTCCTTTTTAGTGCAAAAAATAAGATACATTTAAAATTTATTATTTAATTTATTCATAATTTAATATTGTTGTAGTAACACATTAGTAATGTTATTTTATGTTTATATAACATGAGGGGAGACTTAATAATTTTTTCCCAAGATACAGGAACGTATCCCCCGATTATAACATGCAAGTCTATGACAATTTGAGATTCGACCACATTTTCTGGAATGCATCCCTGTCGAATCTTGGGAGTCACCTGTATACAAGTAATCGTCAAAAAAGATGACTAAAAGAAATTATAAGCAAAGAGGGTAAGGTAGGAGGGAGGACCAAACGTCACTTGATTAGGCTACAAAGTGACTACGACTTTAATATCATCATAGGTAGTCTGTCCATTGACAGGTCCGTGATTATTCATGGTTAGACTTTTAAATATATGGTTGGACTTTAATATATAGAGAGATTATAGTGCCATTAATAGATAGCAATGGACACCTTAAATACTATCACACAGTGCTCAGCAAACTGGTATGCTGTGTGCACATTGTTGCACCGTGACATACTACTTGGTGTGCTGCAGTAGCTTTTGGAATTATAAGCAAGAAAGAAATACAGGCGACTCTCGAGATTCGACCAACTCGAGAATTTAACTGGTCGAAGCCCACTTATTTGACCCAGCCGATCAGTCGGTCGAATTAGCAACTAGTTTACACGAAGTAATTTTTGGCCCGTCCAACCAAGCGAGGTTTAGTTTCAGTCTAGACATTGTTATTTCTGCTCTAATTGTTTGAATTTGTGCTGATTTTACTCATTTTTTTGTTAATCATTTATTTAAATTTATTTATTTTATTTATAAATTTATCACTTGACACGGCATCGTCATTCCTGCTCGAATTGTATGAATTTGTGCTGATATCACTCATTTTTTTCTGTAAATATTTTAGTTAAATTTATTTATTTATCAATTAACATGGCATCTAAATGGAAACGTAATAATGATAATACAAGTGAATCAAATAAAAGAGTGCATAAGACTCATAGATATGAATTGAAATTAGAAATTTTATAGCGTGTTGAGAAAGGTGAAAGGCACACTGAAATCGCACAATCCTTGGGAATGTGTCGTTCAACTATAAGCACATATGTGAACAGTGGCGTATTCAGGAATATGTCAGGGAGGAGGGTTTGAACCCGAACTCGAGGGGGGGGGGGGGGGGGGTATGAATCTAAACCCCATGAAACGTTTTCACTTTCTCATACGAAGTATCGAGAAAGTATTGTTATTTACTCCTTGCATTTAGCCTCACAAAGCTATAAATTTTTCATGATTTCCCCTATCAAGATGCATATTTTTTATTCAGAAGTTTTTCTATGATGTAGAGTTTCTGCAATATAAATATACTATCAGAATTTCCCGTTGAATTTCAACGGATTTAGTGAAGCTACTACAGCACAACATACAAACTCTTTAAAATACATATATAGTAGATACTTTTTAACTTACAATTAGTCTTTCTTAACAGTTAATCATATTTGTTGTAACAATCCATTTCCGAACGTATTGCAGTCAAATATAACGATAATTTTATTTCCTATCATATATATCACTTTCGCCAAATCCAGCTTCATTTCTTGTGTAATTATGCCTATGAAATGTTTACATTTATGTATTGTAAGCAAGAAACCCATGAAAAGGCAACGTACAGTTGTCCATGATTGAACACTGACTCCGGTAAATGTACACCAGATACGTGAGCTTATTTACGTTAATAAACATTATAATGTAGAATATAATGATTTTACTTACAAAAAATGTAAGATTCCAGTATTCAATAGACGAAAGAAGGTTCAATTACTTTCATCAATAAACGCTTCCTGAATAATAATCAGTATCTGTTTACGTTGCTATCCATAAACATTGATCGTTTCGTTGCTTAAACAATAGTGCGAAGCGAATAATGCTAAACTTTCATCTATTTGTAAACTTCATTGAAGATAACTGAACCGGAGGTAACAATGACGGCCACTTTGGCAAAGCCCGGAAAGAGTACGAAAAATCTACAAAATTTTGAATCAAATAGCGTATTTCTGAAAACTTCGACCGTGTAACATGTTAACTTTGCAGGAATAAGATAGTATAGAGTTTTGTTCATCGAATAAAGCAAAAGAAAAAAAATCGGTCTATATTTACGTATTTTTACATTCTCATACGAAGTATCGAGAAAGTATTGTTTTCGCAAAAAATTCGACCTCGAGATTTTTACGGAAATACACGTTTTAGGTGTCGCTGAATCCGAAAAAGTGGTTTTCTCAATGCCCTCTGTCTGTTTGTTACTGACTCTGGAGCCTAGAGGGAAGAACGAAAATGAATGAAATCTCGTACTTAGGCATTTTCTCATACTGAGTAGAGTATACATAGAAATGGTTGACATTGATCAATAATGAAGAGTAGTTTATTCTATGCATTTTTAACAACAATCCGATTTTCTCAAAACGGCTAAAACGTTTTTGATCAAATTTCGTACAGTTACTTGAGTTTACGTCTTCAATAATAATGTATAGTTCATATTTCTCAAAAAATGAATATAAGGCTAGTTTATTCTAGGCAACTTTAACAATAATTCGATTTTCTCAAAAACGGCTAACACGTTTTTGATCAAATTTCGAACAGTTACTTGAATTTACGTCTTCAATATTACTACCTATTTCATTTTTCTCAATGAATGAATATAAGGCTAGTTTATTCTTGGGCAACTTTAACAAAAATTGGATTTTCTAAAAACAGGCTAATACGATTTTAATTTTCTAAAGATAACTAAACGACGCATTAGTACCTATATATGAGAACGTTTGTACAATGTATGTTGTACCAATTTTTTTGCTTGAAGGAAGAATACCTTGCAAGTCAAGAAATGGATTCATACGTGTTATCTTATGGAAAAATGTGAATCTCCTATATTGGCAGCACTAAGTTAGGATGTAAGGAAGAATCATACCAAATTTGGTTATTCTAGCTTTTATCATTTAGGAGGAGTTCCATGAACAAACACACAAACCAACAAATACACGCTTCAAAATATATTATTGTAGATTAACATTGTAAATGGCTGCTCTTCAGTTTAACCATGGCAACAATCACGGATGCCACGGACTTTTCTGGGTGTCTAAATATATACCCAAAAAGGGGTGTCCTCCCTCCAGTCCCCTTCCAGCTCAACGAACTTTAAGACTGGAACCACAAATCCAAATACTCCCCTTCAAATGTTCGCCAATCATGACTCACCACTTCAAAATTCCAGAGTCACCTGTGAACCCCTCCCCTGTTCCCCTGGAACTCTGTTCGAGGCAGTGAGCGGGCTATCGCTTTCACTTACTCTCTTCCTAACCGAAGCAGGAGAACAACCCCTCACTGCATGAGATAGGCTAACCTCGCCTGAACTTTCCAGTGAAGTCCAAAGTACCGAACCACACAGCGAATTAAATTGTGAGAATTGTTATTTTGTTAGTTTATATTGGTATGGTTAATAAATTGTTCTCTATTAACCAAGGTTATTTGTGTAAATTGTAATCTATGTCGCATAATCAATTGTTACTGCTTCAGCTCCCGCATCTTGGGAAAAACATAGTCTCCCCTCACGTTATATAAAGATAAAATAACATTACTAATGTGTTAATACAACAATCTTAAATTATGAATAAATTAAATAAAAAATATTCTAAATGTTTAACACTAGGGGTACCGGGGTCAGCCGCCTGCCTACAACTACCGGGTACCGTCAATTGACGGGTGGAGGAATATCTCGCTTTTGACGCCTATTTTTAATATAAATGTCTTGGTTTTCAATAAATAAATGTATTTTTATGAGTTTCATCCATTTGAGTCGTCTTACCACATTAGAGCCTATTTTTGGGCAGAGAAGGTACAATGCAAGAAAAACGGGGAGTTTACAGTAAAAGATACAAATTTATTTTTCTCGTGGAAAAGAACACATGAGCCCCATACAGAATGATAAAATTACAATATTCTTGCTTTTATCATATGTCATCATAAGTTTACAAATAGATGAAAGTTTAGCATTATTCGCTTCACACTATTGTTTAAGCAACTAAACGATCAATGTTTATGGATAGCAACGTAAACAGATACTGATTATTATTCAGGAAGCGTTTATTGATGAAAGTAATTGAACCTTCTTTCGTCTATTGAATACTGGAATCTTACATTTTTTGTAAGTAAAATCATTATATTCTACATTATAATGTTTATTAACGTAAATAAGCTCACGTATCTGGTGTACATTTACCGGAGTCAGTGTTCAATCATGGACAACTGTACGTTGCCTTTTCATGGGTTTCTTGCTTACAATACATAAATGTAAACATTTCATAGGCATAATTACACAAGAAATGAAGCTGGATTTGGCGAAAGTGATATATATGATAGGAAATAAAATTATCGTTATATTTGACTGCAATACGTTCGGAAATGGATTGTTACAACAAATATGATTAACTGTTAAGAAAGACTAATTGTAAGTTAAAAAGTATCTACTATATAAGTATTTTAAAGAGTTTGTATGTTGTGCTGTAGTAGCTTCACTAAATCCGTTGAAATTCAACGGGAAATTCTGATAGTATATTTATATTGCAGAAACTCTACATCATAGAAAAACTTCTGAATAAAAAATATGCATCTTGATAGGGGAAATCATGAAAAATTTATAGCTTTGTGAGGCTAAATGCAAGGAGTAAAGTGAGATTGTTGGAGTTAGAAGAGGGTTGACGCATGTAGTTCATATAAATTTATGTAACAGACAAATATATTTCAAGAACGCTACTTTGGAATTCGTTTTGGAAAAAATCATTGAAGGCCATACAGATAAATGCAAACTAATTTAATTAATTTATAGGATCCGAAAGTAATATTTTGTAATTTTAAACTTCATTTGACAAACAATAAATATCAAATTAAGGTTTTCACAGTTTGAAAATTTGTACATAGGATGTCATAGGCAAGAAAATTAAAATAAAACAATTCACTACAATAATTGCTACAAATATGTAAAAGCTCTAAGTGATAAATGCAAAAATAAAATATACCCACTTAAATGTGTCAGTGAGCTCATTTCCTTTCATGTGTTCCTTTTTGGTGACACGAGCAAGGCTTTTAAGGTCCTCAGAGTACCATTCTTCTTGTTCCCCTCCAAATTTGTTCATAAACTCTATGGCTCTTTCTTCGTGGCCATTATAAACCAATTCCAGATACATGTGAACAAACACTGGATACAAAATTAGACCAAGTTCGTGCTGAAAAAATTGAGACAGACAGATATGATGGAGTTTACAAAAATCACTAATGGAAACAACCCTAGTAAATCAGCAGGATGCACAATATATGCCATTCTTACTTACTGTAATATGGGTTTCAAAACTACATAAAATTTAACCAGAAATATTCTGACAGCAAAACCCTGGTATTTTCAACAAAAGTTAACTATAAAAGATAGAGGCCGGCGCGTAGTAAGTAATTCCAGCAAAATGGAAGTTTAACTTAATGTCTAACAGAAGCAACAACTTTTACTATATAGATGTGTATTTAGTATATATAAATAGACCACGTAAAAACATGAAATGTCGTAAATTTACTTTGTATATATCGAGTGCTCCTTCAACAAATTTTTTCAAATCCATATAAGCTCCTTCATATATTTCTGGGTCTCCTTCGCTTTTATAAGCAGACAGAACACTGCTTACTTCAGAATCGGCTTGACTACCATCAACTGATTCAGGAACATCAGTGAGATTTGCCTCTTTTTTCAGAATTTCCTCTGTTGTCTAAATAAAACAAAAATATTTTTACTCCATCAATTACGCGAAAACAGAAAGGCAAATATCACAGCTAAGTTACCTTCAGTTTATATTTCCGTAACAGTTGTAACACTGCTATAAGTGTACTTTTGTCAGTTACATCTTTGGTAATAATTTTATCGCTGGAACTGACTGTATTCTGCATAGGTAAATTGGGAGATATAGCAGGAACATTACTTGTAACAGAAGCGGGAACGCATCCACTTTGCCTTTCCGCCATGATTTACAATCTCCTTAAGTTGTTTGCGATACGTAACAGAAACGAGATCAAACGAGATATCGATGGTCGGCAATGCCAATAACGAAATTTTACGGGCAGAGAGTGATTTATAGGGAATTATTGGAAATGTAAGGAATTTAAATGCGTAATAAGGATTTGTTGATTTCAAAGTTATTGTAATTTGGGCTAAGCTTCAGTATAAGTCACCTATGAAAATATTTTATACTTGTTTATTAGTTACGTATACTTGTTTATTGGTTACTGATTCGTCTGTCTCGACATTTACATACCCAATCACCGGACAAGAAACTGATTGGCCTGTCTCGACATTTACAAACCCAATCTCCGGATAACGTGGAGGGTTTCTTTGGTTCCGGGGGAGGCGAAGGCGCGGTATCGACCGGAGCCGACTACGCATTAAAACATAGCGAGCCGAAGGCTCGTCAATATCTTCGGTACCTAGGTGATGCGGACGTGGGTGACTTATACTGAAACTGTTCCGTAATTTGCCATAATCAGCCTCTTAAAGTAAAAGTTTGTATCTATATATTTAGAAAAGAATACATTTGACTTTGATGCCGGTTCGTCATCTAACGACCGCTTAAGAAGGCCCCGCTCTCTCTAAGAAATATTTGTCCTACTTATAAAGTACACGAATTCTGAATAAATATCGATGAGAGAGATTGCTTTAGTTATTATAATTTACTATTAAAATTTTTTACCTATAAGAGATCCCGCGCACACACTTTGCACCGGGTCACGCAATTTTCATAGCCCTCTCTGATAATTATTTTTTACTTTCTTTATTCGATTTAACTAGCGAAAAGCAGTGAACTAACGCACCGTCTTGCCATCTGTGTTGTTACTCACCAGTATCACGTGCTTTGTTTTGGAAATATGTCGTGAATGTCGTATCTGAAATTCTCGCGAGTTTTATCCCACAATATGTGTGTATTATATGTGTGTGCGCATATGAGTTTTTAATGTGCGTGTGGGTTTTCCATTCGTATTTATGTAATTTTAAGTTATTTTAATTTATATTAAGATTAGGCAATGTTCAGTGTATGTACTGCCCTGTATATTAACCCTTTCACGACCGGAACACCCGTAAAAGGACTTATTTTCTTAGTTTCCTTGTCATAGTGGCAACGACTTAAACCTAATCTCCATTATTACATAAAATCTTATGAGAGAAAATTGTCCTTTCGTCGCATGAGTGATTTTAGCGGCGAATCAGAACGTAACCCCCTTTATATAATGTTTTTTTATGAGGGAAAGGTACTTTCCTGTTAACGGGAATACCTCCCGGACCCTTCGCAGGACCTGGTACTTACGTATTATCCCCATGCCATACTTACGTACAACATTAACAGAAACAAACCCAATCACCAGACAAGAAACTGATTGGCCTGTCTCGACATTTACAAACTCAATCTCCGGACAACGTGGACGGTTTCTTTGGTTCCGGGCGAGGCGAAGAGCGCGGTATCGCCTGGAGACGACTACCCATTACAACAAAGCGAGCCGAAGGTTCGTCAATATATCCTTTCAATGTTATATCCTCTTGACTGTTGTGCCGCAAATTGAGAGGATATATCGACGAGCCCTCGGCTCGCTTTGTTGTAATAGGTAGTCGTCTCCGGGCGCTACCGCGACCTTCGCCTCGCCCGGAACCGAAGAAACCCTCCACGTTGTCCGGAGATTGGGTTTGTAAATGTCGAGACCGGTCAATCAGTTTCTGTTAATGTTGTTTTTAAAATAAAATATCGTAAATCCAACAATACGTCAAAATATACTTTCAATGTTATATCCTCTCAAACAATCATAACAATACACGTTCATTTTTTAAGGTATTCCCGTTAACAGGAAAGTATCGAGGAAAAATTCCCGTGTTCCCTCTTTCGGTATTGGTGACAATTTTCTGCTACGCATCCTTGTTGTCCGACTTGGAAGTACTGAATAGCCAGCCATACACTTTTTGAAGGACCTGGTCCGGCGGATCAGGTCCTTCGGTCCGCGGCGGATTCGGTCCGTCGGACTCAGTCCTTCGTTGCGCCCACTAACGTAAAAATAGAAATCCTTCAAGTATAGCGGACAGTCAATGGACTAGGTCCGTTCGTGTGTGGGGAAGAAATCCGCCGCTTTTAAAGGGTTTGGTCTCTCAGGACCGGGTCCGCTGGTCTTTCAGGCAGTCTTGAAGGACCTGCGGATTTTTAGCTGCGGACCTCAATACCTTAGCTGCCTTCTTCCAGCTAGTGTCGAAACATAATATTAATATTTTATTTAATAAAATGTCTCGAAAAACAATTGCCATAGCCGCGGCAGGGTTTTTCGCTGTATATTATCATGTCATATCGAAAAGGAGGAGCAGGACGAAGTGGATGAAAAACTGGAAAGAAAAGAAATTTTTGGGCATATGCCTTTACTTAAAGAATTAAGAGTTAATGAGCCGAGTGATTTAAAAAATTATTTAAGAATGTCGGGATCAGATTTCGATCACCTTTTTGTTCTTGTACTCCTCCGAACCGAGTTTCCACAAGAATTGTTTTCCTCTGTAAAGATCTATAAACTCACTTGTTATAGACTTGTTCCACTCCATGATTATATTTTTCGCACTCAAGTGAATAACATACACAACTAAAAACAAATATAACAAAACAACAATAAACGACTAAATTATTATATGCTAGCGATTAAAGACGCGTAGGGAAACGATATGTAAACGCCCGAAGAGAACAGATGATAAGATGAAAGATAACAGAGGTTGATTCACAGGTCCGCTGTATGCATGTGGAAGGGTCCTGTTACGTTAGTGGAGGACGGAGGACCAGACCCGTAGGACCCACTCCGCCTGATTTCACACGGAGGACTTGAGCACAGAGGACCTGAGTCGGCGTCCTCTACTAACGGGCGGACTTTTTGAAGGATCTAGTCCGCCGCGGACCAGGTCCTTCAAAAAGTCCGCCCTTGTATGGCCGGCTAATGGAGTCTTGGCCAGAGTATCTATCTATTAGATACCGGGAGAGAGGTATCAATAAAATATAAAGGACGATTTCATTTAGATTCCAAACAAGCTATCAACGGAATTCGAGAATGCATTGACACAGACACTGTTTTTGATGATTTAGAGTTATTGTTTAAATTACCCAAAACATTTCCTTTCAGGACAGCTGAATGTGAGAGGGGTTATTCTGCAATGAATCTGATTGCAACGGATTTGCACTCGAAAATATTGATGGAAAACATCGGCAGTTTACTAACGATTAAAATAAATGAGCCACCTTTGGGTGAATTTATTCTGAATAAAAAAATGTTCTTATACTAAAGATTGTATTTGTATAAAGTCTACTGGAATACATAGCATTGAATTATATTCTATCCCCCTCTTCTAAAAGTTTACGAGTTTTTATTAATTTAATATTTTAAATCCGTGGAAAACCAACATTTCTTGATCCATAAGACAAGAGTGTACGCCAAACCAAATGTTTCTTCAAGCGTATGCCAACTTTTTTTAGATAAGACTATACCTCTGCGCAAGGGCGTACTAGAAAATCTGACCCCCCCCGCAGCAAATATAATATGCCCCCCTATGGACGCCTTCGTCAGTACAACTTGAATGATTGAGGGGGGCATAAATCTCAGGACCCTCCTGCATTGTGAGGCTTGCGGGACCTATCAGTACACCCCTGGCTCTGCGTGAAATGCTCGGATCAACCGGGCACAGGAGCAATTTTTTCACGTCCGAGCTGACCAACTACGAACTAGCCTCCTCCTCTCGAATTTGTAGTGATTATGGCGAATATATCACTTAAATGAAATTGACGCTCAATAGTAGTAAATTTCACGTTGAATCTGATTAGATATTATAATTATCTAAGAATTCTATAAAAGTATTTAGTATTAAAGAACCAAAATATCAGGACGATAACAATCCTTTATATAATTTTTACAAGTGTCGGTCTGTCCCCATTTGTATCTTGAGAAATGTCCGTCATAGAGATATGCGGTCAACGGTGTTTTGTTTTTACTAGGTAGGTCTCTGGAAAACTATATTCATTTTCATAAAATACCAGGTTCAAATCCAGGAAATATTTTCCCATAAGTTTACACGGGTTTTTCGATTTTTCAGTGTGCAAGGTTTTTTTTCATTCACCAAAATACCTAATTATGGACCGATTTATTCGTTTTTGCTTCATTCGATGGATAAATTGTAAACTACTCGTAATCTTATTCTTGCAATGTTTACATGTTACACGGTCAAAGCTTTCAGTAATACGTAATTGTTTCCAATATTTTGCAGATATTTCGTAGGGGAGAGTAGGCCAAATGGCACCACTTTTCAAAAAATCTGATGTGGCCAACACATGACTTTCTCCATATTCTCCATATATTTAAATTATTATGAATAGCATTATAAGGCAAAATTATTATTTCGTATCGTAAAAGAATACCATCGTCCTTGTTGCCGTAAATTACGTATATTTTGAATGTTTACAGAATTCTCCGCTACATGGTGTTAGCGCTGTTTACTGGTATTAAGATAAAGCGAAATATATCCGAAATGGATGGTTCTACGAAAATTAGTTTCAAACAAAACTTGGAAGAAATATTATTCTCTACAACTTTGGTCCTTACGAAGATTGCCAATAACGATGTTTTTAAGGAGATATTTAACGGAAACCGAAAAACCGGTTATTTATAAATAACTCCTAAACAATAACTCCTATAGAAAATTGTTTCAAATAAAAACTGTAGGAAATTACATTCTCTATAACTTTTGTATAGAATTGTATATATAATAATGATGTTCTAACGAAGAAATATCGCAAAAACCGAATCGGGTTTCGAATAAACCTCGACTTCCGGTTAACCGTAATTGTCCAAAAACTAATCAGTTCTTTGTGCTCATGCTAAAGTGTTATATATGAAGTTTGGTAACGATATGGCACGTACTTTTTGAGTTAGAGCGCCCACAATAACATACACACACACACACAGACATCATTCCGAAAATAGTCTAAACGTGTTCTAGGGACCTCAAAACATGTATTTCTGTTGAAATCTCGAAGTCGATTTTTTTCATGAATACAATACTTTCCCATTACTACGTATGGAGAAAGTAAAAACAGTGTTTAAAAGCCATACATAGCATTAATTCATCATAATAAATATTGTAGCATGAGTATTGTTCTCTTGACTAACAAACTTAATTTTTTCAAAACATTTTCACGACATATTATTTATTTTTGACTTAATTTTGGTGACTGCAAACGGTGCCATTTAGGCTACCGGTTTCCTAAATCACACCATGGGTTGCCAATATCGCACTGACACCTAAAATACATATTCTTTAGGCTAAATATCGGTTTTCAAAATAAAAATCAATTATGTGGTTTATTTTTTATTGGAAAATAATACACAACAAACTGAAAAAAAAATTTGAAAAAGTGGAACATTAATAAAATAAATTATTTTTGTATGGTTAAAATATAAAAACTGATTGTTAAAAACATTTATTGAATTTTTATAATGTAAAAGTGATTCACTCAGTCTAACAACTTAGGTCTACACTTTCTTCAATGAAAAAATGTCATAATCATGAATTTTCTAGGCTACATTTTTTAAATATTAGAAAGTAATCTACTGAACAATAACACTGAAAATTGGTTAGCCATTAACTTAAAAATCATAGGCTACAAAACTTTGAAAAAATGAAAATGAAAGTAAAATTAAAATCATGGAAATTATATGGCAAAAGTATTAAAAATAAAAATGAATTATTGCAATAATTAATATTTAGGTTTGCATTCCAGTGCAAAAGTCACATTTAAAATATCTGTCTCTTTTTGAAACACCAACACGTTTCGTGAGCCCATTTTTTACATATTGGGCACTGCACCATATCCAGGGCCAGCTCTAGGCGGTAAGCGAGGTAAGCAAGGCAAGGCAAGGTGCAGAAAATCAAGGGGCGCTCAAAAGATTTTCGGCGGTTCCCCATTTTCACTTTGAATCGATACATTATTGGATAGTGTTCAGTGAGTCTCCATGTGGGTTTTACTTAAGAGAAGATACTAATTTGTTGTAGGTTTAGCTTGCGAGATATACAAGTAAAAAACATGTTCAGTTACTTTGCACCCACCCTGTACCTTGATGGGAATGTGTTCTAGGAAAGCTGACGCCCTTATGCGATGCGCTCTTTGCACTCAGGTTGGTTGATTTCAGAAAGGCCGCGCCAACCCGGGACGCAATGGATGCAAGGCACCTGTGCGCCAACATGCCAGGGGCCCCATCACATGATAGTATTTGTGTTTGTATATTAACGGAATGCGAGTTATAAGCTGGATGGGCGATGTGTGTTCCTCGCCGATCTTTTCGAAGCCATGTGTTAATGCAAAAAGTGAAAGTTGGAAATGCCAGAGCAGCAAATCTCCGTCGCAAATTCTGCCCCCGAACCCTTGAGGTATGGGGTTGCATCACTTTAGTGTAGGTATGATGCTTATTGGGGGTGGCCAAGAATAACGGCACCGAAGGATGTAGGGGCGCTACCCAGCTAATTGCCATTCGTCTTCCATTCAGTCCTTGCATTCATTTCATATCAATTTATTGATATACAGAAGACAATTGTTAGAATAACATGTGAAAGATTTGTTCCATAATAAAGAGGGTCGGCAGAAGGCAGGGCGGGCAAAGACCTTAACCTAAGCCATAGCAATGGATAAATAATCGAAGTTTTGTTTTCTTTTTAAAAACCGTATCTGACAGTGCTAGTAAATAGAAAGAAATACGCGAAATATGATGGGTATCTTCGAATGATGCATTGTGTACTTTTAATCCCATATGTAGCGAGTTTCATGTTTCCTATGCACAAATATGTTACAGGTTATACATTAACCCTTTAACTGCTAGCCGACCAATCTATCGGCCCACACTGCATCTACGAAAACTGTCACCGGCCGATCAATCTGTTAAGCTTCTTAATAAAGATCAGATGCCTTGGTCAACCAGTTCTACCATATCTGTGATGCTTGTGCTTTTGATTCACAATGAAATCATTAAGGAAAGCTAGACTTTCGATTTTTTTCGACTTTAACAATAAGATCCTAGTCTGTCTGTAGCTTGTCGGGTGTATTGGAGTGCACATTGGAGAGGTGATTTGTAGTTCCTTTTTTGCGATTGATCTGTCGTGTTTGGATTTAAAAAAATCAGTCTTTTCATCTCCTATCATATTAGGTATTGTAAAAGTTTATTTTTCATAAAATGTATCATAATTTTCTCTAAGAAAATAACAATAGTTGGAATATTTTGACTACACAAACCGAAATGCTCATTATGGTTTCGGATTAATGTTGAGTTGACGTTAAAAGTTTGAGGCTTCCTCTTTATTGCAGATTTTAGAAGTTTTATTTTAAAACCCAGCATTTATTATTGTTAGCATCAATGGATAAGAAAAATAAATTGTCCGGTTTTAAAATAAGAAAATAAAAGCTGTGAAAGAATTAGAAATAGAAAAACAGAAAGGCGGATTAAATAAATATTTTAAATCTGCTAGTGAAACTCTTGTTTCTAAATTAGAAAATGAAGAGTCAGAATAATATAAGGAAGATGGTTCCTGCCTTAATAGCTTTGATTAAAGTTTGAAGCTTTAGTACAAAGCAAGACATTTATTTGCCAGTGATAATCGCTCTCAGTTTACTTCAAGCAATTCAGAAACTTGGCCTAAAATTGAGGATAAAATTAAAAAAATTATTATTGATCAAAGTCCTGAACAGATTAAGAATTTCTCATTTCCAGCAGATGAAAGTGGCAGAAAATATAGCAGTAATTATTATTTTTGGAAACTTATTAACAAGGTAACAATACCAAGGCATTGGCTTTTATATTCTGTCAAGATGAAGCAAAAACAATTGGCTATGCGACATAGATTACAATTTACACAAATAACCTTGGTTAATAGAGAACAATTTATTAGCCATACCAATATAAACTAACAAAATAACAATTCTCACAATTTAATTCGCTGTGTGGTTCGGCACTTTGGACTTCACTGGAAAGTTTAGGCGAGGTCAGCATATCTCATGCAGTGAGGGGTTGTTCTCCTGCTGCAGTTAGGAAGAGAGTCAGAGAAAGCAATAGCCCGCTCACTGTCTCGAACAGAGTTCCAGGGGAAGAGGGGAGGGGTTCACAGGTGACTCTGGAATTTTGAAGTGGTGAGTCATGATTGGCGAACATTTGAAGGGGAGTATTTGGATTTGTGGTTCCAGTCTTAAAGTTCGTTGAGCTGGAAGGGGACTGGAGGGAGGACACCCCTTTTTGGGTATATATTTAGACACCCAGAAAAATCCGTGGCATCTCAGCGGAGCGGCGTCCAGCGGAGGGGCGATTAGTTCGGGCTTGGTTTCTCTCGGCGGGTTTTGTTGATCGACATATTGTGGACTAAGTCCCTCGGGATTGTGGACAAAGTCCCGAGGGCAGGGAAAAATGTCACATCCACCTCCTCAAAAATGATGAAAAGAGAACACAATGCCCTCTACCCTGTTTTTCCACCCTCCATAGATGATTCTCTCAATTTGGTTGGCCCACCAGCAAAGTTATTAACAATAGCAAGTTCAAATTAGAATATTGTACATAAGAGATTTAATAGAAATTAGCTGAAATCATCAGCAGATAACATCAGAAAAGCATGACCTGGGAAGGGTATCCTACAATGGATAACCTGAACATAAATAATTATCTCGATAGAGAACTCAAATATCTTACATTATGAAAATATTAGTAGCAAATGGAATTTCTTGCACAATACTAAACACAGCAGAGATTAATATCTGATTTAATCAGTTAATACAAATGAAAATTGTATGTTAGACATTCTGCCTGGATAATTCTTCCCCTTAATCTTCACAAAGCCAAGCTAAAAATTATAGAGATTACATTAAATTAGGTAGTATTAGCAGGATTAGTTATTCTTGAAATGAAACTTATTTAGTGACACAATAATATATATATAATTTATAATCAGCTGGTAATAACAGAGTTTTAAACTTATTTAGTCATTATAGCATAATACAATTTTCATCAGCCGATACTAGTAGAATATCAATAGTTTACCAAACTCATATACAATAAACTTGGCAAGACCCTTGTTGGGTATTAACATGGATTAGATAATAGTCATAGACAATGGCCAAGTTTATATAAATGAACCACCAACTTGGTTAATGAAGAACGCTAAGAACCATACAAGTCTTACATTAAACTAGCATAAGTGCCCGTTGAATCTCAACGGGTCTAATGAATCTAAATTTTCGTCAATGCAACATGTAAAAATCGCAAGAATAAAATTGTGCACTGTTTTAACCATTGAATATTTCTATATTATAAGTCTATTTTAATTAATTAATTAAAATCTCACAGGAATTCCTTGTGAATAAAACAGTACCTTTCTTTCTACTAAAATAGCCATTGTTATTAGTTTTAAATAGCATTAGGATTTCAGTTTCATTAAATAAGCAGAATTCCGGTTCCAAAAAATTGGTTCAATATTGAATTGCCTCTTATAATACTTTAAATAGATTTTGGAATATAATGAATGTACCTCAATATCGTTTATCGTCTGCTCACCACTCTTGCCTTCTCATTTTCCGAAACAACCACTTTCACCAGTTTTAAATGGATTTCAAACTTAGAAGAGAACTTGATTCAATTCAGTTAAAATAATCACATAACAAACTTCTTATTCCAAAGAAAATCCTTTTATAATATGCAACGTTAACCTAGATTTCATTCATTCTGAAAAGTGAATAAAAGTACCTACCATGTACATATATTTCTTTCAACTAAAATAGCGACTCTTAACAGATTTTAATGGATTAATGCATTAGCATTTCAATTTCATGAAATAAGCAGAATTCCGGTAACAAAAAAATTTGTTCAATCTTCAATTGCCTCTGATAATACTTTAAATAGATTTTGGAATAAAATGTACCTTAATATCGTTTATCGTCTGCTCACCACTCTGGACTTCTCAGTTTCCGAAACAACAACTTTCAATAGTTTTAAATTGATTTTTGCTTTGAAATATACTTGAGTCAATTCAGTACAACTTCCACTTTACATACTGTAAATTCCAAAGTAACTCCTTTTATAATAGGCAGTGCTAGCCTGAAATTAATTCATTCTGTAAAGTGAATAAATAAAGTTCTTTCTTTAAACTATAATTGCCACTGTTATTAGATTTAAATGGATTATAAGCCTTAGAACTTACTCTGTATTAAATAAGCACCAAAATTCCTTTTATAAAAACAAATCAATCCATTAAAAATTCACTGTTGTTTCTTCGAAAAATGCCTGTTAACAGTTTTAAATGTCCTTTTAATTTTAATTGAATTTTAATTTATATTCATATTTAATTTAAGAATGCTTTTAATTTCCAATTTTTCTAAAATGACACTGTTCATACTTAAAATTTTTTATATTTACGTAAATATACTTATTTTCCACAAAACACGCAGATCTCTCCCCTTCCTTCCTCTCTCTCTCTCTCTCGTATTGAAGCTAACAATGATAATGGTCGACATAGCAACATCACGTTAAAATGGCAAGATTTCCACAAAATATGCAAATTAAACGTTTAATATGGAATATTTCGAACTGTAGGCGAAAAAAGATGAACAGATTAAGAAACTTCATAAATTTTTCTTCAGAATGGTTCAAGTCCAAAGGTCGTGTGTTAATTTCTTCTAATTTTAATTTCCAAATGAATAAAAGCCTGCACGTCGAAAAATCGCGTTTCACATGTTAAGTAATGGGAAAAGGAAATGCCTCTCTTGGAGACGAACCAAGGAATTTTTTCGCGATTTAAATTCGTCATCACCTGAAAAAGTGTTAATCAAGCATCTCTACCAAATTTCGAGTTTCTATCATTATTATTTCTCGAGTTATTAGCGTTTGCATAGCGTGATCAACCAACCAACCAACGGATGATGGCTATTATTATATAAAATACTCAATAATTAACCCTAGGATGGGGGTAATGGCCCTTTAAGCCTGAAATTGGGATTAACAAAAATAAATAGAAGGGAGCCGTGACCAGGTTAGAGATTAATTTAAGGCCACGGAGCATCAGTAGATTACTCCATAGAATTTTCCTCTACTATGCTACATCTCGATAATTGGTGATTGACACATAACAGGAAGTGGTATTAAGTTGTAGACTTTTTAAAGTCCATGGGTGATTGCGTTAATTAGGCACTAGACCTAATTAACGGGCGATGAGATTCCCAACCCCTACGCCAGTGGAAAGCTTTACAGAGAACAATAGAATGGCTTAACATTACATAAATTGATAATTCTTTCCCTTCTATTATTAATTGCCACAACTGCTGTGACAGGAGTTAGAAATTTTAAAATAGGGTAAGGTCCTTCCCATTCTGGAATTAATTTGGCAGTTAACTTCTTTGCCTTGGAACTCTGGGTAAATCTCTGACACATGATATGGTCACCAACCCTAAAGGGGTTCCCTGAATGATGTTTATTATAGGCCTGTGCTTGTCTTGTCTGAGCTCTTTTCAGGTTTGCAAACACATCCTTCCAAATTACATTCATATCAGGCGGGGTAGTTTCTTGATCCAAAAATGTTTGGGGAATTGACCAAACATTTGAGAGAGGATGTGGTAACTCTCGACCAAGAAATATTTTGGATGGAGTATAGCCAGCACTACCATGGTGGACCGAATTGAAAGCAAAAATCAAATTAGGAATGTATGTATCCCATTGTGGGTGATTATCCTTTGCCAGGATAGTGAGGGAATATTTTAAATTTCTATTTACTCTCTCAGCATGATTTGGTTGGGGATGGTAAGGAGCAGTAAATATATGTTTAATCCCAGATTTGATACACATTTCGTGGAACATATTGGATTTAAATTAAGCTGCATTGTCAGAGACCAGAAATTTCAGATAACCAAATTTTGAGAAGACCTTGTTAGTTAATATTGAAATCACCTGGGCAGCTGTAGGTGATCTGATTGGTTCAATCAGTGTGAATTTACTGAAACCATCCACAATAGTCAGGGCGTATGAATTTCCAGAGCGACTACGGGGTAAGGGACCAACAAAATCTATGTATATCCGCTCCCAAGGATAATTATTAAGGGTGGAAGACATAATGCCTGGTGGGAGAGTGTTCCTTGGTTTGCAGGTTTGACACAAAAGACAATCTTTGGTCATCTTGGTAACGTCTGCTCTCAGGGTTTTCCACCAGTATTGTCTAGAGATCCTCTCAACCATCTTTGTTATTCCCATATGTCCAGCAGAGGGAAGGGAATGGAAATATTCAAACAGCATGGATCTGATCAAGTCGGGAACCACAATTTTGGGTGTTTGGCCTTTAATGGGCTTGTAATATAAGATATTATCATGAAAGGAATAATTCTTGACCAGCTGACCGCTTTTGATTTGGGCAAAGATTGAAGTGAGACACCGATCTGATTTCTGGTGCTCACGAATATCCACAAAAGAAAGTGGGACCTTATGGAGTAACAATGATGCATGATTATTCTGAGGGAGAAGAGAGAGCATTGGTCTTGATAGATAACCTGCCACCTTATTCTAGGGCCTAGGAACATGATGAATTACAAAGCGAAATGCAGACAATTTTAGAACCATCCTCCCAATTTTCCCTAACTGTTTAGGATGTTTGAATAACCATGTAATGGCTCCATTATCTGTATACAGATGAAAAGGTCTAATTTGCAAGAAGCTTCTAAATTTTTCAACTGCCCATGTACAAGCTAGACATTCCAATTCGTAAGACGGGAGTTTCCGCTCATGATCATTGAGGGTTCGACTTGCAAAAGCAACTGGCTTAAATTTGCCTTCACATTTTTTATTTAGAACAGCACCAAGTGCTACCTGGCTAGCATCCACAAACAAGTGAAATTCCTCATTAAAATTAGGGAGAAGAAGAACAGGGGAATTAACAAGACACTGCTTTAATTGAGCGAATGATTGCTCTTGAGAGGAAGTCCACTCGAATTTAACATTGTTTCGCCTTAACCGATTCAGAGGTTCGGCTATCTAGGCATAGTTGGGGATAAATTTGGCATAGAATCCACACATACCAAGAGATCTGGAAACAACCATGACAAAGGTGGGACTAGGGAAGTCAGACAAGGTTTGAGTCCTATCAGGATCTGTCGAGAGTTGCCCGTTTTTGATACAATGGCCCAGGAAGAGGATGGATCTCTGGGCTAGCTTCAATTTCTCTGGATGAGCAGTTGGCCCGCCTGCCTTAGATGCTCAAGAACAACTTCGATGTCAAACTTAGAAGAGAACTTGATTCAATTCAGTTAAAATAATCACATAACAAACTTCTTATTCCAAAGAAAATCCTTTTATAATATGCAACGTTAACCTAGATTTCATTCATTCTGAAAAGTGAATAAAAGTACCTACCATGTACATATATTTCTTTCAACTAAAATAGCGACTCTTAACAGATTTTAATGGATTAATGCATTAGCATTTCAATTTCATGAAATAAGCAGAATTCCGGTAACAAAAAAATTTGTTCAATCTTCAATTGCCTCTGATAATACTTAAAATAGATTTTGGAATAAAATGTACAACAACAACTTTCAATAGTTTTAAATTGATTTTTGCTTTGAATTGGTACTTTCCTGTTAACGGGAATACCTCAAAAAATAAACATGTATTGTTGTGATATGTTGAGATATTTTGTTTGTTAACAATGCGTAACAAATCTCGTTATGATATTTATGTTGATCCCTTAATGATGAATTTGTGGAGCTTGCCGAGGAGTGAAGAAGAAGCTTTGCTTCAAGACCATGATATTTTATCTAAAGGGCTAATGTGCAAGAAGGATCATTACTTTACTTCTGCGACAGAATATTTTGGAAAAGCAACGCGAAAGCCTGTCAGCAGAAGCATTCATGTGGCGACAACATAACAAAGAAATCGACACATTTCCAGCTATTTTAAATGCCATAAAGACATATTGGCCCCCTAGTAACATAAATTTAGATTGTATTAATAATTACCTTGCTTTTATTAATAAATAAGTTTCAAAAAAGTGTGATTTTTAAGTAATTCCCCCGTTGTTACGCATTGTTAACAAACAGATACGTCGTAACATATCACAACAATACGTGTTTATTTTTTGAGGTATTCCCGTTAACAGGAAAGTACCCAAAATACTTGAGTCAATTAAGTAAAACTTCCACTTGACGTACTGTAAATTCCAAAGTAACTCCTTTTATAATAGGCAATGCTAGCCTAAAATTAATTCATTCTGTAAAGTGAATAAATAAAGTTCTTTCTTTAAACAATAATAGCCACTGTTATTAGATTTAAATGGATTACAGGCCTTAGAACTTACTCTGTATTAAATAAGCACCGAAATTCCTTTTATAAAAACGAATCAATTCATTAAAAGATCCAGTTGTTTCTTCGAAAATTGCCTGTTAACGGTTTTAAATGTCCTTTTAATTTCAATTGAATTTTAATTTATATTCGTTTCCAAACTTCGGCCATTGTTACGAAATTAATTCGAGGAATAACAATATAAATTCGTGAGCACTTGTGGTTTACAAAGAATTTAACTTAATAATGCCTTTTATTTCCAATTTTTCTAAAATGACACTGTTGATACTTAAAATTTTTTATATTTACGTTAATATACTAATTTTCCACAAAACACGCCAATCTCTCCCCTTCCTTCCTCTCTCTCTCTCTCTCGTATTGAAGCTAACAATGATAATGGTCGACATAGCAACATCACGTAAAAATGGCGAGATTTCCACAAAATATGCAAATTAAACGTTTAACATGGAATATTTCGAACTGTGGGCGAAAAAAGTCGAACGGAATAAGAAACTTTATAAATTTTTCTTCAGAATGGTTCAAATCCGAAGGTCGTCTGTTAATTTCTTCTAATTTTAATTTCCAAATGAATAAAAGCCTGCACGTCGAAAAATCGCGTTTTACATGTAAAGTAATGGGAAATGGAAATGCCTCTTTTGTAGACGAACCAAGGAATTTTTTCGCGATTTAAATTTGTCATCCTCTGAAGAAGTGTTAATCAAGCATCCCTACCAAATTTCGAGTTTCTATCGTTATTATTTCTCGAGTTATTAGCGTTTGCATAGCGGGACCAACCAACCAACCAACGGCTATTATTATATAAAATTCCGAGAAATGTCAATATACCGAGAAATAATTGAAGTAAATCTCTCGAAATAAATCAGATTACAAAAAGAAGTTTAATATAAACAGTAGCAATTCATTAAATTCAAACTAACCTCTCCAATGGAAGACGATGTACTGACAATGTTTTGAGTGAAGATGTCCCACGTAGTGATGAGAAGATCTGGATCGTTAGGATATCCTTCTACCAAAATTAAAACAGTTTCTCTCACAAAAACTCCAAAAGCGAAACCAAAGAAATTAAAAACAAATAATTAAAATATTTCACGAGTTAAAATACGAACTAGTCCTATTAATTTTTACGCAAAATTCACACTGTTACTCAAAAATACGACACGAGTCGCTCTCTCTGCGATGTTACTTCTTCCACAAACTAAGAAAATCTGAGGGTCTTAAAGTAATTTCTTTTTCGAGAAATTTTAAGAGAAAAAGGAGAGAGGATGAAGAGACCAATGTGTAAAACACGTGTCAGAAAGTTTTCTTGTGAACGTCGCGACGTTTGCCGACGCGTCGGTAAGATTTCTTTCTAGCCACCCGTAAGGTCATAAAATCTAAAACCTTCAAAAAGAAAGAAAGACTGCCAGCAGTAGCATTTATGATCCTCGCATACGTGTCCTCCCATTCAGAAGAAAGGCGCATGCGGAAGGTCATGGAATTTCCATACAGAAATAAGCCGTCGAAGACGGTACAGCGGTTCCTGTCCTCCAATTATTCTTTTCCTTTAGAAACATCCGATAGAGTGCTTTAAAATATTTTCTCAACTCACGTGCAAATCTGTCTTCTTAATATAAATAAGAGCGAAACAGAATCGCTGGAATCAGGTATGCCGCATGTCCTTTTAGGTCTGATATGCCGATGGGACCAATGTGGATAATCCCCCCCTCCCCCACTTTCTTGAAAACATCCCTTTTTAGGCGCGTTTCGCTAACAGCGTGAGCGCCTATTATCGTCGGTCGGTCCGTCCGTCCGTCTGTCAGTCCGTCCGTCCGCATGTTCGTTCTCGGCTTCTACAGAACGGATTTTTATGAAATTTGATATTAAGGACTTTCAATCAAATATAATAAGAAAATCGCATACATGAATCACGTACGCCAATCAGGGGTACCACTTTACTAGAGACAAAAAATTAAATTTTCGTCATATCTCGTAAACTATTGTTCATATCAAAATATTTTTCAAATAAAAGTTGTAGAACTGATAAAGTAGAGTATTTCCTTTTCTATATATTTTCATCGTAGGAGTAGCCGTTATCGAGAAAATCAAACAAGAAAGTCTTAAATCGAGTTGAACTTAGAAAATTTCTTGCATGGTTACTTCATTGTTGCTACCATAAACAATCTCCCAAACAAACGTTTAATTTCCTTACGTGTGCATGTAATACTATTAAATAGGAAGAAAATGGATTATTTATGATGAAGAAAAGGACTTTAAAACGCTATTTCCCTTACGTACAGGTATATAATTGCTTTCTAATACTCCATTGCGCGAAACGCGCCCCATTTGTGATACGTTGTACGCTTTCCTAACTTGTTTCCTTCACCCTCGGAGACAACGGAGACGGAAAGCTTGTAAAAACTACCTCGCGGATCCGACCCGCACATGTTGCCTTTGTTTTGCTTTATACTTCCCTCCATTTTTCGCAAATATGTCTCTATGAGCTAGGTGGCCGCTCCTGCCTGTTGGGAGAGGGAGGGGCGTCATGGTGACCACAAACGGCATCAGGCCGCCCCCCTCGAGAGTGCGCCCTGAGGCGATTGCCTCACTTGCTTACCGTCTGAAGCCGGTGCTGACCCAAATATTTAGTACGAAAGCTGCAAAGTTTACAATTAGAGGTAAAAAATTTCCGTGATCATGGATACGACAATGGAGCAAATATGCGAATCAAAAAACGGCGTGCAAAAACATATTCATGATCTGAACCCCAGAGAATTTTTTGTTCCGTGTTCAGCGCATACCTTAAATTTAACGAACAATGATGCTGCCAAAATTAAATATCGGGATAATGTTACCAAATAATAGGCCCAGGTTTTAGCTTCTACAATTCGAGAGCATCAATTTTTGTGTTCATTACTGTTGTGACATGACATTCTAAATACAGTACATATAGCAAGCAAAATGCTTCAAAGCATCAATCAGAATATTCAGTGTTCCGTGGAATCCATAGAAAAATTAACAATACATGTTAAAGAGAATTGCACAGACGAGGGATTTATAAATTGCTGAAAGAGACAAAAGGATTGGCAATTTGATTACGAAAGTGTAAATGAAACACCATTGAGCACTGAGCAGAAGTTTAGAATAAAATTTTCAATGCAATTGCAGATGCTCTATATAATTCGTTGCAAGATACGTATGGCCTATTAAAAATCACAGTGACGCATTTAATTTTCTTTACAACTACAGCAAAATTAAAAAATGCGCAATGAAACTCTGCTTAATCTATCTTTCATAATTTAATTGTTTCATTGAGAATTTTGTTAACTCTAACTGTATCAGTGGCTAGTGGGAAATGACTTTTTTGGCTTAAGATAATAAAAAATTATTTATGCTCAAGCATGCCACACGAGCGTTTGGTAGGACTATATATGATAGCTATAGAAAATGATGCATGTGAAAAGTTGAGCATCGATATTAATTGACAAGTTTTCCAGAGTGGAAGCACGAAAAATTCAACTTTGATTCAATGAAACCGGTTTCAATGTCCTAATTTATATTTCCTGTTGAATTTTTGTTGTTCTATTTACGTATATGTACAGATGACTGTTTTGTTTCTCAAAAATAACATAAAAATAAAAGTTATGTATTTAAAAATGAAAATAACTTTTTAATCGTCAAAACTTTTTTATTATATTAATTTTTTAATCTAACATTATTTAGTTATAAAACAGAAATCAATTATAGCTTAGGTATACATCAATATGAAAACATGAATTTCTTCTCCTATTTGGGGAAAAATGGGGATGGGGGTGCTTCCAAATGACTTTGCATCGAGGCACCAATGTAACTAGAGCCAGCCCTGGCCATATCCTCCACGATACCTTCTTCACATACGGAGCAGAACCAGTCTTTTGCAACAACTTCAACCACAACACTTTCGGAAAATTTTGAACTTTTTTTAGCTGATGGTGTAAGTTCACTAGTTTCTTGGCGTGTTCGCTTTCTTCTTTGACTTTATGACGAAGTTCCAGGTTGATCAGCAGCAGTATTTTTAAATCTTGCCTGTTTTTTTTCTATTTGAAGGGATTTTCCCTCTTTCATTTCCTGGAGTTTATTTTTGTAAGGGCTCGACGTCAGTAGCACAGCTCTTTGGGCACCTTTTGTCAGCCTTTTCTCTTGTTTGGCTGTTGGACGTGGCAAAGGGCTTATTTCATTGATTTTCACGCTAAGACTTCTGTTAGGTCTACTCTCTGGTGACTGTGTACCTGCAGTCTCTTCTGCGACAGGTGTTAATTCCTCTACTTGAAACTCTTGCTCATGATAACTTCTTGAAGTTTCTTCCAGTTGGCCTATGTAATTCGCTTGTGAGTGGATGGTGGCTGGGACAAAGTCGGCATCTGAAAAGACATTTCTGTCTACAGACCAGATTCCAGTGACTTTGAAACCGTCCATCGCATTCCTCAAGGTGGCTGCTCTGCTGTAGACCTCAGAAAGTAAAGCAGAAACTTGGAACTGAATTACAGGTGGCTCGTGAGTTAGTAACCACTTGGTAAGTGCTTCGTCATAATATGTTTGAAGTGGTTTGAATATTGCCACGTCGAGGGGCTGCAGCCGATGTGTTGTGTGTCCAGGAAGTTGGAGGAGAAGAATCCCATTTGATCTTCCAAGTTTGATAGCCTCAAAATTTTTTGAGTGCGTAGAGTGTCCGTCTAGTACCAACAAAACCTTCTCCTCCACTGAGGGCTTGACGTAATCAATAAAATGTTTCAACCATTTTATGAATAGCTCAGTGTTAATGTAACCTGTCTCTGAAATTTCCACAATACTACCTGGTGGTGTTCCGATTTTCAGTGAAGGATGCATTCTAAGCTTCTTAAATATGACCATCGGAGGCACAAAGTTCCCACTCGCACTCGTGCAACAGACAATTGTAGTATTTATGCCTCTTTTGCCACTGGAAATAGCGCCAACTTGATGTTTTCCTATTTTTGCTGTCACCTTAGGTGATTTCTATTGTACAGTTGAGAAGCCGGATTCGTCAACATTAAAAATGCGCACGGCATTCAGTCCATTTTCGTCCACAATTTTTTCCAGTACATCAAAAAATTGAGAGACATTGTCTTTGTTAAAACCCCTAGCCCTAGCTATAGGTACATTTTCTGGTTGCCGTAAACTGAGAGTAGGATGACGCTTCATAAATGCATAGTACCAATTTTTTCCTGCAATTTTTTTCTCTTTGTTGAAAGGATTAACTAGATGAGAATTAGTATCAACTACTTGAAATGCTAACTTCCTAACTTCAGTTATAGTAAGGCCGAACATGCTCTCTTCAAACTTTAAAATGATATCTACGAGTTCTGCTTCAGCATCTGGTGGTAACGCTGTTTCTCTATCATTCACCGACTCGTTGCTGCCATGGTTAACCCCTCTACTAACTTCCACTCGAAAATGCCGTAAAAAGGTCTTTGTTGGCATCTCATACTTTCTGCAACATTCATTCAGTCTAATTTTGCCTTCTTTAAACTCCGTCAGAGCATGGGACATGTTTTCTGGAGTTCACTTTCCATACTGCCTTTTCGCCATGGCATGTGGATTCTAGAACAAAAAAAATCTGATGTGGCCAACACATTATTTTCTCCATACAATAGACCTCAATTGATATAAAATTCCGCAATGAGAACATTTGTCAACAACAATCAACTTTCAAATTTCCCACGGACGTAATACCAAAGCACGCCTAGGAGTGGCGCTGTTGGGTGCAAAAAAAAACATCTCCGAAACTACGCGAGTTAGAAGAAAACGTTTTATACAAAAGTTATAGTAATTTTTATTATATACAACTTTTACATTCACATGTATCAACAAAATTTGTTTTAATCGAGATATTCACGAAAAAATAAAATCTGACTACAGAAAAGGGCACTTCTGGTTGGGCGATTGTTGCCAAAATCTAATCAGCTCTAAAGAATACACATAATAACCCAAATATAAAATTTCATGGTGATCGGATAAATGGTTTTTGAGTTAGAGAGCCCACAAAAAACCTATCACATACTGACAGACTCCAAACTACTAAAGGCATCATGGGAGTGCTCTTTAGTTCAATTTGAATTCGCTAGATAGTGCAAAATTACGCCCGGTAAATTTTTAAACGCGGTGCACCGCGGTGACGTTATCAATGTCATTCATTAATTTCGGTGTTGCACCGCATACATAGCACTTTTGGGCAGAAGAGGTCGATGTTATGGCGTTGCAAACTTTGCCATCAACCATTGTCAATATCATTACGTGACGTATAGTAAAACTTTGCAAATTAAATATGAAAGTTGTTGGCGCCAAATTCCTTATTTGTTCCTCTATATACTCAGCCTCTGACTTCGATAAATCCGTAGTTTCTTTTTTAAACTGGAATCGTATGGGTCGGCAATATCTTGTTGATGACGGGCAAGGATTTTTCCAAAGTATTTTTTCGCCAGTTTTTGAAGCGAAGAAAAGTTGCACAGGAACGACTGACGTTACAAATATATCACCGTCTACAGAGTCTTCACTGCTCTTCTGTTTATATTCACTGTGCCCAGTTGAACCATCAAAGCCCCACTTAGAAATTAAGACTAAATTCTGTAACTCATTTGAATAGAAACTTGACACTACCTCTTCTTGCGATGAGACAATCCTAGTAACTGTATGATTCATAAGACCCTGTAACTTCACCTCGGCTCTATCTTCCGAGATAATAATATCTTCTTTTCCAGGATAGCATTGTTTCTTTGCTGTTAGTATCTTATGATAGCTTGGATATATATCACGACCTATTTTCTTCGCTTGTTGCCTCATTAATATATATTGATGTTTTGAAAGTTTAGCTTCAACTAGGAGTGACAAAGCTGATTCTGCGGAGAAAGCATTGGTTTCCATCATCTGGGCAGATTTCCATGCACTTCTTATTTTTGAGGCCCTCTTTGGTGTTGTAAGAGTAGCTTCCTGTAAAAGTTTCGCAGCATCCGATTTTCCAGCTTTGCGCAAGCTCAATTTTGCTGCATACGTTAACTCTTTCTCACCGTAAGTCTTTACAGCACTGCCGATTTTTCTTCTCTTTGATCTTTCACTACTTTCCTCAAAGGTTTTTCGAGGACGACCTTTGGAAGTTGATGGCATTTGCGAGATGTCTGTATCGGTAGCTGAAGGCAGAAAGTCCTTTTTCAGCCAGTCTAAGTTGTTTCTCAAAAATCGATCTTTCGTCCTTTTACTTTTCTCCCATCTTGCCCACAACTTCTTATTAAAATCACGTATGATGTTTCTCACCGCACTAATTACAGTATTTGCATCTTGCTTGACACCAAGAAAATCCAAAACAGCATCTTCCATCAGGCGACCTCTTGCACTTCTGTCTCCTTTGGTAGTTAGCCAAATTTCGAATATTTCCATTCGTGATGGTCTATGTTGCAAAGTATCTGTAAAAAGATAAATTAAATGTATGAAAAACATCGCTAACTAACGCTAACTTATATGTTAGTACCATTTCAAAGCAAGATAATTTATAATTTATTATTAAAACCTGATCATAACAACTTAGCTTTTTTTAAATCTGACATTAGGCCATGTTAAATTTCAAAAATAAGAAAGGGGCAAGATATTTTTACTGTAATTTAAAGACAAGATATGAGGCTATATGAAAACATAAGAAATGCAGCAGCCTTTCGCGGCCTTTGAGATATAAGTCAATGATAATCTCTTATTTTTCATTATTTTGCTCTATAACGCCATCTGATAATAATAAGTAGGTAATAACAAAATATTTGGATAAAAATATCAAAGTACCATAAAAACATAAAGTACATACCTGTAGGAGAAGGGTCCATGCTTTTATTGCCGGCCCAAAAGCAGCAAATTCTCACAATCACTCACGGAACTTAACAAGCAACTATTAAAAATACTGACAGCAGAGCAGGAATCACAACCTTACAATTCGGCGGCCAGTCTGCAAATGATAATAAAGGGCTGGTGGACGGGATGTATTGCGATGGTTTAGACTCTCTCTCTACCTAAGTTGACATTAGTTTGGGAAGGATATCTACATTCTGATTTTTCCAATTTTGGTCAGTTTTTGGGGTAATTTGAACCACTGTGCGGTGGTGCGATTTAGGAGACAACTTTACCCTACTCTTTCCGGGCGTTGCCAAGGCGACCATCTTTGTTACTTCCGATTCAATTAGCTTCAAAGAAGCTTTCAAATAGACGAAAATTTAACGTTATCCGCTTCGCACTTCTGTTAAAGCAACGAAATGATCAATCTTTATACATAGAAACGTAAATAGATACTGATAATTAGTCAGGAAACTGCGTGCGAGAAGTGTTTATAACGGTTTAATCATAGCAATTGAATCTCCTTTCATCGTTTAAATGCTGGAATCATAACTTTTTGTAAGTAAAACCATTATATTATACATGCTTATTAACGCAAATACACTCACGCATAAACAGGGCCGTGCCAACCCGGGGTGCAAGTGGTGCACGGCACCCGGGCGCCAACTAGTCCCCTTCCCATCAAATGTGGTCGGAATCGATTGAGAAATGTGGGCGTGCATAAAGGAAGAGACAGACAATTGGCCGCTATTTTGAATCAGGCAGACAGACGGACACTAAAACTCCGCGGTGACCTTCCCCTTAGTGCCCCCTGAAATCGTGCCAAATTTGGTCTGAATCGGTTGAGAAATGTGGGAGTGAATAAGCTCATAAGCTACTAAAATATATAGGTGGAGATGTTGATCAAAAATCAGTTTAGTCCATCATTTTTATGGTACACCGTATCGATAAATCAATATTCGTATTCTATAGAATACATAGGAATTATAAAGAATGCTTAGGTAAAATATAAAAATCCAATCACAACTCGTATATTTCATACTTTGCCTAAAAACGGCCAAGCATTCTATACTATGCCTATCGTCGCCGTCAAAATTATGTGCCCCTGGACTTTGAAAATCTCTATAAGAGTCAATACGCATGCTAATGCAAGGTAATATACACCATTTTAAAGGAAATTTCATTGGCATACACCCTAATTTTTTAAATGCCTCTAAACGTATAACTTAAGACGCAGGACCGCAACAATTAACTCCATGTACCCTAAAATTTGCGCTTTTTCACGCTTTTTCGAATTTCCCGAGTTTTACAACTCATTTTTGAAAAGACTTCTGAACACATAACGAAATGCTTTTAACCCAAGTTGCAGTATCATATTTATGTTCATTCTAGTGCAAATTTACAATTGTAAAGTTGTTACTTTTTGTTAAACAATTAAAATGTTTAAACATTACCTAGTCCGAGAGTTTTTAAAAAATCAAAAAATGAAGAATGCCAATGAGTTCATTTAATTTTTTAGAAATTTTCTATTATCTAACATTTTTAAAATCATTGTTACTTGCTTAGGTATATTATTTAAATGAATGCGGCGTTGCCGTAATGTGCGGGAGTCCTCCCCTCTCACGTAGGCAACCCCTTTGCAGGAGAAGGGGGAAAGGTGCTAGACCAGGGGTCTTCAACATTTTCAGCCTTGAGGGCGCATTTGTGAATTTATAGAAGTATTGCGGGCGCCAATAGGTGGTACATAGAAAAATAAAACTAAAAGAAATGGGTTAGATTCTTTATTTTCCTCTGCTGAGCCACCTCACATCCGTGTGCAACAAGACATCTCCGTAAACAGCACCTTTATCACTTAAAAATGATTTAAATAAACGATGGCTTGTAGCCGACTATCTGACGGAATTTATAATTTTTGTTACAGTAGTAATTACATGCTGAAATTTCAACGCTTTTGCACACAGTGCTTCTTGATGAATGATACAATGATACGACAAAAACTTCGGGAATGAATTCTCTTTGCGACACAAAGCAAGAAAACCGTTGTTACGTTCAACCATTGAGGCAACTCCATCGGTTGTAATTGCCACTAACTTTTGAACAGGGATATTATTTTTCTGAATGTAACTATTAAAAACACCGAAAATATCTTCTCCTCTCGTTTGCCCAGGAAGAGGGTGTATTTTCAGGAATTCTTCCTTTACGGTGAAATCCTGAAAAGCCATTTTTACAACAATTGCCAACTGATCGATATCAGTAACATCAGTGGATAAATCTAGTTGCAGCGAAAAACATTCACATAGTTCTAAATCCTGAATCAACAGCGATTCTATATTTCTGGCAATGTTTTCTATTGTCCTCGAAATAGTTCAGCTCGAAAGGGGGATTTTGCTGATGGATGCAGTTATTTCACTTTTGTTCTTAAACTGATTGAAAAGCTTTGCTTCTTTGACTATTTCGCTGTCTTGGAATGGCTTCTTTCGTTTAGCTAACACATGGGCAATTTTGAATGACGCAATAGTTATATTTTTAGACTCTGCACAAGGTTTTACGAGAAGAGCTTGTTGTACGGATAAATTGTTTCAGTTCTTGTAATTTTTTTCTTTCGAACTGATAAATTAACAGGAAATCCATTATTGTAAATTTGTATGAAGGCTCAAAAAATGTCTTTCAATATTACTTTTCTTTGGTACTGCCACACTCCCAGAGCACAATAAGCACACAGACTTGCCGTTTATAATCTACGAAGAAAAATTGCTCCTCCCAGTCGGAGTTGAAGAAATACGTTCTTTTCCTCTTTGCCATGATCTTAAACCCTAATTTAAAATAAAAAATTAAATGAAATTCTCAAAAATTGTTAAATTAAAAAAAAGTAAACTACAAAAAAGAAAGCGGAAGGAATTCATAGTTAAAATTCAAAAGCATATATCATAACTATATTTACCAATTATTTCTAGATGAGATTAGGTTAAATTATTGTCTTTGCAGTATAATATTAGTGAACAAGATTCTCCTTTTCCCAAAACTTCGTGTTTTCACTAACTTTGCGACCGCGAGCTACCAACTGGGGAGTGTCATTCCGATGTACGAGGCGGGAGTAGGAGACTCAACACAGTACATATCGTGTAACAATGAAATGTTGAACGTAAAATGTTACATTGCTTCTTTCCTCTCTTAACAATGTTAAATATTGAGCTTTCCTATGGCATATAATTAGCTACTTTGTAGCGAATTACCACAGACGCAGCTGAAAAACGAAATCTGTATAAAATTTTATCCGATCGTATCTTATGCACCTCCTCAGTAAATGACTTGCCATAGCCTTATTAGCGGGCGCCAAAGAATTCTATGAAGGGCACCATGGCACCCGCGGGCGCCGGTTTGAGGGGCCCTGGCATAGACCATATGGCCATAAAAAATTTTGGCAGAGATATCTCTCCACAGCTACTCATCTTCATCGCTGCTGCTACTGTCGCTGCTCTCCTCTTCAAAGTTTATGATTAGGGGCTCAATGAATTCCTCCACGAGATAGTCTTTTTCCCAGTAATAATCTTCCACCTTTTTCACATGGTTCACAGTGTTTTTCCACATTGTTTTTGGTACAAGACCCAGAGCTTGCACACATAACTGAAGCACATCTTTTATTTTATGCGTAATGTTTTTTTTGCCACCCAGTCCTTCACCCAAGCCCAAATTAATTCAATTGCATTGAGCTCACAGTGAGCTACCGGGTCCATAGCAATTTAACGTTTTTTCCACTTTCTTCGATAACACTGTCAAGGAGGTACCTACTTAAAAGTTTTGAAATTTTCTTCTCCCCAGTGCAATGAGCTCTGTTTTAGTAAGGGATTCATGTGAATCCTGGTAACCATCATCGTCTACTGATGGCTCGATCCGCTTTTTTATAAGCCAGTCAATGATTTCCTTCTTCGCCCATCTCATGCTTAGGTTCTTTGTTTCCGGATCCTGCATTGTGTGGTAAGGCGCCTGGTCAATTACCACTGCAGATTTTTCCGGTAGATGCAGTAATATTCTCCGGAAATACTCCTCAAAGTGCTGAGCGTTCATTTCGGAGTGGTAATCGGAACTGTCTTTTTTTCCCTCGAACACGAGCATCGTCTCTTCCTCTGGTTGAAGGAACCCACGTTCACTTCCCATGTGTAAAGTGATGACTCGTTTACCAGCTCCAGATGGCGTTAAAATCCCCCCTTTTCAGCCATTCACTTCCTGGATCATTCCTCGATCAAAATCAACTGTATCTGAGATTTCGTTTATTTTTTCTTGCCATGCGTATTTTACCGTATGGTTAGCGCCACACCAAGTTTCATCGAGGTAAAACACCTCTCATCCCGAAGACTGAAGCCTTCATACTGTGCGTAGATAAACGTGACGCTGGTCAGCTATACTCGGGCTCTCTAAGAGAACTGGTTTGTTTGACCACGGGGAGTCGTGGCGTAGTGGTGCGGGCGCTGGCCTGCTACGCTTAGCAAACTCGGTGCGAACCGGGTTGTCCGGCTCCCCATTTGCGTGGTTATGTGGAGAACACGCAAATCAGCGCCTTCGGAAGGGACGTAAAGCCGTTGGTCCCCTTGGTGTTTCTCGTTAAGAGCAGGCTAATGCCGGCACCGGGTTTCACTCCTCTCTTGCTTTGTGATTTAGACTGAGAAGCCTTCTAGCGCTGGAGTCGTTTGAAGTCACAAGGTCCCCCCAATTGGTGGTGGTGGTTTGTTTGTTAGTTTCTTAAAAGAAAACCTCAGTCTCTTCAACCACCTGAGCATGGTACTTTCGCAAATAGCAGGAAAGTCACTCATATCCATTTTCAGTTCATCCAGAATTTTTACAACTGTCGGAAATTCTTTCCTCCGGTAGAAACCGTGAACTTTTCGTCGGACAACGCCTTGCAGGAATTCATCTAAAACAATACGAGAGGCCTGCCAAGGCATAAGCTTTCAAGAAATGTAATGTTATTTAAATCGGTTCGATATTTCTGCAGATCATAATGACACAAACCGACGTTCCTGTAATACATATTTGATAAAACAATAAAGCAGAATAAATGGCTCAACCGCGACGCAAGGAATTGAGAGTTCGATAGACTTTGAGTTGCGCGCGTTAGATATGGCAACTCTGCGTACAGCCGAATTTGCGCGATTTCCATTAACAGGCATAAAAACCGTGAAAATTGTAAATTATACATTATCAGATAATAGAAAAATTCTAAAAAATTAAATGAACTCATTGGCATTCTTCATTTTTCGATTTTTTAAAAACTCTCGGACTAGATAATGTTTAAACATTTTAATTGTTTAACAAAAAATTAACAACTTTACAATTGTAAATTTGCACTAGAATGAACATAAATATGATACTGCAACTTGGGTTAAAAGCATTTCGTTATGTATTCAGTAGTCTTTTCAAAAAGGAGTTATAAAACTCGGAAAAGCACGAAAAAGCGCAAATTTTAGGGTACATGGAGTTAATTGTTGCGGTCCTGCGTCTTAAGTTATAAGTTTACAGGCATTTAAAAAATTAGGGTGTATGCTAAGGAAATTTCCTTTAAAATGGTGTATATTACCTTGCATTAGCATGCGTATTGACTCTTATAGAGATTTTCAAAGTCCAGGGGCACATAATTTTGACGGCGACAAGAGGCATTCTATACATTGCCTCGGCATTGTATGCAATGCCTGGATTTATACACTTTGCCTGTAACATAGATATTCTAACCCAGGGGCGTGCAACCTTTTATGTGGTGGGCCGCATTCATACATGTGAGTGCTTTGGCGGGCCGGATTAGAAGTCGCAAGTACATTGGCAGGCCGGATGAAAGTTTACATAGGAACTTACCCAAGAGATTTTAAATATGAAAATAAAGTTTTAACCATTTAACGGTGAAAACTTATCCAGGATATGTGTTATAGCAACAGTAGTTCTTAAAATGTTCAAAATTGTCTGTAATACCTAAATATCGCAGAACATATCTTCACCAAAGTTTTGCGGGCTACATAAAATACTCTACCGGGCCAGAAGCGGCCTGCGGGCCGTAGGTTGCACACCCTTGTTCTAACCCTATTATTTACTATAATAATAGCCCAGGTCTGTTGGTTGGTTGGTCACGCTATAGAGAATTATGGTATTAACTCGAGAAAGAATTGAGATAGGATCTCGAAATTTTGCAGGAATGCTCGATTAACATATTTTAAGGTAACGACGAAAATAAATCTCGAAAAAAGTCCTGGGTTCAACTCCAAGGAAGACATTTCCATTTTCCGTAAGGTAACACGTAAAAGTCGATTTTTTGGCATGCAGGCTTTGATCTTCAGATATGAACCATTTTAAAGAAAAAATTACAACGATTCTTATTCCGTTCATCTTTTTCCACCTACAGTTCGAAACCGCACATGTTAAACGTTCATTTTACATATTTTGTGGAAATCTTGCCATTTTAACGGGATGTTGCCATGGCTACCAATTATATTGTTAGACCTCAAAATCCTATTGTTATATCAATCCTTACAGGTGTAAGCGTGCTTTGAATGCTTTTAATACGAGATAGGGAGGGAGAGAGAGGGATGGTAATGGAGGGGGAGAGAGGGAGGGAGGGAAGGAGAGGGAGGGACGGAGGTGGAGAGAGGGGATGAAGGGGGAGATGGAGAGAGGGAATTAGGGGGAAGGGTTGGAGAGAGGGATGGGGAGTGAGGGGAAGAAGGGAGGGAGGGAGGGAGAGAGAGGGAGGGAGACAGACAGATTAATGACTTCATTGAGGGTGAAATTCCATTTAAGAGGAAGAGAGGGAGGGAGAGAAAGAGAGGGAGAGAAAGGGAGGGAGAGAGAGGGAGGGAAGGAGAAGGTGGAAGGGAGGTAGCGGTAATTAGGTTTTTAGGTGCGTCGACAACTAAGGTCATTTTGCACCGCCAAATTCTGTTAGAGAAAATCAACATACATCACAACATCCATGCCTGAAGCGGGATTCGAACACGCGACCTTTGGGTTAGAAGGCAGGTGCACTGCCTACCAGTCTAACCCAGCCGGCTGGAAGGGAGGGGGAGGGAAGGAGGAGGAGAGAGAGGGGGGGAGGGAGGCAACTATTTTAAGGTTAACTAAAGATATCCCACCATATTGACGGGCTTTTATACTAGTTATACATAATAAGCAACATTAGTGAATTCACAAAGAAATCAGACTATCATAGTCATTATACAAGAAGGCACAATGACATTCATATTGATCGTGTTCAGACAAAAATTGAATTGCTAGGTCTTAAATGTATGGGACTACATCTTTATGATAAACTACCTGAAGAACTGAAAGGGATCACAGAGAATAATGGCTCCCTTAAATTAAAACTAAAGAAGCTTGTTTTTGAATAAAATGTACTATTCACTGAATGAGTATTTTGATGACACAATGTAATTGTGCCATGTATTTTAATGTATAATATTGTGTTTTTAATGTGTTAGCAATTATGACAAATCCTATATCTGTAAACAGATCATTGTAAAATAAATATTATTATTATTTAATTAGAGATCTGCCGAAATAACTGGATTGGGGTACCTTAGACCAGTGGTTCTCAACCGGTGTGCCACGGCACATTAGTGTGCCGCGAGGAAGGGAGTAAATAGTGTGCCGTACACTCCGAAGATATTTCATTTTAAAATTATGTATGTATTTAATGTATAATAAAATTATACAATTATTGCTAATGATGTTCTTAAACAAGCATGAAGGTGTGCCGTGGAGCAAAAAGGGTTGAGAAGCACTGCCTTAGACTGCTTACAGATGTTTTGTTTGTCATGGAATAATGGAAGTGGGAAAGAGGCAATGCATACAAGTTGAAAAATCTAAGGATTAGGAGAAGATAGACCTTACACAATGAGCAAACAAAAACTTGAGAGAGTTTGATGCAAGACCTTGGCTGAGGTATTGGACCCGCTTTCAAGCTCAAGGAGATGCAATAAAAGTAACCTCGTGAGGGGGCTCTAACCCAGCATTTCCCAACCTTTTGAACTCTGTGGACCACTTCAGTAACCCTTCCAGGCCCTACAGATCACCTCATTTCTTATACTAACCTACTTACTGTATTAATGTTGAAGAAAATGGGTTACATAGTTTATATCACCATTTTCAAATAAATTACACACGTTTCTGTATGTTTGAAGATCATGTGATTATTTTTTGTTTTACATTGAATTCTTGTTACAATGTACTTCACAATTACATATGTTTCAAATTAACGTACTTTTTTTTAATCCCAGTCAATTTTCCCATATAAATACTGTATAAATATTTCAAAATAACATACTTCAACTTAACGTACTTTTAAATAATACGTATCAACTTCAGAGGTTGCGAAAAAAGATTGTGGTTTCCAACCGTAAATGACGTAACTATAACCAATTGTTACTCATTCAAGTCATTATACACCAATCTTGAAGGCATATTTTGTCTTTAGTAAGAAAAGATTTGCGTAACTCCACCAAAATCCCAAAAGAAGGGATTTTCCAAATTGAAAAATTTAGAACCGAAGATCAATTATCCCTTTCATTTAAATTTAACAGCTTTAAGTGCAACTTTGTGAAATATTTCCGTGATCTGAAATAAATTTGACACTTCGTAATTTCCCACTATTTCCACAATTAAAAATAGTTGATGTTGATAAAAATTTGGAAACCAGGCATTTACTAACGGATACAAAAGTTATTTACATACACCAAAGTAAATCTACCAGTTGCAAACCATCTGTGGGTATTATAATTATTATGAGCATCACTGTTAGATTTAATTTACAAATGTTTCATATCTTCTTTAAAATATGTGATTGAATAAAAAGTATGTATACGAGGGTGAATCAAAAAGTTCCTGGAATGATCTCATAGGAACAGAACAAACTCAAAAGAAACATTTATTTTTCACCACATCCACATGTGACTCTAAACACTTTGCCATATGGTGTTGCCATCGATCTAACCCATTTCTGTAGAACGTTGGATCGTTTGATTAAAACCAGTTTAAAATTGTGATTTTTTAATTTTGGAAACAGGAAAAAGTCTGAAGGGGCCAAGTTGGGACTGTAGGATGGATGAGAGTGCAGTTCCCAACACGATTCTTGAAGCACAGCTCTTAAAACCTTGGACGAATGTGCTGGTACATTCTCGTGGTGAAACAAAATTCGACAATGCAGTTTTCCAGGGCATTTTGTCAAAATAACAGCATTCAATTTACACAAGACCTGTTTGTAATAACTTCCTGTGACTGTTTGTTGTCCTTCAAGAAAATTGACTAAGATCGTGCCTTCATAATCCTAAAAAATTGTTGCCATAACCTTCTTCACTGAGTGTTCAGCCTTGAACTTCATTGGTCCACTTGATCCCCTTGGTAACCATTGTTTGGACTGAATCTTGCTTTCTGGATGGTGCTGATAAATTCAGGTTTCATCACCAGTCACTAATAGGCAGAAGAAATCTTCAGGATTGGCATCAATTCAGTTGAGAAACTCAACTGCATGATCAGCCCCTTGAGTCTTGTGTTCAGTGCGCAATGCTTTTTGTACCCATCAAGCAGAAAGCTTGCTCAATCCTAAACGATTTGCTAGAATTGATTGAGCTGAGCCATATGGGATACCCAAACGTGTGGCTATCATTTGCACTGATATCCATTAATCTTCTTCCACAGTCGATTGGATGGCGGCCACAGTTTTCTCGTTCATTGATGTTGATGGTCTCCTACTTCGCTGGTCATCTTCAATATCCTCTCGTTCATCCTTAAACTGTTTCACCCATTCATAAAATGTTTTTTTCTTTGGTACATCATTACAACAAACTTTCTGCAAATCCCAAATGATTGCAGTCGGTTCTAAACCAAGTTTTGTCAAACTTAATGTTCGCTCGGATCTCAAATTTCAAATTGTCCATGCTCACGAATCAGTGGTTAAAAAATTGAGGTAATTTAAAACCAAATGAATGAATTCTTACCAAATATTGTATGTTTATAGCTAAGATCAGGTCAGTTTCAGAAAACAATGGTTTATTAATGTTTGAACTCAGACACGTTGCTACTGACATCATTCTGAGAACTTTTTCATTCACCCTCGTACATGGCATAGGAAGTACATATATTAATTTTTTAAATAAATCTCTGCAGTTATCAAGCCTCTTGGCCTTGTAAATAATTCTGACAGCCCATTTTTACTTTCTCCATATGTAGTATGAGAGAAAGTATTGTATCCATGGAAAATATTGGGAAAAAACTGCAGGAATAAACATCTACTTCCAGTTGATCAGCTTCAGCCAAAATCTTTTCAGATCTATAATTACTAATAAAAATCATAAATAAAAGTTTTGTGCAGAAATGATTGTCTTTGACTTAGAGCTCCCACAAAATACTATCACATATGCATTCAAGGAAATAGTGAAAACATACTCAGGACACCTCAAAACGTTTATTTCCTTTGAAATCTGGAATTCAGTATTTTTTCATGAATAAAATACTTTCTCTTATATTACATATGCAGAAAGTGATAAAGATAAAATTTATAATACTGTAAGATTCAGTATCTGTAAATTAGTTTGTAATGATTACAATGTAGTGTATATAGGGCAAACAGCAAGGAATTTAAAATTATGATTAAAGAGCATGCTTGGTTTTTCTATAACAAGATTCTAGTTTTACATTTTGATAAACACCTTGTTAATTCTAATAATTCCTAACACCTCAGTTTTACAAATTCAGGAAAAAGAACTTGACCAGTAAGAACAATTGGAAGTTATTCATTATTTGGAAAAAATACAGTAGAATCCCCATTTAATGTTTGCATCGGGACAAGTTTTTTGTACCTTAAATCGAGTAATACATTAAATGGGGGTTATCTAAAATTGAAAGACTAAACGGCAATTCATTAATGTCAAATATGTTTTATTAGTTAAAACACAAATATTAAGTGTATAGCTTAATTACAATCAATTTTTTCATTTGTAAAATTTTACAGAACAAAGATGGTTGAGAATAATACCAACTGTAAATCCTCTGGCGAAGGTGATTCTTCTAGCTTATGGTTTTTTGCAAAATTAGTGGTCATTTCATTGCACCTCCTAGCAGTGAATTTGCTATCTTTAATTTTTCCAAGACAGTTTTCTTAAAACTTTTAAGCAAATAAACACACTTAATTGATCACTCCTATATAGGAGGAATCAACCAAGTGTGCAGATCCTTTCAGTTTTTTAAGTTCGCATGCTATAATGAATATATGATATAATTGGGCTCGTATGGGTTATATAAGATAATACAGTAAAACCCCATTATAACACGGGTTTCGGGAGACAGAATGTACACCCGTGTTATCGGCAACCCGCAGTATTTTGGTATATAATTTTAAAAAACGTGAAAGTATATGCGTTATAACGAATTTAATTGCAAAATACTATAAAAACTGATATCGTATTTTGATTTAAATACATACCTTACTTTAATCGGTGTTTTTAAAATAGTCCGATATTTTCTTTTGGCGCGGCAGCTGATGGCGTTTCTTCGTCACATAAGTCTTAATGTTTTGCAAATGTAAAAGATGAAGAGGATCATAATCACTGTCTCTCCATCCAATTCATCACTTCACTGATGTTATCCAATACTTTGCTTATTTAAGGGGTCTCAACCTCACGCATCTCTTCATTCTCGCTGTCATCTTCCAATAATTTTTCTGCTCTTCCGCGGTTCTGGACTTCAGCTACAATTTCTTATCATTCTTATAGACAGCGAAGGGAGTTTAGCATCACGGTAAAATTTGAACCAAGTTGTTTACGAAGAAAATAAATTGCGGTAAAATTTGAAACAAGGTTGTTTACGAAGAAAATAAATGGAATCATTTTGGGGGACATGACTAGACCCGCGGTATAGTGAGGCGCGTTATAACGGAGTTTTACTGTATTTACGAGTTTTGAATAATTATTCCTCAGTGAAGCAGTGTGGTGAGCGTTGGCAGATGTTTCAACGCCTGTTATCGGCTGACCGTTCATATAATGACAATGTTAACAGTTCCAACATCCTTTTAGTCTTATTTGTTACATTTCGGCCCTTTATGAGAAGTGGGCTCACAAATTTGATTGCGTATCTTGTGCGGTGTAGGGAAATGCTACAGTGACTGACAAATAAGAACATACATCCAAAGTTTTAATAACATCGCCGCCTCGATGTAATAACAACATTGTTGTAAATAAAACTTCCCTTTTTTGGGAGGATTGTCTTCCTTTCGGGTTAACAAGGTAAATATGGCTGTGGTAAACGCTGGCGGCCCAACTAGCTAACATGTCATGTTAGTGAGCGAGCGCCTGCGAACTGAAACGTAAAAAATCCGTGTTCACATGATGACGTCATCTCAACTTTCGTGAAGTACGTAACAGATTAGGACATTTAAGGTGGATTGACAAAACAGCACAACTAAATATTAATTCTTCTGAGTTTATTTAATGTAGTAACAACGCCAGTATGTGTTGTGCCATTGACAATTAGATTGAATTAATATATTACATCTCCACCAAATGAAATATTCTCGAGTCATGATGTAAACGCACCTGAAATCGAGGCGATACCCCGCAAGGGACCAGAATTTTGTCCCTTAATTGCAGGCAATTCACAAAATCAAGAAACACTAAATTGGGTGATACAATACATTATTTATATGGAACTTTGGTCGGGGCCACAAAAAACTGCCTTAAATGCAGGTAAACCTTAAATGGGAGAACCTTAAATCGGGATTCCACTGTATATATTACTTGACTAGTTAATAATCACTTCATCCCTTCTCACTCCCAGCTGCTCTCCCCTCTTCCCCACTGCTCTTCGCCTCATTTCTAATTTACCTCTCACTGATAATAACTAATAATGTATGTATTATGTTTACATTCTTAGAGCACTATGGCAATTAAAGTTATAACATATGAAAGGGACTCTCTCCTTCAGAAGACACTGAAGAGGACTACTTGGTAGCCTAAAGATGTATATGTCATTTTAGTGAACAGTGTGGGTCTGTGTGTCCTTGTACCTGTGATCAGTGGAGTGATGTAGAGACCTGTGATCCCTTGCTTGTGTTGCGCTCATGTGTGTTGCTGGCATGAGGGGCATAGAGACCGTGAACACTGGGATGTTTGCTGCTGATTGGGGCCCCAGGAGAGATGTGGAGAAACAGCCTTGTGTTTTTGTGGGGATGTGTGTGTACTGGGTGAGTGGATTAGTGCTGAAATTTTAGTTTTGTACGGCATTGTCGAGTCCCTTTCATATGTTATAATGTATGTATTACTTTCTTTGTAACTCCTTTTATCATTCTTTGCTTTTCTCCCACGAAGCATACATACAAATTGGGATTTTGTCTTATTTTCATCTTATGATGGCACTGTTATGATGAAACTGTTTTTTCAATAAAGTGGAATTTTTACTAAGTTATCATCCTCATCACTTATATATTTAAGCTGTTTGTTATGCTATTATGTTTTTTTTATATGTTGTGGTCTGAATCTAAAGGAACACATCACCTATTTAAAGCACTGCAATGGGTTTTGCTTTCCATCTTGCTGAATGTTAACCTTTCCTGGAATCAATTAATGATGATAAGTGAGGGATATCTGTATTCTGATAGGCTTTAAAAATTTCAATCTACTAAGATTTATTATCAAATAATGGAAGCAAACTGGAACAAAGAACTATGTATTTGTCGAGGGTGGAAGAATAGCCAGAATTTCCTTAAGGAGAATGTTGGACTTACAATTAAAAAAATTTGCTGAATAGCTAAATAAAGGAGCATGATCAACACAAGCTACAGACATTTAACCTTTACATCCTAGGTTTTTTTCCCATCTATTCTCCACTAGCCAAGGTTTTTTTTTCTCCTCCATCTCTCTAGGTGTAGTGTTTAGCAAAATAATTTGTTTTAAACGTACCGTATAATATAAATCATTGAAATAAAAACTATTTCCCTATCGATAGGATTGTGCATATTATGATATTTTTACTTTTATTCACCAATTTGCAAATCTTAATCATAAATAAATTAGTATAAAAGCCCATCACTATGACGAGCTATCTTTAGTTAAACTTAAAATAGTTGTCTCTCTCTCTCTCTCCCTCCGTCCTTCTCACATCCTCTTTCTCTCCCACCTTTTTAACAATGGAATTGGTAGGAAAGGCAACATCCCGTTAAAATGGCAGGATTTCCTCAAACTGTGTGAATTAAACATTTAAATTGAGCTATTTTGAACTGTAGATGGAAAAAGACGAACAGAATAAGAAACTTTATAATGTTTTCTTAAAAATGGTTCCTATTCAAATTCCATTTTTCCCCATCACCTTAAAATGTGAATCGAGCATTCCTGCCAAATTTAGAGTTTCTACATCTTTTCTTTATTGAGTTATTTGCATTTTTATATAATCACCAACCAACCAATGAAACAACACTTGTCTATTATTATAAGAGACTTGCATTACTTCAATGGTTGTATTTTTTATGCAATAAATATTAGTATGAAAATGGAGGGAGACAAAGAACACAATAACCCAAACAAGGCTATCTCAAGGATAGCAAACACGTCATCTCATGAGAAGCCGAGTATAAACACCTCAGTTGACCCACTCCAGGAGGGATGTCTGTTTAGTCTCGGCCAAAGGAAAGGTCATAATTCATTCTGAAAGGCATGAAAAAAATGTTTTTTCCTCTTAGGCACAAATGAAGTCTCAGTAATATAAAAGTGTTTACACAGACCCATGATTCATGCTGTCTATTGTGTTGGAAGCATCTAAAGATCACAGTGACGTAATAGGATGATTGTACATGCTTGTCTGTATGTGGAAACTTTTTTTGTACCAAAAGTACACACTTGGATCGTAAAGGTTAAACACCCCCTTGACTATGCTCCTGGCTGACAGAATGGAGTGCCAAGCAGTTGAGGTCATCTGAGTGAAGAAAAGATAGCAAATGGGAAGTGGCTGGAGAAACAACATTGACCAATAGGAAAAAAGAGTAACATAAACAAAAGTGAACCATTGCAGAGTGGGATACTGAAGATGACTGTGTGAATTGGTTAAAGATTTTGGGAACTGAAAAATAAAGGAGACACAGAGGAAAACAAATTATCACTCATGACTATAAGAAATTGGTGTATTTCATTGATTATCTAAATTAAAGGCTTGTGCCATCATTCAATTGTTTTTATATCTAAAGGAGAAATGGCATCTGTCTCATAAAAATGAGAGATTTTTGTTACTGCTCACAATAGGAGGTACATATTTGGAACTGTTAACTTTGTACAATGATTTATCAATTAGGTTATAAAGAGATCACTTTTAATGCAATTAGAAATGGTTATAATAAATAGAGTCACCAGTGGGTCCATTGAGGACGATAAGACATTGACCACTATTGGATTCCCACAATTAGAATTTGTTAAATGAACAATTCATTTTTTAAATTAATCATTGATAATAGCAAATATTGAATGCCAGTGATGGGAATTGTCTTGACTCAAAATAAAAATCACAACATGTAAAATAACATTAACATGTTTATTTTTAACATCAAGACTTGCTACTTCGCTCTGAAATTCATGGATAATTCTGTACAAAAACATTTACAAATTATCTTTAATTATCACTTCAACTGAAAGTAATATTTCCCTATTTTTTGGGGAGATGAACATAGAGCGACAGTATTGATTTGGTACAGATGTTATTCTAAACTATAAGGACAAACGTTGAATTATCTTTTCATAAAACAATTTATTATACTAACTATAAGAGGTTCAATGCCCACCAGATTTCCAATTAAACCAAATTCTGCAATCATGTACATTGTACGTTATAAGGGGCTAGCCTCTTTCCACTATGGGTATGGGTTAAAAGTAACCTATCTACCTGGTACAAAAGTTTGAAAGTAGTTCTCTTTCAATTTGAGGCTTCACTTGATAAATGCTGATTATTTTCTGTTGCATTCTTATAAAACATTTTGGTATATTTCGTCAATATCAGATTGAAGAAGTTTTGGAACAGATGGCAAGATCATGAATATACTACCAAAAAGAATGCTATTCTTTATCAATACTTGATTTACAACAAATATTGCATGGACATGATATATGAGAAATATTTACATGGAAATTTGACTGTAATACAAAGAAAGGCACATGAAAAAGTTGGATAAACACAGGCAACAACTGTGTGATGATGGAGGAAAAATTCTACTTTTCAAAATATGGTAAAGATTTGTTGGAGTTCTCAAGTAGTACACAATAAGTGCATATTTATATGTGTAAATACTACTCATTGTGACTTTCCAAGTAGTGCATTAATTCAATATTCAGTATTAAATTAAAATGTAATTATTGTGTACTTGGACCATTATTGATAATTTTTACAATACAAAGTACTGCATTTTAAATTTTCTCATTTATGAGACACCAAACATGGATTGTGTTTTTTTATATAGCTGCTTAACAGTATCAATTTTTATGCATTCAGAAATTATCTCATAGTAGAGGCTTTTGAAAGACAAAGATAATAGAATTAGTTTTAAATTCCCCATTTCACCCTTACGTACATGCTTTGAGGGCATTATATATATATATAATCTTGGTTCAGCAGCGATGCTCTCATTCACAAATTCATCAGGGGAAGAGTCAAATGGGTTATTTAAAACATGGTAAGAGAGAGGTGTAATTTGTAGTTCACAAAGTCTAAAATTTCATTATTAATAAGCAGAAGAAATAGATCTGAAGTAATCGCAATAGGAATTAGTATTTGCCTTCAAGTGCCAATAGATTTAAGGGTGCTGGTTTTAGGGACATATAAAAGGGAATCCCAATTACCATAGTAGCCTTTTCCTTAGAAACAAACAAGTCAGAAGCCTCTCTTGTTTTAGATATTTTGCCCTATTACAAGACTGGGATAGTGGTTGTGCACAGTACACTACATTCACACGTGGAGCTACACAAGAAGCTTTTAGGAATGGGCAGCATTACTATGATGATAGGAGGATAAACTTAGTTACGTGTTTAACACACATCCTTGTTTTTTACACATAAATTGAATGTGAATATTCAGTAAATTTATTTATTCAGTCAAAGAAGGGTGTAGAACTCCTCTTTTCAGTAACAATACGCACAGTATTTAAATTCACTCAAATACACAGGATATATCATTTATACAGGAATATTTTGGGTAGATTTTTGGGAGGGCATGGGTTAACCTGCTTCTAAGTACATGCACCAAATTTATCAAACACACACTTCCTTTTTATCAAAAGACTACTACTTTGATCTGGAATAAAATGATACCATCCAGCAGCAATCTTACATTTTGTGCTTATACATCAATTGTACTTGTGGTTTTTCAAATATTTAATTGCAGTAGCTTAGATGATTTTTATAGTTCATTTCAATATTCAATGGCATCCAAATATTGATGCATCACCTTTTATGTACATGATAATTTCTAAGCAGTTTTATACAATGTTGAGACTCATCAATGAATTGCAACTTAACAAATAATTTCATAGTTACTGAAATAACATTTTGGAGAAATTTGATTGGCGAGAGTGTCATGGCCAGTTGGAAATTTCCATTCACAGCATATATTTGAAATTGTCATGTTATTGGCATATCTCAGTTAAAATATGCCTATCTATAAGCATTTAATTACTTTTTGTTGGTATTATATTCCCATAGCTCATTATGATAACATTCCAACTTAACATGTATAGTAAAACTTATTTGTGTATGATATCAGTTCAGTTGAAATATCTTGATTAGATATGAAAATTTTAGCCAGTATTTAAATGACTTTAATATTAATTGTTACCATAAGTTATATTCTAATTGTTTTCCAATATGTAAAGCAAATATATTTATATATAGATATATAATTATATTTATCAGATTAAAATTTGTATAGTGATGTCATCTCATACGAGATTCCATGCATATATTAGTCAATCATAAACTTTTTTGAATGGTCCAACAAACCATGCTTTCATAAAATACAATACTAAGTTTCTTACAAGTTTAACATGCCGTCATTCATATAATAATCACAATCTGTCTCCCTGTGTCTATCCAACCACAAAAGGGTTAGTGATACCATCATAAAGAAGATAATGAGCATATATTTTTGATATAGGAAATGAGATTAGTATTTTGGCATGTTTACTTAAAGACATATGCTATTTAATGGAAATATTAAATAAAATGTTTCAACATAAATTACCTCATATTAGGTATTCGTTTGATAAAAAATGTGACAATGAACTGCTGAAAATGGTAGCACATTAATAAAAAAATGCTTGAGCTGAGAGAGGTCAAGAAAAATCATAAGGAAGCACTGAGAATTCACAAGTGAGACTCAGGATGGAAGCATAGTGTGTCAGATGTACAATTCTGCTCACAAACGTTACCGAGTTTAAGATGACTCGCCTCTCATCATGTAGGCTTGCCTTCACAGCCATCGGGAGAACAGTTGCCAACAACTAATGACTCTGATGAAGGAAAGTAGATTGGCCCCACTGCATCCCTACCTGAATTAATATCCTAAACAGTATTCCGACACACTGGCCAAGGCCTAATCACCTAGCCCAAACTTCTTGAATATAAGTTCCTTTCCTTTTGAAAGGAGGTTGTCCATCGAACTCTCACCAGTGGCTCCACCACTCCCACCCCCTCCACCCGTTATTTCAGAAAACTTTTGCATGAAGTTAGGAGCAGATGGAAAACTTGGCCCACTTGAAGGAGCAGCTGCAGGTGCTGCAGTTGTGGGTGATTCTTTGTTAGCGGGAATGACAAAGTCTGGCACTACAGCTGGAATGCCTTTGAGGGGCTTGTTCTGCTGCATCCCTCCGGGCCTACCTAACTGAGCCATGTCACCTGGATGCTGCTGCTGCATGTGAGGCTGCTGCTGCATCTGCTGTTGCTGTGGCTGCATGTGCTGCTGGCTCTGCTGTTGTGGTTGCTGAGGTTGCTGGAAAGATCCTTGTTGATTCACTCCCATAGCACTGTAATTAGTCAACTGTTGGTCTCCGGGTCCGACCCCTCCCATCCCACTACCGTCGCCACTCCAGCCCATTCCCATGTCTTGCTGACCGACCCACTCTTGACCCGGAAGCTCAGGTGGTGGACCTCTGTACGTATGAGTTGTACCACTGGGACCTTGCTGCTGAGATGGATGACCTCCTCGTCCCATGGGAGGACCTCCCATTTGCTGTGGTCCCCAGCCACCCCGACCACTACCACCTCTCCTGCTCTCTCTGCTGGGTTCTCCTCTCCCCCTCGGATCCTGAAATAAAATTTAAAACTGTGCGTAAATTCTAATTACGTTTATGCAAGTTTACATAAAACAAGAGTCTGCCCAACATGCCATTAATTGCAATCATTTTAATCTGTAATCACTTTCGTAATTTATTGGATTATACTTTTCTGAAGAATAAACTTATTTTGCAAATTTTAATCAATTTAATCTCATATCAGAGATGCTTGGCAATTTTCATATAGTATCAGTCTCCCAAAAATATACTTGTTAAGATGAATTGAAGGAGATTTTTGTTTGTTTATAAGTAAAATATACAAAATTGAAAGTTTACTTCCACTGATATTATTTTAGTTAATCCTAACATTAATAGAATTTCCTCCCATGCACACTATAGAACAATATAAATAAAATTACTGGTGATCCAACTGGCAAAAAAGATAAAACTGGCTTTTGTGCTACTGCCAAACTGAGGTACAAGGATGACAACATATCCTATAAAAACTATGACATAGTGGATCTATATCTCTGTGCTATGTGATAGTGGAGCATAATAATGAATTATATTTTCAAAAACCTTTAGTTACCTAAGGGGATCAGAAAGTCAATTTCAATAAAAACTTTGGGATATTGTCATTCTTAATGAACATCAATACAAAATAATTAAGGATAAAATCCTAACATATTTCTACAAAAGTATTCTTTTCCATGCAATTATTAAAAAAAATATATGTGTGTGTGTGTTTGTATATGTATGTATGAATTTGCAGGTTAAGAGAAATTTTTAAGTAACATGCAAAATAAAAGGTAAATACTTGAAAATTGTTGTGTTTTTATGAAACTAAAAGCATTGCATTTTATTGTAAATATCATTCAAATAAAATTGATATAAAAAGCATTACTTATAAATATTACATAATAAAGTGCTATTTTATTTTACCTTTAGTTGTAAGTTTACTATGAATTTTTGCATCAATGAAATATTACAGCTACTAATGGCTAAGAAAGTATATTACTTTGATAGTACCACTACAAATGCTCATAACATTAACACAAATGTAGATAATAAGAACTGCATTATAATCTGAGTTATTCTATACATTGTCAATCATAACATCCAATATATTTATAATTTTCTTGACTAATAAAATTAGAATACTAAGTTTATGTAACAAATGAATATGAATAAAATGTTTTTCTTTAAGGTTTTAAAAAAATTAGCATTTTCAAATTAGGACTGCATAACCTAAACAAGAAAACTAGCATTTTAAAATCCTTGGATGTAATAATGAATAATTCAATGAGAATAAACTACAAGTAATATGTAACAATGAGCATTGCACTCAGTAATGAGATAAAAGCTATTCCTAATATGGAGAGAAAAATAACAGCAACGATCCACAAAGGTGACATGTAACTAAATGTGCAATAGCTTCTGTCATCAATAACAGCAACACATTATATCGGAAAACTCTATTAGATTAACAAACCCTTATCCATAGGAATAGAACAAGGATCCAAATCCAAACACTGTCCTGACAACAAAATAACCCAAGCACAACAAATCTTAAAAAACACAATGTATAAAATGGCAACCATTTTAATTAATCCTGACAAAAAACCACAATTTTAGCATATTGAAACACTGTAAAGACCTGACAAGTAAAACTTGAATAATATCTTATGACCTTTAAGCCTATATGACTCTTAAAAATTAGTAATATAACATGTAACAAATTTCTGGTTTGTTTTAATGTATTTTACAGTTGTTTACCTGATTAAAGGCATTTAGTGCTCATGCTTCTTATATAACACTCTCAGATTGAACACCATACTCATTTACTCACCCAGCCACATGAGACACTTTATTATATTTTATTATATGACATAGTGTTGTGTTTGGGTTATGTTGTAAACAGACAGTTTATAAGTGCCAAGTTTTAATCCCACATTCAGATGAAGAAATATTCAACCAGGGGCCACCAATTGTTGCTCATAGGACAGTTTACTGTCATCAGGTGCAATATTAGTTACATGGTACTTTCAGTTAATGTTGTTGTTATAAAAATTCTGTAAATTACAGTATTCAGTGAGCATAAGGTCCATTTTATTTGTTTAAATACCTTGTTTTCTGTAAAAAAAAAATAACCCAACTTCTTCAACTTCAACTTCTTCAAAATTTATTTGAAAACCATCACGATATTTAACACACTTCATATAAATTTTGAATTTTTTAAAGGGAGTGCTTGTTATGAGCTATTACAAAGAAATATTTCAAGAAATCCATTCATAGAGTGACACTAATTTTTTATTGCATGATATTACCCTATGAGCAGTTGCAAATTAACGTCTTAATTAAAAAACTGATCAATATAAGACAACTATCAAATAGTCAATATAAGCTGAAAAGTTTTGTTTTTCCTATAGTATTTTTTAAACTGAAAAATTGATATATTCTCAAATGTATGTTGTTTACAAGCAACAATGAACCCTTTTTGCAAGGTGAAAATATTCTTCAAACAAGATGTGCATGGGAATAATGGGTTTTTGAGAGAATAAACAAAAAGAGAGCCCTGAGAAACAACCCAAGATTTTCAAAATTCATTCACAGCCAAGACAATTAAGCAAGCATACCAAAAGCACAAAACAAATATCACACAAAAGCACAAAATTGTAATAGAAAATAATTTTAATCGAGTGCATAAAAATAAAGTGATAATGTGGTTATAGGCCTTAAACAAAAGCAAAGGGGGAGAGAGAGAAAGAGAGAGAGAGAGAGAGAGAAAGGGGGAGAGAGAGAGACACCAAAGGCCGTGCCAATCCCACTTACCTGTCGATCAGCTCTACTATCTATATGTGGGGGTAGGCAGGCATCTAGCAGAGAGAGATCAGGAGGAAGACATTAGTTTGTTTTATGATGGCAGGATATAGGAGAAAAAACCAATCCAAAAAAAGGATCAGTCTCTTTTTTGGTTGGAATCAAAGAGGAATGAATGCTTCTGATATTAAAAGTGTCATCGAAACAAACTATGTGTGAGTACCTATTCATGCAACATGATGCTCCTTCTCTTTTTTAAAGTGTCTATTATTTCTTGAGAAACCAAAACTACTGCATTTCCTTAAACGTTTTCCATTTCTGGAAATGTTTTGAGATGATTCTTATGGAACTAAGGTTTACTTACTAAATCGTTTTAAAATTCCTGCCTTTTCATGGGTTGGCTCTGAAAGGAGTATGGATATCCTAGAATAATCTCAGCACTACTAAAGTTTCACATGTTCATGGATTCAACTTTATTAACTGAGGCAATACTAGGAAACTTTATATAATTATGGTTAGTTAAATTTTTTATTTGACATGTATAATAATATTCCAGTAAGACACATCATGTGATATAGTAAGTTAGAGATCACAAAGTTTATTCATTTATGGCACAGGCCTAATAAGTTCCACAAACCATAAATAGAATTATATTAACTTAAATATAAAATTTTAAAACAAATTGACATTAAAATATTAATATAAAGCAAATCTTATTAACCTCTCACATATACAAATGAGTTAAAGTTCCACATGTTTAAAGAGAAATTAATTTTACTCTTCAAGAATATGGAGAAGAATACAAAATCAGTGCCAATTCTGCCTTTAATGAATTTTCTTTTGGAATTTTATATAAATGTTAACATAAATTTTCTGTGGATTACATTTGGAAAATAATTTGGTTCCATGAAGTTCATCACTCATTTATTAAGTGATTATGAAATAAAATAAAGATGTAATCAGTAAAAATAAATTATGACTGAAACCAAATTAAAATCAATGTGATTTGTATCTGTGAGTAGTATATTTGTAATTACATAATCACATTATGTCAATTTGCTCTTTTGTTTGATGCAACCAATAGTTAGGTGACTGAATACTATGCCCTGCCATCAGCCACAATGCACACTCTGCACATTAACATCACCATAGACATCAAAGGTGAAAGCAGCACAGATAAACATCCAAAGGGAAGAGAAAGCTTTGACAGAGAGTCATATTTCTATGTGGATGTTGGTAGTACTTGGCTGTGTTGGGAGAAGGTAAATTAAAAAAAAACAAATAAAAATAATTAACACCAACAGCAAAATTTCAGCAATGCTTGTATAGTATATTCTGAGTCAAACCCAAAGTAGAAAAAAACTGCAAGGATAAAAAATATTTTACTTGCACCTATCATTTTCCTTATCATAGTGAAGTGCTGACATGTTACTTCGAAGGATGTAAAAAGGTCAGGTGTGGTTCACAATCATTGTTTTATTATATTTTCAGGAGGTCAGTGGTTATATTCCTTTCCCCTTGCCCTTTTGTTCCCTCCCATTTGCTCACCAATTCCCTCTTGTTTCATGTAAAGTGTTTTTTATGTGTAGGCACACGATAAAAAAATGCCACATTAAACGCACACGAAACATTCAAACACACTGACTGCCTTTTTCAGGACTTAGGCCATAGCAAGTAAAGGAAAAAATAAACACAAAAATTAGTGAGTTAAAGAATAGCAGATGCAGTGAAAATGGAGGGATAGCACGTAGAGATAGAGATATATATATATATATATATATATATATATATATATATATATAATATATATATGAGAGAAACACCAAGAAATTCCAACAAAGATTCTACTGAGAAGGAGGGCTCCTTCCAGTGGCAGATGGGAGAGGAATGTGATTTCAGGAGAGGAAGGAGGAGGATGAGAATAATGCCACAGACACATAGCCCATGACCTGACCTTTTCACCCCAAAGAGATCCTCTCTGCTACTTTTTCTTTCAGCTTCTCTTAGTTTAACACCCTCTTTTCATGGGTCTTCGAAGCTATCACAGTGCTGCTCCCTCAACCACTCTGCCATTACAAATCTTAGACTCAGCAAATTCACTGACCACCCTTATACAATAGAAGCTACACCAATATATGAATCCAATTACTATGTAAAATGAGGACTCTAAACTTAAAAAAAGCATATCACAGCTTGATATAACTGGCAAAACTATTTCTTTCTACATTATAATAAAGTAAGAGAACAACTATCAGCATGATATTACACTAAAAGTACCATATTGTGCAGTTAATTTGCACAAAAATAAGCATTTCAAAGAAATAGCATACTACAAGAAAGTAAATCTAATTGAATAAATGCACTACAACCTATATAAATTAAAAACTTAGTTGTAAATTAATAGAGCCAATATAAAACTTACAATGATGGTACCTAGATAAGATTTTCACACATTCTAGGATAGTACTTGTGGGTTTACAGCAATATTAGTTAAAAAATTAAATATTTTATCTAAACTTCCGAAAACAGCATATTTTTCATGTTAAATAACAGCGATACAAATCAATAACATAAATAATCTATAAATCTATATCAACTTACAGTTTAAGCTTTCTAAGTCAAATGACTATTTAATAATAAGATTTACAGAAAAAATTCTAATTAATTCTATTAATTTACAGTTAAAAGTTTTCCTCAAGTTTTATTGTATCAAATAAATCCCATCAATTAAATCAGTTATGGGTAACAAAAGAACAAGTGTTAGAAGCAAACATGATAAAAATACAATTACTAAAAGCAGATTTACTTGACTTTTAAAAGTAAAATTTTCATTCAAGTATTTTTAGTTGAATATTTTGAAGATTTACAAATGTTCCTTTTGGCAAAAAAACTACTTGGCTACACCTATGAGAAACTTGTAATAATGTTATAACTTTTTTGAAAATCCTAGCAAAAAATGCAATGCCTATATTATTTAACAGTAAACTAAAATACCCAACAAAACAGTATCTTTCTTCTCAAGCAATGCCATAATTTATGTATGTATGCATGTATATATGTGTGCATGTGCAAAACATGGACAGCACACACACACACACCAACATATACATATTTATACACACATACCAAAGTATCTATAGCTAAAGAGTATACATTTCCATACTAAAGAAATTTATGAATTAATTTCTCATGCTTATTTTAGAAATAAGTATAAAGATAATTGCTTTATTTATCGGTAACACATCAGACTAACAATATATAGTGTTCCATATTTCTTCCAATGACTAATATTCCACATTACTCCATTTATATCCTGTAAATGATTGCAAAGTAACAGAGAGATATACACCATGACAGTATTAAAACATTTATGGGTAATTAATCACAAGAATGATTCCACAATAATACTTAAACATAAAAATAAGTTATCTTGTTTTTTTAAGAACAACCATCATCAATTTCAGCTATAAAACTATGTTAAACATAATTTTTTTAATAACTGTAAGAAGTCATAAAGTAAATTTCAGGAGAAAAGTCTGTTACTGGCATATAGACAAATGTCCTTCCTATGTTTACTCCTCAATATAAAATAATACTTTTACCAATTCCACCTACCTTTCCTACGGTCTCTAGGATCCATTATTCTCATCCCCTCCCTAGGTGGAGGCGGAGGACCTCTTGCACCAGGTCCATGACCCCTAGTTCGGGTTCTGTCATAATTTCCAGCACCCATATCACCCCCACGACCCTCTCGGCCACCTCGACGACTCCCGTTGTAATCAGACCCTGGCTGAGGTGGTGGTCCCACACCCATTCCTCCTGGCCCTCCTGGCCCCTGTGGCCCAGGGGCCTCAGTTAGAAAGTTAGATGGGACCAGGCCTCTCACTCCATCTAATTCTCCCATATAGAAACCATCGTCATCCATTTCTCCATATACATAGATGGTATTCCCAGTTTTAAAGGAGAGCTCAACCTGTAGGAAGATTGTAGATTTATGTCAATTTTGAGAACTACCTTATTATTTTTATTTTGTCAAAGTTTAACCACAAACTATGGCTGATGAGTCAATATCATGCTTTCACTTTAACATAAAAAACATATCAACATTTGATTCAGATTTTAAGCTTTCTCTATTAAAAAACAAAGGAAAATAGAGCAATAAACTACCTTAACTGATTAACTCATTATGGGCATTTAGTAATTTAAATATCATACATATTATCATTGGATGCAAATTCAACCATCTATGTCCACCATCCTCATTTGAGGACAAACATTTTCAGTATTTTGCATTGATAGTGACTATTATTTTTTCTGTTTTCCTGTAAATTAAATGTTTTATATTTGTATCTGGAATTTTCTATTTGGAGCACTGAAGGAGGAAGGCTTCTGAATCTGAATTACTCTCATTTTCTGTATGTTTTGTGCAGGATTCTGAATTATTAACCATACAATTAAGTGTTTATAAAGATTGTACTTATTGTTCTTAAAAATTGATAGAAATTTTTCAGATATCATAATAAGAATTTTGATTTTCTCAAATCATAAGCATGTGATCATACATATCATTGGTGTTTTTCTTCTGCTGGAATGCACCGGAATACCATTCCAGAAGTTGCTTTCATACAAAATATAAAATCAACAAACTTGTAAGAATAGACATTTATAAATTTTGAAAACACTTCAAATTCAAAATACTTATTACTAGAATGACATGCATTTTATATGTGAAATGCAAACCACCATTTATGGAATGACATTTATAATATCCACCTTTTTGTTGGCAAATAACTGTGTTCCGGAAGCTAATTTAAAAAAAGCACTGCTTATCATTATAAAAAGATTTATAAATGAGGCAATGATAATGTATAAATAATCTCAGTAATTGCAGCTGAAAATATATGCATGAATAGCATATTTATCACATGATCTCTCTGTGCAGAATTAGACTGATAAAAGACGCTTAGCTTAGGTAATGTTGAACTAATGGTGGTAGAGTTGTTTCATGCTTCTTGAAAAATAAACTGAGAAATCTACTCTACTGACTTCTAGTCAAATAATAATTACACTTATTCTTAAACCTTTGTTTACGTATGCATTAGTTATTTATACATATAACACATTTTGTTGTGAAATCTGACAATCATTAGATACCATTTCGGTTATTTGAAGAATCATATTTGCTTATTAACATAAGCAATTAGGAACATTTTTAACAGGTGCTATCCTTCCACAACTTAACTGGAATAATTGGCTTCACTGCACTGATAGTATTACATGAATGGGATTACAACAGTGGTAAATAGGGTTGCCACCTTTTCCTCAGAGACAACCCGAAGATTTCCAATTTTGACCTAAATACTTCCAAGTTTGATCCGAAGATTTCAAAGTTTGACCCTGATATCAACTCTTCCCCACAAAAAATATGGTTTAGATTTTATTTTTGGTGTATCATTAAATATATACATATATTATGATCATTACGACATCGATGAATTTTGCCGAAACAATAAAATTACTTAAAGTAAATATATAATTAATTGAGTCAGGTGTGACTTCGTGGATGCATGAAATACTCATAATAAATTAGACACTTAGTACTTTAACCATCTAGAGCAACTGCCCTTCTCCACTCATCATCAGAAAATCACTGAGCACATTTAATGAAGCCTCTGCTGTATGGTCAATATAGGTTTAAAAAGTAACTGTGAGTATAGGGCCAAATTTTAAGAAAATCTGTAAATTTCTAAATTTGATTTGATTTATGTGGAAAATGTTGAGTATTTACAAATAATAAAAAAAAACTATTTTAACACTTTTTGACGAATTGATGACTGAGTGTATAGAAAGGATCATCTCAAGTGTAGGACCGTTCCCAAACATCTGCCACCTGAGACAATATATAATAAGACAAGACTTTAATTTGTAACAAAGTTGTTTACTTGCTCTGCTTTCTATGAGAACGCTGAGATAAATGTTATTATGCAGCCCAATGTAAATTCAGCTTAAACACTTTGCTACATTGAAAACGATTATGAATTTTTTGGTTAAGTACACACTGTAGTCAAATTTTGGTCCTTTCAAGAGACGTAGGAATAAAAGGTGGGAGATGTTGACACAAAGTTGTGCCAAATTCATTTCAACCCAAAGAACTCTGGAGTCCAACCCGGGGCCCGAAGATTCGGCTGATAACCCAAAGACTTCGGGTGAAGCCCCAAGAGGTGGCAAGCCTAGTGGTAGAGCACTATATATATAGAGTAATATCAATTTTAAGCTAATTAGTTTGCAGAAAATTGCAAAAAAAATTAAGAGTACAAATGACTCACCAGAAAGTAACACATTTCAACTAGGCATTTGAGAAAATTTTAAACAAAACAATATACACAACCTTGCTAAAGCCTTGTGAGATCCACAAACTGCAAAGTGACTTTTATTTGAATCTACCCTATATAAGTCGAACATGATTTTTTGGCTTGAAAATACATAAATTGATGGAATGCATGATCCAAAGATCCTTATGCAACAGGTATAAGCTGGAATGATGGGAAATGTGGAAACGGTAAAAAACCTGCCATGACTGGGAATCAAACTCGGGTCTTCCACTTGCCATGCGAATATTCTACCACTGAACTACCATAACAGACTTTTTCACCTGTTTCCACATTTCCCATCATTCCAGCTTATGCCCGTCACATAAGGATTTTCAGATCATTCATTCCATCAATTTATAACATAGGCATTCTCACCATTTGAGAGGGTAGGGGTTTTCTACGATGTATCTCCTTGAGGACATCCGTTGGGGCTGATTGATTGATTGGTCCCAACCTAAGAAAATATTCCTGTTCTGAAACAGGAGAATTAGTCCGCTACGGTAGTTCAGCGGTAGAATATCTGCCCAGCATGTGGAAGACCCGGTCATAGCAGATTTTTTCACCTGTTTCCACATTCCCCAATCTATACCACGCAAGTTGGCAATCTGAAGTTCCCATGAGTTGTGCCAGGAAAGTCCCTCATTTAACCTTTATTGTACGGATGTAAATTCCTGCTGTAGGGACCGTCAGAACTAATAATGATAAAACCTTCAAATAAAAAGTATTTTATGGGAAAAATGTTGACAAGTTACCTAGTTAAAGTTACTAGCTCAATAATACGTAGTAAAACCAAATTTTTATGGTAATATAACTAAAACAAGAAGAAATGAAACACTATTTTACTCACTTTCTTTCGCAGTAGTTCCTACACACCCACAGATGTCATGAACGCTACTGAAGATCAGTCAATTCCTTCAGTGTGATATTTCTCGAAGCAGGGAACGACACTGTCCCACGTCACACTTACCGCACCTATACACGCAGCGCGGGTGTTATTTAATGATAAATTGATGTTGAAATCTCCAAATAAAATAAGAGTATAAGTATTTGCATTAAATATTTTATTTTTTTGAGATTGCTTTGTAAAAACATGTGGTGGCACTTATATTCATGTAAATTTGTCCTAGATTCAGTTTGGAAAAACACAGTAATGTACAGTGGAATCCCCATGTAACGTTTGCCTGAGACACAAGTTTTTTGTACCTTAAATGGGGGGGCAGTTTATTAATATCAAATTATTATTAATTGAAATACAAACATTAATTGAAAGGTAAGCTTCCTGTCAAGTTACAGGCTTTTTATCTATACAATAATTTTTTTTAATTTCTCAGTCATGTAACACTTCAAAATATAGGATACTAGCAGAAATACCTGGCGTTGCCCAGGGAAATTTTGTTAAAATCTGATAGGAATTCTAGATGATACATGGTATTTAAAAATTCAATCAGCCACCATTTAGAATAAAACAGGCAGAGTAAAACAAAAACTGCTTATGAATTATTCCTAGGAGACCAAAATCGTACCAGATTTGATTCAAATCAATAGCAAGACTCAGGAAAATATGCTTAGTTTAATGTTTAAATCAGCCGCCATTTTGAATCAAATAAACAGATGGAAACGAAATCCCGTGCTGACCTTCCTCTTCCTGTCCCCTATAATCATACCAAATTTGGTCAGAATTGAATGAAAAATGTGGACGTGCATAAAGGAAGAGATAGACAATTGGCCGCCATTTTTAATCAAGCAGATGGATGGGCACTTAAACCCTGCACTGGCATTCCCCTTTGTGTCCACTACAATCGTGCCAAATTTGGCCACCATTTGAGACAAATGAAAGGACGGACACTAAAATCTCACATTGACCTTCCCATTGGTGCCCCCTACAATCGTGCCAAATTTAGTAAGAATTGGTTGAGAAATGTGAGTGTGCATAAAGAAACAGACAGACAGACTTACTAAAATATAGTGGTGGAGATAAAACCTAAGGGATTTCTAGAAGTGCTACAGAACTGAAATCTGGAAGGAAGATAGGACATGGGGTACAAACTCTGAGAAAAATCTGAAACTCCAGAAAAACTTATATTTAAGGAATGTTTTTGACCCCAATGTCCAATTTTAAACCACCATAAGAAAAGCATTGAGAACGGTGCAGGGCTTTATAAAATTGCCTTTTAAATTAGTTAAAATTAAGATACGAAGTCAGGATATAAACCATTCTCTGGATGAAAGATTCAAGTTTAATTTTTTGAAGAGAGAATTCAAATCCAAACTAAATCAGCCTAAAAATTGTTTTTAATTATAAAATAAGGGGATTTTTTCAATTTTCTAACAATGAAAAATATTATGTACCATGGCAACGAGTTCGATGCTCTTTAGATTAAATGGAAGTCTTTTACAGCAGCTTTACAGATGCAATGCCTCTATTTTATCTTATTTTAAATAGGTGGCCTGTATTATTATCTCTCTTTCTGAGTTCATTTTTAATTTGCAGTTTAAAATTAGTTTTAATCAAGATATGGAATCGGGATTTGAACGTATTTTTCACCAAAAGAATGAAGTTTATTTAAAGTAATTCAGTTCTTCAATTTCTGTTCAAAATGTTGCAGTTTTAGGTGGGTGGAGCAGGGGAAAAGCTGGGGAGCATGAACAGAAGGAAGGTGTATCCATACCGTATTCACCCGAATCCAAGACGACCCTGAATCTAAGACGACCCCCCATTTTGATGATTCCAAAAGAGAAAAAAGCTCAAATTGACCTTCATGACTACAAAAATTATAAATCTTGTGAAATATTTATTTTCTCTTATACTTTTCTTGAATGTCATTGTCTTTTAACATTTTAAAATCATAAGATCACATCACAAATAGAACCATTCAGGTTTTCAAACAAATTAAATGGTAGCATTCATTTTAAGATAACATTAAAAATAAAGTAAATACATTGAAAGAATATACTCATTTCAGGACAACAAAAAAACATTTCAATCCAAGTGCTGCATAAAATCATTTTATTGTGTTAGTCATCATCACTGTCTATGCAACCTTCACTATTTTCCTCATGCTCACTATCTTTATCACTCTCAACTTCATCATCAGTCTCCCACAAAACATCATCCTCACTCCCATCCATGGCATTAGATAAGCAGCATTTCTTAAATCCTTTCACTATTACTTTTGCATTTATTTGTTGCCACGATGCCTTGATCCATTGGCAGAGCATTGCAACTTCAGGTTTCTTAAGATTTCCTTTTGGTGTTAAAGTGTGAGTTCCACTCTGTAACCACTCAGAATACAAAACCTTTAAATTATTTTTAAAACACTTATTGACAGCAACATCTAAAACTTGAAGTTGCGATGTCATTCCTCCAGGTATTACAATAAGATCAATATTCATCACACTCATTATGTTTTTAATTTCAGGAGATAAGTGTCCTTGAATGCATCCAGTGAAAGCATTGCTCTTTGTTTCAGTAAAGCTCCTGGCCGTCTATTCCACACCACATGTAACCAATCTCTCATTAGTTCTTTAGTCATCCACCCCTTTTCTTGACACCTATTATTCCACTTCGCAAATGTTTCTTAGGCATTGTTTTCCGCTTTAGAATCACATATGGTGGTAATTTAGTCCCATCTGCTAAAACCGCCAACATTACCGTGACTCTCATTTTTTCGTTGCCTGTAGTTTTAATTAGGATGGACTTCGCAGCTTTTTCGTTCACAGTATAATTAGATGGCATGTAGAAGAAGTCCAATTATGTATTTCTGGTAAGCGAGAAGTTTTTCAACATAGTCTTCTGACAATTTCTGACACAGCGAAGTTCGTCGCCATAAAGAAAAATTATTTCGTCGCATCATTCTCACGCACCAACTTCTGCTGGCCTTGAATTCTTGCAATGATATATTAAGTCCTCTAGTAATTTCATTAGCTTTAAGTATAATACTTTCAGTCGAAACAGGCATACCGTTCTTCCTCATGGTGCGCACAAACTTGACTACTTCTTCTTCAATGCCATGAAATTTTGGACCACTGAGCGACTTCCTTGTGGCTTTGGCTTTTTCTAGTTCCTGTTTTGAGAGTTTCCATCGACGCACATTTGCCTCAGATACACCGAACTTTCTACTCGCATCACAGTTATTAGTATTTTCGGCGTAATTTATCACGATCAGCTTAAAATTTGTATCTTAGCTCCGGATAATTCCTTTGTTAACTTTCCCTTTGCACTCGTGCCACGTACTTCAACATGATCTGTCATTTTAACTTAAGGGTTGTGCATTTAAATCAAGAATGCACAACTCAAAATTACTGTCACACTTTGTTAGTGAATCGCGGTGCGTCGTTTGAAAGGGGAATCCCAATGATTTCCGCTCTCATTTGTTTTGACATTACGTGCCATTACGTGCAAGATGAAAGTACGTCGTCTGTGTTATGATCGTCGACGATGATTATTAGTCTAAATAATTATTATTCCCGTCATGTTTTTCTTATTGTTATTACTATTTGTTTATTTCACTTCTTTATGTACGTACTTGAATTTTCTGTTGTGAATTGTTTACTCTAATATACCATTTGTTGTAAAAACCATTGATTAAATGCTTAAATATACTTCGTATTCGAATGTAAGACGACTCTTGATATTTACAGCTGAAAATTTGGAAAAAAAGGTCGTCTTAGATTCAGGTGAATACGGTATGTACATGGGAAAGGGAGAGACGTGGGTGAGAAGGAGAGGTGGAGATTTTTTATTTTATTTTTATCGACTTTATTGGGACAAAAATGTGACATTACCATCACATAATAAATATGGTCAGATTACAAATTCATAATATAAAGGACAGCTAGAACAATTTTATGAGAATTGGAGGTAACATATATTCTAACAACAAATTAACTGCAAGTGTAGCTGCAATGTGCATACTAGTATGGAATAAAATAATGGAAATTTCAGATACACATTGTAGATTACAGTTGGCAAATCTGAAAAAGAAGAATGAGCCATTTATTAAAAACTATGCTCTACGTTACATCTCCCACACAAATACCTAAATGTGAAAGCTATGCATATGTACCATGCAAGTTACTTCTTGAAATAATCTAACATGGGAAGGACCACTTATTGGAATCTCAGATTTTGATGAAACTTGGTAAATGGATAGTAGTCGAGATGAGATTTACGAATCACCCCCAGCTCATGTGTATAAATACCTATCTATCGAAAATTTTTTAGCCATTACCGATGAAGATGGCGAAACTTTCTCTGGCGACGACAATTGTTCCAAACAAAACCATTTCATCCGTTGGTCCATGCTGGTCCATGCAACACATGAGCGACAATACATCACATAATAATTTTTAGGAAGTGAAGGCGAAGCTGGTGGTCATCGGAATAAATTCGCAGATTTGTTCAAACACAAAATATCGAGAGAAAAGGAGTCGGTGCTAAGTTTTCATAATGTTATAAACAAGAAAAAATAAAATCGGGTAGGTGAAAAGAAAATGTTGAGCTCGGGATTCAAACCCTAAGCATAGTGCTTCGCAAGCCAGGACGATAACTACTATGCTACATCTATGTACTGTGAGTTATGGGCTGTTCATAATAGACTTTAAAGGAACCCCAAAGTAAAAAGTTCATTTTCTGGCTAAACTATTAACCGTCTATGCCCAAAAGGGGGGTGATTTGTAAATCTCATCTCGACTACTATCCATTTATCAAGTTTCATCAAAATCTGACATTCCAATAAGTGATCCTCCCCTTGCATGAGGAATGTCTGTTTTTTGGGCAATTTTGATGAAGGAAGAGTAGCTCCCTCTCTATCTGGGCAAGTCATACCATGCTGTCATTGTTAAGTTTGAATGAACACATGTACCTTCTCATCACCTCGAACCCAGTAACTGCATCTCCAAATGATTGATTTGGCTGTTCCTCTTCATCCCTTCCTCACTTCCTACATCTTCATGTTCACCTTTCTCAACTGTTTCACAACTGTTGAACAGATAACAGTGCTGAAGTCACAACATCTTCATCACATTTTATAATACATATTCATTGAACTCTTGTGTCTGTATTTCCCATCAGCTGTCTCCATTGTTCTACTTCATTTTCTTCCACCTGTCAAAGTTGAATCCTGCATTTTTGAAGACGTTAGCAATTGTTACAGAAACCACTGCACCCCATGATGCCACTATCATGTGCATTGCATGCAGTACAGTGAGTTTCAGTTGTGCCTTCCTTTCCAATGCAGCTATTGCCTTCTGCAGCAACACTTTTCTGTACCATGCTTTCATTGAGTGAATGATACCCAGGCCAAGGGGCTGTAATTTACTGGTTCAGTTTGCTGGAAGGAAAATCATTTTGATGTTCCTAAGGAAACTTGTGTCTGGAGGATGGGATGGACACTTGTCTACAAACAGCAATATTTTTCTGTCTAAACCTCCCATCCTAGCATTAAAACCTCTCAGAAAATGAAGAAAGATCTGTGAGGTCATCCATGATTTACTGTTGTTTGTATACTTGCATGGAAGAGTTGAATGCCTTTGAAGCACCTTAAATTTGCATATTTACCTATTACCAACGGCTTCAACTTTTCTCAACCATGTGAATTTGCATGAAGCAAAACTGTCAGGTGTTCTTTACTCTTCTTCCCACCCTGGAAAACTTCCCCTCTTTATGTTCATACTTTTATCAGGGAGCATTGTAGATGTCTTTTGGTTCATATCCCATAATGAGAGCAGGAAGGTGCTCTTTCAAATGGACTACAGAATCTACATCCACACTCCCACTTTCCCAGCACACACTGTTGTATATGACGTCTTTTCTATACTTAAAATGGCAAAGCCACCCATTGGAGGCTTTAAAATTGTCCATTTTCAACCTCAGAACACTGTCAGTGTCGGAAAGCCAGTATGTTATGAGTTACTTTGCCATCGCAGTGAAAAGCCACAGTCAATGAGTTGCCTATCATATTGACCAGTTTGCACCCATAAGATGTAGATGTGATTCACATCCACATTGTCGGGAGAAACGATATGAAGAGGTTGAAATATAATACGTAAAAGTATATGTATTAATTTTCAGATACACATGTCGTCTATCACTTAAAATAATGAATGGGATATAGAAGAAGGGAAATGCTCCAGAGATGGACAAGTAGGTAAACCCGAAGTTTAAATAACATTACCTCAACGTTAAAAAAGCATTTTTCTGAATAAATCTTCTTTTTGGGGGATTGTCTCCTTTCGGGTTAACATGGTAAATACGGCCATAGTATATACAAGTGGCACAACTAGTGAACATGTCACGTTAGTGAGCAAGCTCCTGGGAACTGAAGCATAAAAAAAATCCATGTTCACGTAATGACGTCATCTCAACTTTCATAACGTACGTAACAGATGACTTAAGGACTGAAGGTGGACAGACAAAACACAGCACAACAAAATATTAATTATTTCAGTTTATTTAATTTAACAATGCTGGTATGTGTTGTGTCGTTAATGAATAGTGTAAATTATTACATTACAACTCCACTAAATAATAAAAGAACCTTAAATTGAGGCAATGTCTGTCTAGGGACTAGAACTTTGTCTCTTAAATGCAGGCAATTCACAAAATCGAGAAACACTAAATCGGGTAATATAATACATTATTTATATGGGCTTTGGACGGGGCTGCAAAAAACCATCCTTAAATGAGGGAAAACCTTAAATCGGGATTCCACTGAATATGCAAAGGCAGCTTATATGCGAGTAGATAACGTAATTTAAATTTAAACTAAGAGTGGAGATAACCTTTTCCCATCCTTGAAAGAGTGCTGGATAGATTATCTTCCTAAAAACTGTCCCTTCATGTCAATGCTGTAGATTGGAATCCTTCCACAAGTATGATTTGTGCTTGCCATTGCTGTTAATAAAGCCATTGAAAATATCCATTCTAGCCTTTTACGAGCAAGTAATATACAAATTAATGGGAAAATAAAATAGAACAAGAATTTTGTCATGGTTACTAAGATAAATAAAAAAATCGGTACAACATAAACTGTACAAACTTTCTCATATACTAATGTCATTTAGTTATCTTTTGAAAAATATGAACTATGTACAATCATTAAAAACATCAACTTAAATAACTATTCGAAATTTTATGAAAATCGTATGAGCCATTTTTTCAAAAATCCAATTGTTATTGAAGTTGCCCAAGAATAAACATATGGTAATTAAGATAAGCAACCGATATTGAAAATGTTGTGATAAAATAAAAGATGTTTTTAATAGAGATAATAATTGAGATTAACAACTGTTATTGAAAAATCTTGTGATATAATAAAAGATATCATTAATAGAATTAAATGTGAATAATTGAGATTTACAACTGATATTACTACCATAATTACTTGCTTCATACACTTCTTAATTTTTAAAATAAATTAATTGAACAATATCCGTGGAAATATTGCATGGGTACTGCTAGTTAGCATAAAATGTCTTCAAAATATCATACTTGGGGAAGTAGAAATACCGTATTTAATCGATTGTAAGCCGACCTTTTTTTACCTTTTTACCATCTCAGAAATCGGCACTTGGCTTAGAATCGGGGGCAAAAAAAAGTAGTCAATGAATTTATGTCCGTAACGCGAGATATGTGTATTAAAGTGGAAGTAAACTATCTACTTTAAATATGTGCAAAAAAAAGAATCAAATTGACTGAACACCTATGCAAATAATACGCGGTGTGTCAAAGTCGTAAAAGAACGCAGTGATAGAGCTCGTATGCGTAAGGAGCTAACACTGAAACATGATAGGTGGAGGGCAGAGGGGGGCAAATGCTTCGATTCACGAGTAAAATGAAACATTGTGTTAGCTCCTTACGCATACAAACGCTATCGCTGGATTCTTTAAGACTTTGACGCACCATGTATTATTTACATAATTTATTCCCGGGGTATTATTATATTAAGATCCCGCGGGGTCAAATTACTTTTTTTGTAGAAGTTGTTATGAATAAGTGAATAAATTGTATTTTATGACACCGTAATTTTAGTTAATACTTTAACCCTCTCATGTCCTGAGGTGTGGGGCACCTGCTGGCATTCAGAGTTCGGAGAAATTCAAGATGGCCACCAAATGGGAAACATTAAATAAAACAATTATACATTAATCTCCAAAAATATATATTTTGAAAAATCTCCGAAGTAGAAGAATTACTGCGAGACATATTAGATTGTTCAGGGTCCAAAAAAACAGCGAATTTCGATCGAATATTAAAAAAAAAATTCTTCTTATACAAAGTTAAGAAAAATCTGCCAAATACGATCTAAATCTCGTGTTTATGTGGTATAGTACGTCATTTCCAAGAGAGAAGCCATCCAGTCAACGTTTTCAGAGGTAAATATGAAAGCGTATTTTCCGGGTGGTCTTGGATGGTCCCGTGATCGGGAGTATAAAAATTTACGGGCATTCTCGGGCGGTCCGGTCGCGAGAGGGTTAAAATCAAATTTTTTTCTTGTGTGGCCTTGTGAAAAGTGGGGATTGGCTTACAATCGGTGTCGGCTTACAATCGATTAAATACGGTATTTTAAGGTTTATTAAAACTTGTATAGATTTTAATAAAGCTATCATAAATTAATTTCTTTGGTTTATGCAGTACGTATTTCTGCTTACATAAAGCAATATTTAAATTTGTTGCTAGATTTGTAGAAAATTGCCAAGTCGCTAAAGGAAGTACAGTAAACTCCCAGTTATCCAGAATGCCCAGTGAATTGGGTTTTCCGGTGAATTTATAGGCAGCTTCTTGGTCAGGCAATTTTTTATTTTGTGACTTTTTTGAAACATTAGTAAAGCAATATATAACTATTCAACATGGTTAATTGCATTATTTTAATATTTACCAACTGCACTACATAATGGTGTAATGAATGTGTCACTATTTGCTTCTCTTTTGTTTAATATTAATTTGCCTCAAGGATTTCTGCTAATACAGTAAACTCCTAGTTATCTGGGATGCTCAGGGAATTGGGTTTTCCGGTTAAGTGAATATTCTGGTTGCTTGAGGGTTTTATCAGATAGGCCTCAATAAAGCATTTGGATACCAAAATAGGGAATAGATGCAGAATTGTACATTCACCTTGGAATTTCTAATCTGTAGGTACCCAACTTAATTGTTCTTAAATAATTCCTTGACATTCAAGGAAGTAATGAAACTCAATTATACAAGTATTCAACATGTTTAATTGGAATATTTTAATATTTACTAACTACATTACATCCAACAGAGTTTCTCATCTGACCTACTAGTTTCTCTTTTGTTCTAATAACAACATGAGGTAAGGGTTATGTTCGTCCGACGTTTAGGATTTTACGACAAAAAATATTGTTTCCTTGTCCGAGAAAAGGAGAGAAATTACCCACACCCAACACAATGTAATAGCAGAAATTCTTGAGGCAAATTGATACACAGGTAAACACAGTTATGCGGTCTTTATTTTCTTTAAAACCTTCAGTGCGAGTCTTACTTAAATTAGCCAGAGTTGAATGTGGTAAACATCGCCAAAATAAACCAGTCTTGTTGGCATTATAAATTTGATCAAGGGTTAGACCATGTTCCTTAACTAATATTTTAAGAAAGTCAAAAAATTTGTCCGCAGCTTCTTGGTCGGCCGATGTTTTATCACCCAAAACATCTAGACGTGTTAGCCATCCATATGAAAATGCACACGGTTCACTAATCTACATTGTTCATAAAAATCTTTGGCCTTCGGAACACTTTATAGAAAACCATTCATAAATACCAATATCCAATTGCTCAAGTTTCAGAAGAGTGCGCCAATATTCAACTCTTCTAGGTGTTTCAGAAAATGTAACGAATTTCATTAACTGTGATTTCTGTGCCTTAATGTCACAAATAGTGGAAGAACCGACATTGAACTCTTTCATTAAAACACTGCAGTTCTCAACTTTCTCTAAACGTTTTATTATATCAAGTTTCTGGGTTAAGGTTAGCATAACCCGTTTCCTTTTATTACCTTTAGTGCATATTGGAGTTTTAGAAGGCATTTAAAAAAGGACGTGCGAAATATTTTATTTAACACAAACACCGAGTGCAAGAAACATCCACAATTGCATATTGTGACTGCTAAAAATGCAAATTTTAGTGGTAACATTCCAAACTAGATGTAATAAAAAAATTGAGAGGAAGAACATGCCGGTTGCTTGAGAATTCCAGTTGCATGAGTGTTGGATAACTGGTAGTTTACTGTAAAAAGTTATTCCATGGAAGTGTTATATACAGTAAAACTCATTTAATACGTATTTGAGGGAAATGACTCATTGCTTCGTTATAAGCGTGACTTCGTTATATACGAGAAACATGGTTTTTGGCCTATACATCCCATATAACACGTATACACATACAGTAAAAGATGTGCTATCTGGCTATTTAGAACCGGCCAGCCTTAGATACCGGCAATTACACAAATACAATTCATTTTGTATTTCTTTTTCTTTTTTTATGAATTTTTGTGTGAATTGTATATGTGTAATACCACAACTTCCACTTTAAAATTTCTTAAAATATAAGATGTATATATAGGTATTTACTCCGTATACTTCTGGGGCTGCCGAGTAAGCATGGCATTTTTGTTTCCGTAAGCCATTTGCATTGTCTAGATGTTTTGGTGTACTTCTATAATTTCCAGTTTTACCGCTTTTTATTATTTAAAAAATTACCCATCCATTTAATATGTCATAAAAATAAATACCTAAAAGCAAGGGACAGGAGAGAAAAGGTTGTTTTAACGCTAACACAAAAGCTGGAGCTGATCAAACAAATTGAAAAAGGAGAAAATAGAGCAGCCATAGTAAAAGAATTCAACATCGGAACTTCCACGCTCTACGATATCAAGGCTCATAAGGCTAAATTAATAAAATTTGTGTCATCTTCTGAGACGAGTAAATCAATTAATAAACATCATATGCTTCATAAGCCAAAAATGGAGGAACTGGATAAAATATTATATGAGTGGTTTTCACAGAAATGTTCAGAAGAATTAAATAATTTCGTCCTTTTCTAATAGAGTAAATAAAGATTAATAAGAAAGATATAATCCAATAAATTCAATTTTGGGAACAGATTCACTGTCGTACTCGCCAAACTTCCCGGACACCCTAAACTTTTCAATAGTCTTTCGTTTTGCATGTAAGCGTATCAATGTATGAAATAAGAATGGGTAAATAGTATCTATATCTAACTAGGTGTGGAAGAATTAAAATGGAAAATGCAAACCCCATGCATAGTTATGTTTGGGGAGTACGATAGTGAACCTAAGCCCAATTTTGTTTGGTCATTGCTAAATTTGCGATGTCAAAATCAAAAAACGCTTCCCTAACCGGCTATTTCTCCTAATCGGCTTTCCACAATCCCCAAGATAGCCGGATAACACAGATTTTACTGTATTTGCAGTGAGTAGACTTCAATGCCGTACTTACACATGCAAAGAGATGCTTATCAACTTCGCGGCATGTAAAATGTTCAAATTCTATTACATATGATTTTTTAAATGGCCAATTAATATTATTATTATGGTCATTAATTTACATAAAAATTTCACATTTTTAATATCAATTTCAAAACAAAGGGAGCATGGAAATTCGTATGGAAGGGGTAGAGGGAGGAAGGGGACCTCTACGGACAAGTGCGCGGTAAACGGGCGGAAACTATTCATTACTTATCGCTCTGCCCGCCAAAATTTGTTATATATGGGGCATTTTTTTGCCACGGGACCAAACATTTGTTCGTTACAGCCGAGAATTCGTAAAATGCGTGTTCGTTACATCCGAGAAATTTAACCAATGCCCTTATGGAGAAGTTCAAGGGACCGAGACATTTCTTCATTATAGCCGAGATTTCGTTTTAGGCGTGATCGTTATAAACGAGTTTTACTGTAGTATTAATAATAATAACTAAATAACAATTTAACTCAATTTCTCGTGGTTTTTGCATACAATATATGCTAAATAGGGGTACATTGTCATCCTATGTCAACCCTAGACACATCCAGCTTTAGCAATCTACTGAGGGCAGTACTTGTTGAATCGTCAAGGAATGGGAAAATATTTTCTTCCAATGCTGGGTTCATATGACGTTTTTCACAATAAACTGTAAGTTTGTGTTTGTTTTGCATAAAGAATAACTTATCCTGCTGACTGAGGCTAGAGTTGGCTTTACGCAATAATTTATGCCAAATTGACTAATATCGTTTGCAAAAAGCAAAAAAATTAACTAATTTGCATGCATAAGTTGATAATTCAGAGGGATACCCATAGCAGTGGTGTGTCAGCCAATTGCTTTCCGCTGCTAGTGGTTCAAAATTCAATGCCACGCTGACACTATATCCGGACTGATATAGGTTTGATATCAAATTACATGAAGTTATTGGCAGCATTCTATGCATAGAAGGCGAAAGACATGAGGATGCAAAAGCTGATCGAGTGTCACACAGAGACACCAAACACTGCCAAAGTTTACACTCGTCTAAGTTTCATAATTAAAAATAACAGAATCTCCCCTCGTGTGATAAATACTAAAAGAACGAACTGCTGGTAATAGTGATAGGTTATGAGTGTCATTCTCAATTTTGGCCATACAAACTGAAAAGTGTCACCCTATTTTTCAAAGATAATATCGTGCCAGACTTCTAACCACTCCAAATGAAGTTGGTTGTAAGCACTATAATTTTAAGCATGCGGGTAAATTTTTCATACCATTGCATGTAGTTTTAAGTTTGGCTTATTTGTTGCCTTCCGTATTAAATTCATCTTGAATAATAACATTTAATTTCCGATGCTCCTTGTAGGTCAGACAAAATGCTATTGAGGTTGCTCCTAAGAGTATGCAATCATGTTCAAAGATGCTAGCGGGGGGAAAATAATTGCAATAAACTAAGCCAGTTGGTCAGGATCTGCTCCTGTCAGTCATCCCTCGTTTAGCACAATTTCGTTTTTTAGCAGTTTTCAAACTGAGGACCATTTTTGTATAGCGAGGTTTTTATGGCAAGGAATTTTTTTTTCAGAAATCTCCGTTTTTAACCCATTTCAATTTTTTGTCCTATCCATTGTATTTTTTCATATAATTTATCAGGTTTTTAAAGCCAACATGAATTATAATGGTCACATGCAACTAAAGAGATTTCTTTTTCTCATTAAACTCTACCATCACCTAAATTGTAACGTATATACAGCCAGCATTGCCCAAGTAGCAACTTTTTAATTCTTTTAGCAACATTTTACTTTTTACTATTTTTTTCAGCATTCATCTACTTATACAGTTGGTCTGAAATATGTAACATATACAGATTAAACCAATCTAACAACTTGTATGATACTTTCATTAAAATGAATATAATATTTTGGTAAATCTTAAAATAATTTTTATGATAATTTCAGCCAAACGATATTTTAAATAATTTTTGACAATTCAAGTTTAAAATGTATCTTATCTTATGGATACTTCAGAAAACGCATGCAAGCATTACTAAAATGATGTTTTACATTAAAAACTACAGAAATCATTGAAGGTCAGGCGAATCCCATATCCGAACAGTAAACAGAGCATTGGAACCCTTGACTCGAGTCAAAGTTTTATATGTACTGTGTTTCACGGTGAGAATTTTATACTGTGTTTAACGGTGAGAAATATGCATTATGTGCATGCCCTGCGAATTTTTAAAATTATTAGAATTACCCGACCCATTTTGTTGGTAGGCATGATTGTGCAAAGCTGACTTGTGGTTATAGCATTCCATAGAAGAGAATCCGAATACAAATAATGCTTTAATTCAAAACATTTCTTTACGTAATCAAGATATCTAGCAAAGTTAGTCAGAAATCTGCATGTTTAAAAGTCACCTTAGAGAGGAAATTAATGGTACACAGTAATTAATCACGAATTTTTTGATTTTAAAATTTCCTATAAATGAAATATGTCCTTTCTTTTTTTAATAACTTTTATATTAACCACACTTGATATATATATATATATATATGTATGTATATATGTATATGTATATATATATCTATATATATATATATATATATATATATATATATATATACAGGGTGTCTCAAAAAAATGTATACACACTTTTATGATTAATAACTTGTGTGTTTATCGATAAATTTTAATATAATAATTGCATAACATAGAGTCTATGTTCGAATAAAGATAAAATGACAAACATTACATGTTAGATGTTTCAGTGTTGCATTATTCTTACAATTATGCAATATTTTTGTACAGCATTATTGTTTTTATTGTTTCAATTGTTTTGTTTTAATTGTTTTTATTGTTTTAATTGTTGCATTAGAAATGGATAGCAAAAGACTTACGTTTGAACAACGCAAATTTGTACTGAAATCGTACTGGAAATCTGAAAATGTAAAGGAAGTCCAAAGACAGTGGGGACGTGAATTTCAAACAGAACCTCTCACCCGAATTACGATTTCACGTATTCGTGACAAATTTGAAACTGACGGTACCATTCAAAATATGCATAAACAAAGATCTGGAAGACTTCGGACATTCACAAACCCTAGGAAGTCAGAAGAGGTGCTGCAAAAATTTTCACAATTACCAAAGAAATCCGTCAGACAATGTTCTCGAGAAACACAAATCAGCAGGTCAAGTGTTCATCATATTTTAAAGAAGGCAAAATGGAAAAGTTACATCCCAAGACTAGTGCATGCACTGAATGAAGATGATTCTGATTGCCGAGTTGAATTTTCTGAATGGTTTCGTTCAAAAATAGCGGAAGACGCATCATTTGCCAACAAAACTGTTTGGTGTGATGAAGCAACATTCAAGTTGAATGGTACACTAAATCGTCACAATTGCACGTATTGGTCCACAGAGAATCCACATGTTACTGTGGAAAGGCAAGTAAATTTACCGAGGATCGCAGTGTGGTGTGGTTTATCATCCAAAGGTTTGATTGGACCATTCTTTTTTGATGCAACAGGTTCTGGTATTGTGTACCTCAACATTCTTCAGAGATCAATTGTACCACAAATTTGTCAGCTGTATGGGGATGAGGAAGACTTTTATTTTCAACAAGATGGGACACCCTCCCATTTTCATCGTGATGTCAGAAGTTATCTTGATGAAACATTTCCAAACAGGTGGATCGGACGAAGAGGCAGTGTTGAGTATCCTCCAGATTCACCAGACTTAACACCACTTGATTTTTATTTATGGGGTTACCTTAAAGATAAAGTTTATGCCACTAAACCTACAACACCTGCACATTCAACAATGTCAGCAGTGTATTGACCAGAATGGAAAACTATTCGAACTGTTGAGATAATGCAACATTGAAACATCTAACATGTAATGTTTGTCATTTTATCTTTATTCGAACATATACTCTATGTCATACAATTATTCTATTAAAATTTATTAATAAACACACAAGTTATTAATCATCAAAGTGTGTACACATTTTTTTGAGACACCCTGTGTATATATATATATATATATATATATATATATATATATATATATAATAAGGTAGCAACAAGGTGTTGGAGGAAGCCCAGTGGACACTTGAATGAAGAATGAAGAGCCGCTGGGGGTGCTGAGGACACACGAAAAACACAAAAGAACAAAAACAACACAAAAATGGAGCTTTCGGGCTGACGTCCTTCTTCAGCGACGGAGAAAAATATACTGTTTAAAGTGACACACTGGGGGGGATATGGGGAGGGGGAGAGGGGTAATGAGAGAAGTTCGGGGATAGGAGGAGACAGGTAGGAGGGACGGCCAATAGGGTTATCGGAGGTTAAGACCAGGGGGGGAGAAAGAGTCAAGTAGAAAGATGTAGGCTAACTCCCACTGTCGAAGTAGGGGGTGGGGGTATCATCCGGTAGGGCGCGGATAATCCTTACAGTGAAGCAATTATTAAAAGTGGCCTGGTGTAAATTGGCGTGAGAAGCCACCTGAAGGGGACAGTTGGTATTTACACTGTTCCGGTGGCCATTAATTCTAATGTTGAGGGGAAGACTCATTTCCTCAACACACCTCTCAAACCACTATTGTGGCTGAGATTCATTGACGACATCTTTTTCATCTGGACCAATGGACCGGACTCCCTCCAATCCTTTTTGTTACACCTCTCCTCTTACCCCACGCTTTCCTTCACCTACAATACCTCCACCACTAACATCACCTTTCTGGATGTCGACCTTTCCATCCAAGACGGAAAAATCCGCACCAGCGTCCACATTAAACCCACCAATAGCCTTCAATACCTCCACTTTGAAAGCTGCCATCCCCTACACACCAAAACCTCGATTCCATATGCCCTAGCCCGCCGAGGATGAAGGATTTGCTCAGACAGGAGTTCTCTCTCAATATATTACTCCATCCTCGAAGATGCCCTTCTAAAACGCGGTTACCCACCGAGCCTGATCCATGATCAGATCCGGAGGGCAATCACACCGGTAACCACTAAACACCACCTTCACACTCCTCCTATTCCCGATTTTACCCCTTCCCTTACCCTTACCACCCTCTTTCACCCCGGGATCCACGAGGTCCTCAAGGAAATCCTTCATGCTCCCCACCCAATTCTTACTTCCACCTCCCACCAATCCCCCTTTAATTCCCCCATTCTTTCCTTCCGCCGGCCTCCCAATTTGGGAAATATCCTGTGGAAGAAAGAACTACCCACTCCCAACCCTCCTTCCGCTGTAGGATCTCAACCCTGTGGCAAACCCCATTGTCTCACATGCCCCATCCACATACCCTCATTTTCATTCACCAGCCCCTCCTCCAACATCACCTACCCCATCCCCTCCAGAAGTAATTGCACTACGAGGAACGTCATTTACCTCCTCACCTGCACACTCTGTCCTGCTTTTTATGTTGGCCTCACCAGTAACCCCCTCAACATTAGAATTAATGGCCACCGGAACAGCGTAAATACCAACTGTCCCCTTCTAGTGGCTTCTCACGCCAATTTACACCAGGCCACCTTTAATAATTGCTTCACTGTAAGGATTATCTGCACCCTACGGGATGATACCCCCACTCCCCTACTTCGACAGTGGGAGTTAGCCTACATCTTTCTACTTGACTCTTTCTCCCCCCCTGGTCTTAACCTCCGATAACCCTATTGGCCGTCCCTCCTACCCGTCTCCTCCTATCCCCGAACTTCTCTCATTACCCCTCTCCCCCTCCCCATATCCCCCCCAGTGTGTCACTTTAAACAGTATATTTTTCTCCGTCGCTGAGAAGGGCATCAGCCCGAAAGCTCCATTTTTGTGTTGTTTTTGTTCTTTTGTATTTTTCCTGTGTCCTCAGCACCCCCAGTGGCTCAACGCTCTCCTTCACCCACCACTCCTCCCCCACCAGCATCACCTTCTTGGATGTCGACCTCTCCATCCGAGAGAACCAAATCCACACCAAAGTGCATCTAAAACCCTCCAACCGCCTCCAATATCTCCACTTCCACAGCTGCCACCCCCTCCACACCAAAGCCTCAATCCCCTACGCCCTAGCCCTCCGAGGACGGAGAATCTGCTCGGAAAGAGACTCCCTTTCCGAGTACTGCTCTGTCCTCGAAAATGCTCTCCTCCAACGCGGATACCCGCCGGACCTAATTCGGGACCAAATCCGACGGGCTGTCGCACCCAGCACCCCTAACCCACACTGCAACCGCCTCGCAACCCCCGACTCTACCCCCCAACTCACCCTAATCACCACTTTCTATCCCGGCATCCACGATACCCTAAAAAGTATCCTAAAGGCAGCCCACCCAATCCTCACTTCCTCCCCCAACCAGGTCTCCTTCCCCACACCCCCAATCCTCTCCTTCCTCAGACCTCCCAACCTTGCCAACATCCTGTGGAGAAAAGAACCTCCATCACCCACTCCTCTGCACCCTGCAGGGTCCCACCCCTGCCGCAGACCACGATGCCAAACATGCCCTATAAACCCACCCTCCAACTCATTCTCAAACCTCACCACCAACATCACCTACCCCATAACATCCCCTACCAACTGTACCACCCGCAACGTCATCTACATACTAACCTGCACCCAATGCCCCGCCTTTTACGTCGGACTCACCAGCAATTCCCTCAACATTCGCATGAACGGCCATCGCAACAGCGTTAGTCTTAAACGACAGCTACCCGTGGCCGTTCATGCGAATAACCACAATCTTAGTTTCAATGTTTGTTTCACGGTGAGGGCCATCCGCGCCCTCTCGGACGACGCTTCCGCCCCCCAACTCCGTCAATGGGAACTCGCCCATATCCAAATCTTAAACTCTTTCTCTCCTCCCGGCCTCAATATCCGTTAATATTTCCTTCTTTCCACCCTCTCTTTCCCCCCTCCCCCTTCTACATCCTCCAATCCCCGACCTTTCCACGCTCCCTTCCCTTCCACCCCCACACCTTCACCCCAGTGTCACTGCCACATCAGTTGTGTCTCTCTTGTGCTGACGAAGGGATCATCCCGAAAGCTCTAACCTCTACAAATGTGTCTCTCCAACACCCCAGCGGCTCTACTTCCGGTAAGTGTTCACTGGGTTTCCTTCAACACCTAGTTGCCCAAAATATCCTTACTTACCTTTCCTCTTCCTTAGTATTTATATATATATATATATAGCGGTTTGTAACCACTTTGGCAAGATACAAAATTGAGGCACTTCCAGATGTGCTAGAAACTTGAAATTTGGTAGGATTATAGGTTTTTTGTCACAGCCGAAGGAAAAAATCCAAAATTTTCGAAATTCCCACTTTGAGGGGCTATTTTGGCCCCTTTTTGCCCCATTTTTGGCCCATAAGAATACGTAAATTGGTGTAGAGGTTTTTATATTTGCACTTTAAAATTATTTCCCATCAAGATACGAATTCGAGACAAACTATCAGATAGGATATAAATTGTAGTTTCTTATTTTTGAAGACAGAATTCAAATCCGAGTAGAATTAGCGTAAATTTATAGTTTTTATCACAAAAAAGTGGTAATTTTTCTGGGTCCAACAATCAGCTACCTAGGCAACAGGGTTAATGCTTTCATATGGGTAAGCTTTTAATGGGAATCAGAGTCTTATATTTCTCCTTTTAAACCTTTCTAGCTTAAGGAAATATCAACGGGAGTAAAGATTCGATCGTTCAAGCTATTTATGGAGATCAAATTAGCATCAGAAACATTAATTGTATTGAAAGTCATTTCCCTCTCTCACCCTCCCTCCCTTCGTCCCCTCCCTCCCTCTCTCCTCGTATTAAAAGCAATCAAAGCGCGTTTACACCCATAATGATTGTGTAATAGTACCGATTACTTACCTTTGATATTACTCGTGTTGCACTTCATTGATTTGTATACGACAAGAAATGTCTTCATCCTTGATATCCAGATTAATTGAATATAACACTGCCTCCACCAGTAAAAGGTAACTTATGCAGGTAATTTCACCAAATTTGAAGTAACGAATATAATAAATGTTAAAATATAAAAGTTATTTATAAAAATCTATTTTTATACCCATTACTTGTTCATATAACAATCAATGCCATTTATTAAATTTTTCTTATGAATTATTACTGACACAATTGTTATGTTTTCTACTTCACTATATGTTACACTAGTGTACTGCCCGTTGAAATATCAATGGAAGAATTATTGAGAGATAGATAGATTATTATTATTTTCATTTAAAATAATTAATATCACACTCTCACATATGAAATATTTTATCATATACAACTTATCTAGTGAATATTCTGTTGTTGACGGGCTATCTTTAGTTAAACTTAAAATAGTTGCCTCTCTTTCCCTCCCTCTCCCCCTCCCTCCCTCTCACACTCTCACTCTCCCTCCCCCCTCTCTCGTATCAAAAGCATTCAAAGTAAGTTTATACCATAAGGATTGAATTAACAATATGGTACAGAGGTCTAACGATAGAGATGATAGGCAAGGCAACATCCCGTTAAAATGGCAAGATTTCCTCAAACTGTGCGAATTAAACGTTTACATTGAGAATTTCGAACTGTATGTGGAAAAAGATGAACAGAATAAGAAACTTCATAATTTTTTCTTAAAAATGGTTCATACCCAAAGATTGTGGGCAAATCTTTCTAATTTTAATCTAAATAAGAATGAAAGCCTGCATGTCATAAAGCTGATTTTACGTGTTAACTTATTGGAAATGAAAATTATCCCCTGGAGTCAAACCCAGGTCTTTGATCTTGAGTTAAATACATTAAAACATTTTGTTATTGTATCATAATGCTATTCTGAAAAATTCATCACATTCAGTTCAGTCGTTTGCGAGATATTAAGCTTCAAAAAGCATTACATGACAAAGGGACATTGTCTTTTACATATGTTTTATGATTCTTCACTTATTACTAACCCATAATCTCCTTATGATATTACACAACAGGCATTTTGAATGTTTGGTATTTTAATTGATAAGTGGAAATTTAACTGCTTCTATCTGTCCTTTGAAATATGTCATTATTTTATTCAATACAGTATAGAACCTTTTATCCAGCAAGCTTGGAATATGTGGATAGCCAGTTATCTCGAATATACTCATAAACAATGCTTGGAAAGAGCTAGAACTCACCAGAACAGTGTTCTGGTCTGTCGCATGTGTCAATAATGTTGTTCTGTCTTGTCAAACATTTAGTAATACCATTTTGCTAACTTCATTTAATAAAAATAATATAAAAAATTTTTCTTTACTTCATCATAGTACATAAGGAATAAATCACAATTTAACTAAATATTCTATCAGTTATTTCGCGTCCACTGCTTTCAGTTCCACCACCAGAACATGTGTTCCGTTTCGTAATACTTTCCGTTTCAAACACTATTATAATATATCCCTGTACTCGGTGATGAGCTGAAGCCGGCTTGCACACTGTTAATTTTTCTCTGAATTTGCGAGATGTTTGTTAATTATTTTTTAGAAAATATGCAAATTTATTGATTTTGTCCTTTCAAGTACATTTTATCCCTATCTGACATTAAATTACCAACAATGTATGAAATGGAATATATTATGAACAGGACACTTGTTAACCCCTCTACGACGGAGGAGTTTTTAAGAATTCCCTCCTCAGCAGACAAAGGAGTTTTTTGAAAGACCACGAAAAAGTTGCGAAAAACTTTAAAAAATCATAACTTTTGATATTTTAAATGTTTTTTGATGAAATTTTTTATGTAGTTACATAAAAGATGAAATTTTTAAACAGTATCATTTAAAATATCATACCTCACACACATACATTGCTACATAGAAGCGAACGAACAGTAATCGCTTATTGTTATGGTGTGCATTCGCGGTTTATATAACTTTCAGCATAGCGTGAACTATGAAAGGTATTGACATGAAATCTAATTCAAAGAAACATTTAAACATTACTACACATCATTCACTGAATGGACCTATCTAAACTAATTAGGTAAAAAGTTTGTCGCATGTCAATTTTTCCATGTCTTGACTGAATATTTTAAACTAAGTGTTGTATTTATGTTTTTTTAAAGGCGTTTCATTAATAATATAAACTTTTTAGTTATGCAGTCATCATTCTTAATCATTACATAAGTCAAATAGAAAAATTGGTTACATTTCGTTCATTAGAAGCAGAGATATGGAGTTGTATTTATCATGAGATTTTAGATACAGAATACGGAAAACTTTTAGAAGTTACATATTAGATAACAACTCCTTTCCCGATAGTTTTAGAAAATGTACACATGCGTAATTGGATTCAGCATGAAATTTACGTTATAGCATCGTAAAGATATCTCTTGTAAGCGAAGTCTTTGAAAAGATACCGTGAATCATATCCGAGCATGACCGTTTCCTCGTCTACACACACTATATGGGTCAACTTGAGAAATCGAAACTGCGTAGGTCCGTGGAATACGAAAGACAAAAACTTTGTATTATTATTATTATAGATTGTCCATAAATTGCATTTATTATTATTGTAATCAATAAAAAATGTATATTTATGTCAAAAATTGATTTTAATGCAGTTTTATTTAGTTTTTCCTAATGTTAAATATCAAAACATACTTATTGATTTACTAATATATCAGTCATGTTACGGTTTTGAGTTAGCCTTTCATTTTAACGTGCTGTTTCGTGTTTCTGGGGGATGGAAGGACTTATTAGGTAAACACTGCAAACAATACAAATAGTGGAACAAGCCGGTCGTTGAAGGATCGCCGAAGAGGAAAGCATTCTTGGTGAATTGAAAAGCGATTTTTAGAAGCATCTGAAGTGGGCTGCGTGTATTTAGTATATAGGAGACATATTTCTTTCTCAAGCAGACGACCACTTTCTCACAAGGCTCCACAGAGATACAAGGGAAAAGATTATATTTCTTCTTCAAGAAAGTGAAAAGAGGAATCGTAATTTAGTGGGAAAATGAGAATTTCATCGCAAACTTTCACACTGATTATAAAATGTTAGAACAACAGTAAAATTACAATTCATGCATTACTGAAAAGGCCAAAGCCTCCTCTATCAAACTACGTATAGTTTATTCAGATCAATGAATATGCCTTCCATATTTAGACAAAAGTATGTGGTTGCACTCCAACTTCTCGGCGCAGAAACGAAAATTTTACTGCAAACTTTCACGTTGATTATAAAACGTTAGAATATTAGCAAAATTACAATTCATGCATTACTGAAAAGGCCTAAGCTTCCTCTATCAAAATACATAATACCTTATTCAGATTGACGAATCTCCCTTAAGTAATTAGCAAATTTTTGGGGCAAAAACGAAAATTTCACCGCAAACTTTCACTTAGATTATAAAAACTATATTAAAATTACAATATATTCATTACTAGAAAGATCAAAGCTTCCTCTTTCAAAATATATAAAGGTTATTAAGATTTACGAATACCTCTTGCGTCAATAGAAAATAAAAGGTGGTGGCGCAACGATTTTTCAAGGCAAAAATGAAAATTTCATTGCAAACTTTAACGTAGATTATAAAAACTCTATTAAAATTACAAGATATGCATTACTAGAAAGGTCAAAGCTTCCTATTTCAAAATATATAATGGTTATTAAGATTTACGAATATCCCTTGTGCCAATAGACAATAAAAGGTGGTGACGCTCCGTATATTCTGCGCAAAAATTAAAATTTTATTGCAAACTTTGACATAGATTATAAAATATAGAAACAATAGTAAAATTATTTGACATGCATTACAGGAAAGCCCAAAGTTTCCTCTTTCAAAATATATAATGGTTTTATAGATGTATGATATATTAAGTGAGTTAAACAGCAAAGAAAGCAAGCACTACCTCGGACGTGCAGGACACGTCGCCTGGCGACATACGAAGTTCTTGTTGGACGTGCAGGACACTTCACTCGGTGTTGAGGGGTTAAGCTAGTGGAATGGTATTACTAACATAGAGCGATCTGGTGCCCCTGGCATGTAGGCCTCCCCTGCCATTCTTATCCAAATTTCCTTATGACCTTTTTTTTTTACAGAGCCAGTTCTTAATTTTATTCCATCTCATCACTGCCTGTACTGTACAGTAATAGTAATACTACAGTAATCGGCAGGGTAGACTTGATGGTGTTAACAGCGCAACTGTACGGGTTCTGCACTTAAAGATCCTCCGCACCCTCTTAAATATATTTGTTGTACTTAAAAAGTACATGCATTTTTAAAGAAAATCTGAAAATATCTAAGTGTCACAGTGAAAGAGACTTCTTTTATTAATTCTTACTATTAAAAAATGTAAGATGCACATTTTGCACCAGGCCCCGTGATTTTCCTAGCCGGCTCTGATAATCGGGTACTTTACAACAAAACAAGGAAAAATTCCTTGTTCTCTTCCAAATTACGTGTTCACTTGTTCACCAGAATTTATCCGATGCACGGTAATGAGCTGGGTAATTACTAGTGAGGCTTTAAATTTAAATTTCTTTCTCCTAGCAAATTTTTGAAAAATGCATTATTTTCTAAAATAGCTGGTTAACTAGGTTTCCGGATAAGTGGTATCTGGATAAAAGGTTCTATACTGTACTATCATTTTGAAATGAATATACATGTCTTTGTCATTAATATTCATAAGTATTTTACACAACATTACTTGAGTAATTATGCCTTCTTGAAATGTTGACTTTGATGTCTTGTAAAGAAGAAACCCTTGAAAAGTCAACGTGTAGTTGTCCATGATTGAACACTGGCATTGGTAAATGTAACCGTATTGATAATTACCGTCCCATTTCTATTCTTCCTATTCTTTCCATCCTCTTTGAACGCATAATACACAATAGACTTCTTTCTTTCGTCATACCATATCTCTCTCCCCATCAGCATGGTTTTCTTCCTGGTGGCTCCTGCCTCACGAATCTCTCGATCCTACTCCATCACATCATTTCAGCCTTCGAGAACTCATCTCAGCTTGACGTCTGCTACATAGACTTCGCAAAAGCCTTCGACACTGTCAGCCACTCCCTTCTGAAGTACAAATTGGATAACCGCTTCAATATTCATGGGCCTTTTCTTTCTATCCTTGTTGACTTTCTTTCTAACCGTACTCAGCGCGTTGTCCTGGATGGTTTCGCCTCTCCGTTAGTCCCTGTTCCTTCCGGTGTTCCCCAGGGGAGTGTCCTTGGTCCTCTGCTCTTTGCCTTATTTGTTGATGACATAACTGAAGCGTTTGACAACTCAGGTGTTAATGTTCTGCTGTACGCTGATGATTGTAAGATCTTCAGGACAGTGGATGACATTGCTGACTGTCGTTCCCTTCAAACCGCGCTTAATTCTGTCGATGAATGGTCCTCCAATTGGGGCCTCAGAATCAATCCGTCGAAATCAACAAACATTACCTTCACCCTCCGTACTAAACCAGTACCTACCGAATACCGCCTAAATAACGTACCTGTGCGTAAAGTTGCTTCACATAGTGACCTGGGCATAATTTTTGATGAGAAACTTACCTTCACCGACCACATTAGCAATATCACCTCCAGATGTATGTCACTCGTTGGCCTAATTTATAGATTCACTGAACTTAAGGACCCTCTTGCATTAAAGTCTGTCCTCTCTGCCCATCTTGGAGTACTGCGCTCCCATATGGAGCACATCTTGCCCCTCGACCATGAATTCTCTCAATCGTCCACTGAATTTCTTTGCTTCAATACTCCGTAATCGTGTTCCCCAGTTAAGTAACTTGTCCCGTGACCAGATTCTTTCCTTCCTTGGTATTTCTACGCTCCCTCATCGTCGCAGAATCTTAGACCTGAAATTCCTTCATGGTGTTTTTAATGGCCGATACAGATCCAATGATATCCTTTCCTCCTTTTCCTTACGTGTTCGCCCTCGACTTACTCGTAGCTCAAACCTTCTTCACCAACCAAACCACCGCCTCTCCATTTCCCAAAGATCAATTTTTTATCGTATTCCCCAAACTTTTAACACACTATCCTCCCAAATACCCTCACTTGACCTTTTCTCCCCCATTTCAGAATTTATTTCATTAATTAAATGAACTCTGTAGTCTTGTACCCACTTTGTTTAATTTTTATCTGTTGTTACTCGTTGCTACTTGTTATTTAGTACTTAAGTTGAATTTGTTATCGTATCCAATGTAAGTTGTCAACATATGGCTGTTATTGGATCTAATAATAAATAAATAAAAATAAATAAACTATTTGCATTAATAAACACTAAAAATCTGATGTGGCCAACACATGACTTTCTCCATATTTGGTGTATAGATATTTAAATTATTATGAATAGCATTATAAGGCAAAATTATTATTTCATATCCTAAAAGAATACAGTCGTCCTTATTGCCGTGAATTAGGTATATTTTGAATGTTTAGAGAATTCACCGCTACATGGTGATGGCGCTGTATACTGGAAATTACGAATAAGTTAAATCTCTGAAATGGATGGTTCTGCAAAAATTTGTTTCAAACAAAACATGGAAGAAATATTATTATCTACAACTATGGTCCTCACGAAGATGACCAATTACGACGTTTTTAAGGAGATATTTGATGGAAAGTGGAAAAACCGATTATTTATAAATAATTCCTAAACAATAACTGCTATGGAAAATTGTTTCAAATGAAAGATGTAGGAAATTACATTCTCTATAACATTTGTATAGAATTGTATATACAATAATGATGTTTTAATGGAGAAATATCGCAAAAACCGAATCTGGTTTAGAATAAACCTCGACTTCCGGTTAACCATTATTGTCCAAAAACTAATCAGTTCTTCGTACTCATGCTAAAGTGTTATATATGAAATTTGGTATTAATATGACAAGTACTTTTTCAGTTACCCAACCCCCCCCTCTCACACACACACACACACATGCACGCACACACATCATTCCGACAATAATCTAAACATGTTCTAGGGACCTCAAAACGTGTATTTCCATTGAAATATCGAAGTCGATTTTTTTCGTGAACACAATACTTTCCCTATACTATGTATGGAGAAAGTAACGAAGAAAATTGCTTTATATTTAGGTATATTTAGGAAAAAATCATTGAACACTGAAAAATCAAAAATTCCATTTAAACCTATTGGAAAACATAGTTGTCTGTTGGAGTGAAACCTGGGACCTTATCGGGATATTTTATTTTTCTATGCCATGATACATTGAGGTATAAGTGTAGTGAAAAATTCAGCTCTAAATTCCAGTTGGAAGTGTCCTAAAATAGCATGAGAGACAGACAGATGTTAATATATCCGAACACACGGCTCTTTCGTTTTTGAAGGAACCTGTAAAAAGAAACACAAAAACGAGGAAAACATAAAATCGAGAAAATTAAAATTCTTTACTCTGAAGAAAAATCTTGCACTGTTTACTATATATATGTGAACCATTTGAACGTAATAGGTACTATAATCTTATATCATAATAGCCTTCTTCTGTGTACTGACGCTCTCCTCTGTGCCTCTGGTGGCAACGCAATGTAAAATATGAACATTTACATATAATAATTTTACAATATAAGTAATAATTTCACACTTTAAGAATTAATTTATGCAAAGCAAATGAATTCTAAACTATATTATTAATTACTTATTTGAATACTTAACGAAAATTGGACAAAGAATAAACAAGGTGATATAATTCAGAATTTTTTATCATCAACAAAGTATATAACGACCGAACTGTCTTTGATATGAATTGAAAGAATCCTTTATTGCATTTACGTTGTGGAAATGGTAATAAAACTAACATAAATTGAAACTTCTTATTAAATTCAAAACTCAATTATTGATTGTATTGTTAACTACCAGATTAGAAAGAAGCAGACATTAGAATTGAAAAGGCTCATAAGAAAAATTGTAAATTACAAACAAAAAAAAAGAGATTTAGTAGTAAATATAATTCATATTTTTAGCGATTTTTTTACTAATCGCTTATGTATTCACTTTGTCTTTCCATCTGTCTGACTGTGCAGATGATACCTGAAATAGTTCAACCTAGAGAAACCAAATTTTCAGGATATGTTACAGCATATGAGAGCTACATGTGGACCAGGATCAGCTGTTGGGGCTAATTTTGCCCTATTACTGCCCCATAAGAAAAGCAGGTAAATTCAGTGTTGAGGTTTACATATTTGCTTTTTTAAATTATTTTCCCTCAAGATTCGAACTCAGGACTTGAAATGTCGGAAAGATTAGAAATAGTAGTTTCTTATTTTGGAAGATGGAATTCAAATCCCTTTAGTTTTAGCATACATTTTTAGTATTTATTGGAAAATAGTGGGAGTTTTTCTGGGTCTCAACAATCGACCACCGTGGCAACGAACTCAATGCTTTTATATGGGTTAAGCTTTTAATGGGAATCAGACAGCTATATTATAATGTCATTAATATTAAAGAATGACCAATGAAAGAAATTTATTTATTTTAAAAAAAATCGCATTATAATATCTGCTTTCGCAGCACTTTCCTAACTTGTTATTATTGCTTCTATAAAAAATTGTACATACTCGTTTGTTTCTTTTTCTGTTCTTTTTAACTTATATAATTCATTTTCAATCTCATTGCACATCATTATTATACTGTCATTTGTAGTTTCAAATCTTGACAAAGTCTTCCTTGTTGCTTCTATTCTCCAGCGTGCAGCCAGAAATGTAGTAGGCATATAATCTACCACAGCTTCTATCTAACTTCTACAACAACAAGGGACGAGGAATCTAGCAGCGGAGTTCTAAGGGAAATTTTGTAATGAAGTTAACTCTTAAGAACGTAAAATTGGGACAAATTAGTTATATTATCCAGAATTCAAATTAGGATTGTAAATTCGAGGAAATGCATCTTATCACTGTTACTTGTATTCTTACGGAAAAGTGATTTTTGTTTGGCACATTTTCACTTAGCTCAGCGTTTTTCAGGAACCTATCTATCGTGCTAAATGAGGGACAAGTGTATAAATGTTAATTGTCATTTAACAAGTCTGTCATCAATCAATGCCAACTTACCGTTTTTTTATTTATAAATTTTTAATATCTCAATATACATTGCTTATGGAATAGATATTTGAATTTTTAAAGGAAAGATTGTTTGAGGTGCAGCCTAAATACTTACATCTTTATTTTGAAGCAAACGGTAAGAAGGGAGGTATATTATCAATGTGAGAAAATTTCTAATTGGTACATTCATAGAACCATCTACATAAAACAAATTAACTACTGACCTCAGCATCAACATTAGGAGAGAGTTCTTGTGGGTCATAATCATAGAGGGCTACCATCTTCTTCACTGGCATATTAGCGTATGTGTCTCCCCAACGGTCACCCCTCCCATGTGTTTGACCAGGTCCCCTAGCACTGTGGGCTGGGCCTCCTTCAGTATTCTGTGTAAATAAGGAAGAAGCATACAACAAACAATTATTAATTAACTCTAATAATTAAATTCAGAAATAAAATACAAGCCAAAAGGAGAATTCAACTTCTCACGATTAATTTTGAGGGAATTTGTGAATATAGCCACGAACATTCACTCAAAGGACAGTATAAAACTGGAAAAACTATTAAAAAGAAGTGAACTTCATAAGCAATTTTAAGCAATACATTATACTTGGAATAAACACATTTTTATCGTATTTTATCAAAATAAGTATCAATAATACTGCCTCAAATGAATGTCACAGTAGCAAAGGAAATATGAAGGGAATACAAATCACCATAGTTTTTGGGCTATAAGACACTGCATCTTATAGACTAAAAGTAGGATTATTACTGTATTCCATACTGACACAAACCCACAGATCTCCAGAAATGGAATAATTGGCGGGCATTCATCACAAAAACACTAAAATATACATTATTAATAATAATGAAGAACTTGTTAATATATTCAGTAAAACCTTATGCAATGTGAATTCCAGTGATGGATTTTCATTATCCTGCTTTATTTCTTGTCCACTCACTGTGATTACAATTTCGGTGCATTTGTGATGTCAGCCATTATTTAGTTCCTAATGAATCTGTTGAATTGCACCATTAATACCAATGAACATCATAAATCCAGTAGATGTCATAAAAATTTTAAAATTACTGTTATTTGTATTGAGATCACAACATCTACAAGAGTGAACAAATATGCCTACACTATTAGCTATAAGCATCAGATGATTCAATACTCAAAAATGCATGTGTGTGGTGCACTTTGATAGCTGAGTGCATGCAGGGTGCATTTAGCTATACAAGTTTCAAAGCAAGTATTAGGCTTTAATTAACACCAAAGCAACAGTAATGGAACACCTTATGGTAACCTCTCACTAGAGATATGCATACCCGTAATTTATCAGACCTGAGCCGCAGATATCTGAATGAAAAGTTGTGGTTTGGGTTGGATTATGCATAACTTTTTGCAGATGCAGTCGGATTCGGATATATAGCCTGTGATGCAGATCGGTATGGATACGAAAATCAGTATCTGTGATAAACTTAAAATTCAGTGTCTTGAGTATGAGAAAAAATAATACTGTTGGTTGCACCCTTCTCCTACCTCATCCAAGCCGATAACCCTAAAAGCTTTGGGTCTCTTTTGACCCTCCCCTTACCTTTCAAGGAAGCTATTGGTGGGATTTTCCAAAACCTTCTACGAATTAAGAGAGGGTCATTGAAATGTTCTGCTGAGAGCCATTTTCTTTTGAATTTTGGGTTTTGGTTTGCAGGTGTTTCTCCAGATAATTTTTGCCTGTGGATACAACTTAAACTTGTGGGTCTGGTTGGGTCGGACAATTTTCTTGCCTGGGTCAGATCAAGTCAGGTAACTGAGAAATTTTTGTGGGTAAGGTTTGGATATGGATATGTAGCCTGTGGTTATGGGTCAGGTGCAGATACGGAAATCTGTATCCATGCAGGTCTCTATCTCTCACCTGTTCATCCCACATCTGTTGCAACTTTCATCTCCTCAACTGCTGGATGGGTTTTGATTAAATTAAGCATGGGCAGGGCTGTGCCAACCCAGAGCGCAAGGGGTGCAAGGCACCTGGACGCCAACTACTCAGGGATACCTTCCCATCAAGATATTTATATCTATATATTATTGGAACGTGATAAATGTGCGATGATTTTTACCCATTCACTCTAGATCTTTTTCCCTTCAAGCAGGAAGGGAATGGCAGAAATAGGAGAGCGAATCAAAATCTCTCAGTAAAAATTTACCTCCGAACCCTCACAGTATACATTCACATTGATCTATTTTTGGAAAGGACATATTATTAGAGGCGACTGAAAATCAGAGCTCGGAGTCAGCAGGGGAGATGGGGTGCTGCCCTAATTGCACTCTCCATTCTAGCGAGGGTCTGTGGTGGTATTTCATTTGTACATTTCCCATGGCCTTTAGAGGCAATCATAAATCGGTTCTCGGATGGACTAGGATTGACTAGTAGTCACTTTGGGGGAGGAGAGGGTATGCCACAGAATTATTTTGCACCTGGGCACCAAACACTCTTGGTGTGGCCCTGAGCATGGGTGATTAAAATTTATTGCAGAATTATGATTGTGAACAGCAACCATCAATTAGAACATCTACTTTACATAAGCACTTAAATAAACATATATTGTTAAATGGCGTCAAGTGACAATTAAATAACAAATTTTCTCTCCCAAACTCTTATATAATCTGCAAGATACCAATAAAAATATTATTTAGATAGAGAACAACATTTACCACAAAAAATGTCCAAGGAACAACATAATTAAAACTTATGATTTCGGAGATAAAAATTCAAGAACTGCCTCATATTCCAATACATTTTTAAATGTAAATCCTATAAAGCACAATAAAATCTCTTTGTCTTCCAATTATAGAGTACTAGCTTTTCGTACCCGGCTTCGCCCGGGTGCATTTCGGACTGCAACTTTTTCCCGCTTAGAAGACAGCTTGAGAAAATGATACATACTAAAACTTCTCCTCTCCTTTCTGTAAACTACATTAGGGGTCTTGAAATAAAGTGGAAAGAACACGAAACGAACCAATACGAAAACTACAAAAACCACCATGAAAAAAGAAATGAATTAAACGCTTACCAATACCCGGTAGAAAAGGATGTAAACCGACAAATAAATAATCGTGGAACATAAATTAAGAGTACAACCAAAGAATATAAGTTCAATGTAACAACCACCAAGAAAAAAGAAATGAATTAAACTCTAACCAATAGCCGGCATAAAAGGTGTAAACCGACAAATAAGTAATCAAGGAACAAAAATCAAGAGCACAACCAAAGAATATAAACATAGACTACAAAATGAACAACTAAAAACGAAATTAATGTTGTAGAGAATGAAATTTGCTACAAGTTTTGTTTGAAACAATGTTTCGTAAAATTTAATAGATATTTTGATTTTTTGTCATTTTTTCCAAATATCTCGTTTAAAACTCAATTTTTCTAATTTGTTGTAATTATAAAAGTTGTAGAGAATAAATTTTGATGGAAGTTTTATTTGAAATATTTTTTCAGTAGCAGAATTTCCCGTTGAATTTCAACGGATTTAGTGAAGCTACTACAGCATAACATACACACTCTTTAAAATACCTATATAGTAGATACTTCTTAAATTACAATTAGCTTTTCTTAACAATTAATCATATTTACTTGTAACAGTCTGTTTCAGAACGTATTGCAGTCAAATATAACGATAATTTTATTTCCCATCAAATTACTTTCGCCAAATCCAGCTTCATTTCTTGTGCAATTATGCCTTGCTGAAATATTTACTTTTATGTCTTGTAAGCAAGAAACCCGTGAAAAAGCAACTTACAGTTGTCCATGATTGAACACTGACTCTGGTAAATGTACACCAGATACGTGAGCCCATTTACGTTAATAAACATTATAATGTAGAATATAATGATTTTACTTACAAAAAATGTAAGATTCCAGTATTCAATAGACGAAAGAAGGTTCAATTACTTTAATCAATAAACGCTTCCTGAATAATAATCAGTATCTATTTACGTTGCTATCCATAAACATCGATCGTTTCGTTGCTTAAACAATAGTGCAAAGCGAATAACGCTAAACTTTTGTCTATTTGTAAGCTTCACTGAAGCTAATTGAATTGGAGGTAACAATGACGGCCGCCTTGACAACTCCCGGGAGAAGTACGAAAAATCCACAAAATTTCAAATCAAATAGCATATTTCTGAAAACTTCGACCGTGTAACATGTAAACTTTGCAGGAATAAGTTAGTATAGAGTTTTATTCGTCGAATAAAGCAAAAACGAAAAAAATCGGTCCATATTTACATACTTTTTTGCTTGAAGGAAGAACACCTTGTAAGTCAAGAAATGGATTCATACGTGTTATCTTATAGAAAAATGTTAATCCCCTATATTGGCAGCACTGATTAATCCCAATTGACCAAACCTTGACCATTCACTAAGTTAAGATGTAAGGAAGAATCGTACCAAATTTGGTTATTCTAGCTTTCATCATTTAGGAGTTCCATGAACAAACACACAAACACATGCTTCAAAATATATTATAGTAGAAGTAGACTAGCTGAAACGCCCGGCTTCGCTCAGGAAAGAGTTTTGTTGCTTTATACTTTAAAAGTATTCATAGACTATATTTAAGCATGAATCCATTTGTACCCTTTATCTTGGCATTAGCTATTCTTTCTCTATGGTGCATCACGGCGTGGATTTTCCCTGCATTAATCTATATGTGGTTATCTATCTCCCTTTGAAGGGAACAACAATTAAGAAATTTAGCTTTGTTGCCGCCTGGAAAATGATCATCTAATCCAATAAATTTTGCGCTTAAAGGAAAATTGAGCAATTTAGCATGTAATAGGACAAAACATGAACAGAATTAAAATATTCAGTCTTTCGTGCATAAAATAAGCCATTTCCCGAGACCATATGTTAATATTTAGGTATACAGGCAACTCCAGAGTTTCGTCGGTGATGCGTTCCTGAAAAAGTGTTCAAATCTCGAATAGTTGAATGCCGAATGCCATTTTTCCATATACTTGCATGTTATAATCGGGGGATACGTTCCCGCATCTCGGGAAAGTCTCCACTAACATTCTATAAAGATAAAATAACATTACTAATATGTTAATACAACAATATTAAATTATGAATAAATTATATAATAAATATTTTAAATGTATAACTTATTTTTTGCACTAAAAAGGAAAAAATAAATTTTTGTTTCGAACTTCAAAGATAGATGTATGCAATATGCTGTGCAGACAGCCCGGTTACAAACGACTCGAGCGAGCTGGATAACATACCTCATACATCTATATATACTTACAACTATTTATTGCAGTGAAATTAATGTAAAAGTTATTAAAAAAGCACAAAATAATTTAAGAATAAAGAAACAATAAAATTAAAAATATTTTCATACCTTAAATCTTTTTCAACTGCGCTTACTGGACTTGGTTTATTAATTGAGAAGTTGGAAGATTTTAGTTGGAAGAAGAGGAGCTATTGGGTGGGGAAGTGTTTATTGTTGTTATGAAATTACCTGAATTTATCATGTTCTAGAATTTTCTCCTTTTGTTTCACATAAGTGCTAATAGTTGAATGACACATTCCCAACGATTGTGCGATTTCAGTATGGCTTTCATCTATCTCAACACGCTTTAAAATTTCTAATTTCAATTCACAACTGAGTCTTATGATCTCTTTTATTTGATTCCCTTACATTATCATTATTACATTTCCTTTTAGATGCCATGTCAAGTGATAAATTTATAAATAAATCAATTAAATAAATAAATTTAAATAAAATATTAACAGAAAAAATCTGATGTGGCCAACACATGACTTTCTCCATATTTGGGGTATAGATATTTAAATTATTATGAATAGTATTATGAGGCAAAATTATCATTTCGTATCGTAAAAGAATACAGTCGTCCTTATTGCCGTAAATTAGGTATATTTTGAATATGTTTACAGAATTCACCGCTACATGGTGGTGGTGCTGTATACTGGAAATTACGAATAAGTTAAATCTCTGAAATTGATGGTTCTACAAAAATTTGTTTCAAACAAAACATGGAAGAAATATTATTATCTACAACTTTGGTCCTCACGAAGATGACCAATTACGACGTTTTTAAGGAGATATTTGATGGAAAGTGAAAAAACCGATTATTTATAAATAATTCCTAAACAATAACTGCTATGGAAAATTGTTTCAAATGAAAGTTGTAGGAAATTACATTCTCTATAACATTTGTATAGAATTGTATAAACAATAATGATATTTTAATGGAGAAATATCGCAAAAACCGAATCTGGTTTCGAATAAACCTCGACTTCCGGTTAACCATTATTGTCCAAAAACTAATCAGTTCTTCGTACTCATGCTAAAGTGTTAATATGACAAGTACTTTTTGAGTTAGAGCACCCACAATCACATACACACACATATCATTCTGAAAATAATCTAAACGTGTTCTAGAGATCTCAAAACGTGTATTTCCATTGAAATCTTGAAGTCGATTTTTTTTGTGATCACAATAATGTGACTACAATAATGATGTTTTAATGGAGAAATATCGCAAAAACCGAATCGGTTAACCATTATCGTCCAAAAACTAATCAGTCCTTTGTGCTTATGCTAAAGTGTTATATATGAAGTTTGGTAACGATATGACAAGTACTTTTTGAGTTAGAGCGCCCACAATCACATACATCCATACATCCACCTCCCCCCCACACACACGCATGCACACACACACACACATCATTCCGAAAATAGTCTAAACATGTTCTAGGGACCTTAAAACGTATATTTCTGTTGAAATCTCGAAGTCGATTTTTTTCGTGATCACAATACTTTCCCTATACGACTATGGAGAAAGTAAAAATGCATGCTCTGTAGATATATGTTGTACCGAGATTCTACTGCATCATCATTTCACAAATCTTTATGAAAATCCTTGATTATATTTTGCCATTATGGCTGGATAGAAATATTTTCTGGTTAAAAATATATATCTTCTGTATTCCATTTATTTTTAGGCGAAACTGAAAACCTAAGTGGAAAAATCATAAGGGGCTAGAAGAGACGAAATATAAACGACTCCGAATACTTGACACAATCTGTTATGAATAATTACCTTTTACAAATCATGTAACCATCTACCGATGCGCTGTTTTCGTTGTTTCAATCTCGCGAATGTATTTCTTTCTCTCTGTCTGTCCGTCTGTCTAACGCTTCCCACAGCGCCTTCCCTTTCACGCCCTCATGCACATTTCATCCTCGGCAACACCATTGCCAGCTTAGGGAATTCCCTCCAACAGTCAGGAAAATGAGGCAATATCGTCGGTTCCCTCCCTCCTTCTCTCACCCTCCCTCCCTCTACCCACGTCTTCATATTTCCCATAACTCCTTTATTTACTTCCACCCTCCACGCAACACCTCACTTCATTTCTCTGATGACTCTTCCCAATAGCAATGCCCACTCCTTAGCCACGTCCGTCCTCCGCATAATCACCTCCCACCTCCACTCCGGTGTGGTTTTCAGTCTCAAACGGAGCTCTTATTAATCTCTAGAAAAGAACTTTCGCAACATTCGAGAGATCCTGAGGGCGACTGTAAAGGACAGAGTGAGACAAAATGGGAGTGATAGAGGGAAATAGAGGTAAGGAAACTACGGCCCGTGGGCAAAATCAGGCCCACATGAACATTTTATACGGCCCGCGATGCCATTACGAATGCGAACAATGAAATGTAACACAGACAATTTTGTATTTTTTTTGGCTAAAATTAAAAATGGAAAACCTTTTCCTGTGAAGCTTAGATGATAAAATATTATTAAATATCAATTTTCATAAATAGAAACTTCCGCATTCTTTCAAGTAACTTCCGATGTGAACCCTAATGCAGCCCGCTGAAGCATTTTCATCTGTTTATGCGGCCCACCTAAGCAAAAGTTTCCCCACCTCTGATATAGGGGATGGGTAGTGATAGGTGAGAGGAAGTATAGGGAGTGATAAGAGAGAGATAGGAGGGAGTGACAGAGGGGATAACTCTACAGATAGATAGATAGCTATCGTCTTCATTTCTGGGCAATATTGAGGCTGGATAGTCCCTCCTACAATCTAATCCAGTGATTCCCAACCTTTTCGATGTGGACAGCACCAAGTTGTATCCTAGAACAATAGTGCACATACTTTGCATACCTCGCCCCCTTTTTCATCCACGTTAACGATGGTAGCCCCCCCCCTCCCCATTTAAATCGGAAAAATTTGTTGATATTACATACAAAAAATTATTATGGATAGAATTATAAGGCAAAATTATTATTTCGTATCGTAAAAGAATACAGTCATCCTTATTGCCGTAAATTAAGTATATTTTGAATATGTTTACAGAATTCACCGCTACATGGTGGTGGCACTGTATACTGGAAATTACAAATAAGTTAAATCTCTGAAATGGATGGTTCTGCAAAAATTTGTTTCAAACAAAACATGGAAGAAATATTATTATCTACAACTTTGGTCCTCACGAAGATGACCAATTACGACGTTTTTAAGGAGATATTTGATGGAAAGTGAAAAAACCGATTATTTATAAATAATTCCTAAACAATAACTGCTATGGAAAATTGTTTCAAATGAAAGTTGTAGGAAATTACATTCTCTATAACATTTGTATAGAATTGTATAAACAATAATGATATTTTAATGGAGAAATATCGCAAAAACCGAATCTGGTTTCGAATAAACCTCGACTTCCGGTTAACCATTATTGTCCAAAAACTAATCAGTTCTTCGTACTCATGCTAAAGTGTTATATATGAAATTTGGTGTTAATATGACAAGTACTTTTTGAGTTAGAGCACCCACAATCACATACATATCATTCTGAAAATAATCTAAACGTGTTCTAGAGACCTCAAAACGTGTATTTCCGTTGAAATCTCGAAGTCGATTTTTTTTGTGATCACAATACTTTCTCATTACTATGTATGGAGAACGTAAAAAGGGTGAAATCAGCATAAATTCAAATAATTAGAGCAGATATAACTACGTCTACACCAAAACTAAACCTGGCATGGTTGGTCGGAACCAATTACTCCGCGAAAATTATTCCGCATAAAGTAATTCCCAATTCGATCGGCTGGGTCGAAATCTCGAATTAATCGAATCTCGAACGTTTGAAACTTGGGAGTCGCCTGTATTTATATCCATGTCAGTGAAGGGCTGCATGGCATTTAGGGGTTTCTCCATATCATTTCCCATGCATTCTTATGGAAATGGTATTTTGTTGACCCCATGGGGTATAAAAGACCTCACGGTCTGCCAACCTAGACCAAGTTCTTCCTTTGGGCCATAGGATGGCCCATAAACTTTTGAATTCGATAGCTTCAACGGTGTAAAAACGTATAAAGAACATACATACACACATACATTCTTTAAAATAATTATAAGTTTCCTTCCTGTTAAAGTTTTCAATGAACCTTATTTATTTCACAAATAGTTTTCCTAAAACAGTGGTTCTTAACCTTGTTTGACAGGGACCAAAATTCTGGTTCCAGCAACCCATGTCCTCCAATACTTTACGAGGTCTGACCAATAAATATCAAGACAAAAATTTAAAAAAATTTATTTTCAAAATTTGTTACAATTGAATATGCTCACCTTCGTGTGTTCTCCTTTAGCATGTACACACCACTGCATATGTGTTTTCCATGATTGGAAGCATGCCTGGAAGTCATTTTCCAAAATCTTATTCAGAGCGATCACCGTATTACTTTTAATGATGTCGTCGTTAAATGATCCCCTTTGAGGGTGTTCTTGATTAGGGGAACAGAAAGAAGTCGCTGGGGGCGAGTAGGGTAGATGTTCCACAACAGTGATTTTTTTTTGCCAAAAACTCCTTCACTCGGAAGGCAGAATATGTAGGTGCATTGCCATGATGCAACTGCCATGAATTGGGCCACATCTGTGGTATTTTTTTTCGAATCCACTCTCGTAGACATTTCAAAATTGTAATGTAATAGTCTTGATTAACAGTTCTTTAATTCGTTTGATGTTTTCGTCCTTCCTCACCTCCACTGATGTTCCACTTCGAAGTCCATCTTCGACATTCTCCCGGCCATTCAAAAATTCTTTTGTCCAGAAAAAAACATGTACACGAGACATTGCTTCCTCACCGAAACCCTCTTTCAACATTTCAAATCCACTTTTTTTCACTTTTGTCAAAAATTTAATGATGATTCTTTGTTGTAAATAATGGTCAATATTCATTTTCCAGCACAACAACAAAACAGTACTTTCACAACTACCTACTGCAATGCACTGACGAGTGTGAGCGAACTGAAACTTGTTTATCCAGATTCAGTATGGTTGCCTCTATATCCACACGTAGTGGCACCGCTCGGAAGCATGGTGTTGTTTCGTTATAAAAATAGTCTCGATATTTATTGGTCAGACCTCGTACTTGAATAAATGATAAAATAAATATAAATAAGTATAGTTAAACCCCATTTTAGTGTACCCCATCTAATGTTTAACAACATATAGCGTTTATTTTCCAGAGTCCCATCAAACAATAAACAATATATTATTTTCCTCGATTTAGTGTACTTCAATTTAGTGTTTTACCCGGATTTAGTGTAACTAGCTGTACCTGTGCGAATAATTCTCACATAAAGTGAAACAAAATGTTTAATAAACAAAACTTAATTTAGATATTTTTGTTATTTTTTAGATTACTTCTTTAAATACAATATTTGATGTTATCAATTTATCATTCTGTATAAGTTGTCAAGGTCCTTCAGTAATGGTAATAGCGACATTCTTAAATGATGAAACTCGGGAAAAGGCTACATAAAGCTGACCATGGGAAAAAACGGGTGATGGTAGGTATATTCCAACACGTTTAAGCATCTGTCCTTGAGCCTTATTGATTGTCATAACAAATGCGATATTGATCAGAAATTGTCTTCTACATAGTTTGAAGGGAATGGTAGGATCTGATGGACATAACTGAATCCTGGGTATCAGAATAGTCTTTCCAGTGCCAATAACTTCCACTGCACTGCAAGCCTTTTACGATCGTTCATGTTCCGTTAACTAATCCTTTAATGGAGTTTAAATTTCTGATCAACATTACAATAGTGTTAATTTTCAGATGTAGTCTATGCGGTGGTAAACCGGATGGCGATAAACTGTTCAAAAACTCGATAGGGTATAGCTGTTCATCCAACTGATCTTCATAATCTACAGTGTCCACACTAAAGTAAGTTTTGGAGACTGGATTAAAGTATTCATGATACGGTCATTTATTTCTGTTCTTTCGATTCCCTTTTACTGCATTCACGATCTCTTCTAATCTTTTCCAATCATTTTTCTTTTTTTCTTCTTTCTTCTCTTTGGACAGTTAATGGTCGCTTGGGTGGCATTGTTATCTTAAAGAATTAATTAATAAAAAGCAATTTGTTAAATTAATAATAATTGATATTTATAGCATGTTAATATTCCATAAAAGATCGTACTTACTAAGGATGCATGCCAAGGATTTCCATCTAATCAGCAGAATCTCAGAGTTCAACAGAATCTGAGTTTGTTGTTAACAAACAAAACATCTGAAAGTTTGGGGTAATTAAAATGTTAAAACAATCATTTGAAATGGGTTAAATTAGAGAAAAAGGCATTCGCATCAATGCCGATCATTTATTTCCACCAAATCAACCAAATCTCAGAGCTCAACAATACCAGCATTTGTTGTTAGCGATGCATAAATAATACACAAAAAACATGAAATTTCAGAGTACTAAAAATGTTCAAAACAATTCTTTGAGACGGGTTAAGTAAAAAATCTGATGTGGCCAACACGACTTTCTCCATATTTGGGGTATAGATATTTAAATTATTATGAGGCAAAATTATCATTTCGTATCGTAAAAGAATACAGTCGTCCTTATTGCCGTAAATTAGGTATATTTTGAATATGTTTAGAGAATTCACCGCTACATGATGGTGGCGCTGTATACTGGAAATTACGAATAAGTTAAATCTCTGAAATGGATGGTTCTGCAAAAATTTGTTTCAAACAAAACATGGAAGAAATATTATTATCTACAACTTTGGTCCTCACGAAGATGACCAATTACGACGTTTTTAAGGAGATATTTGATGGAAAGTGAAAAAACCGATTATTTATAAATAATTCCTAAACAATAACTGCTATGGAAAATTGTTTCAAATGAAAGTTGTAGGAAATTACATTCTCTATAACATTTGTATAGAACTGTATATACAATAATGATGTTTTAATGGAGAAATATCGCAAAAACCGAATCTGGTTTCGAATAAACCTCGACTTCCGGTTAACCATTATTGTCCAAAAACTAATCAGTTCTTCGTACTCATGCTAAAGTGTTATATATGAAATTTGGTGTTAATATGACAAGTACTTTTTGAGTTAGAGCACCCACAATCACATACACATATCATTCCGAAAATAATCTAAACGTGTTCTAGAGACCTAAAACGTGTATTTCCGTTGAAATCTCGAAGTCGATTTTTTTCGTGATCACAATACTTTCCCATTACTTCATATGGAAAAAGTAAAAAATGGACATTCGCGTCAACTGCGAAGCATAAGCTTTCTGAAATTGCCTTTTTTGAAAAAATCCATTCGGTAGTTCAGCAGATCATGATGGCGCAAACAGACATTACTGTAATAATATATAGGATAAATTTTTGTTCACTTAGTGAATTTCGACCTCGATTTAATACCATGTGGCAGCAGTGGTAGATCCAGGAATATGCGATAGTCCCTGATGCCACATCAAATTATAAGGGAGTTTATGTGAATGCATTTTCACTTGATGTGGAAACAGATGTGGCCATTACCATATTTACTTTGGTATAAGATGATGTTTTTTCTAATTTTAGCACCTGAAAAATCTTGAGTCATCTTATATTCGCTTAGTATGGAATAACTTTGCATAAATCAATGTATGTTGTAAAAGTCGATGACATTCGTTTTAATGTCTGTGGATGTAATTCTATCCTATCACAATGGAAAGCTGGGGTTTAGAAACCTTATACTTCATGCACTACAATTTAGTATAGTGTAGCAAAAGCTAATTAGAACAGTCCTTGTTGAAAGTGAAAACATTCATTTCGGTGCCAACAAATGCTGTTCTATCCAATTGTGGGTGCATGAATAATGATGCTGGGTTTCTATAATGGTTTATTTAACAACACCACAGAATTATTTTGCACCCGGGTGCCAAACACCCTTGGTGCGGCCCTGCCTGCCTCACACCAGATTCTCGCTTTTTGGGTGAATTAAGGGGAAAACCACAATAATTATCGATAATCCAATTATACATATATTAATTATATGTATAGAACACCTAATTACTTCTATACAGTTATAATTCCATCCTCTCTAAATATTCTGCATTTCAATAGCTCATCAACTGATTGCTGTAATCTTTGCAAAATTGCGTTAGACTTCCTGCAAAACATGCAAAGAAAAAAGAAAGATTAAGCAAATTGAAAAAATTTTATTTAGTTAATGATTCTAGTATGTACAAGTAGCAATGTAAGTAATTTAAAACCTGTAGAATGATGTGTATGAACTTAGTCTCACCTGTCACATTTCCTGTTTCCAGATTTGTTTGTTAAATTTTTGTGTTATTCCTTCTATTAAACAGTTTTATTAGAATGAGATAGGAAAGAGAGAACCAACATATGTCATCCAATGCAGCATCTTCTGTTACAGGATGGGATGGGAATCACTAGCTGAACACCGATCACGCTCTAGGTTAAAACTTCTTGAAAGATTTAGAATGCATATATTCTCCAGCGATGTCGAAGAAATAATAAGAGCGCCAGCTTATATTGGTAGAATGGACCATCCTCGTAAAATAAGAGAGATAGCCTGTAGGACTGAGAGGTACAAAGGCTCGTTTTTCCCTAGAACAATAGCTGAGCAGAACAGAAGTTACGATAAGAAATCAGCCGACGTAGAGTGATACTATTCATTATTATGCGCTTTCCCTTGGTGCTATTGCACCCCCTGCCACACAACATTGCGGTGGCTTGCAGGGTGAACTACAGATATAGATAAGAAATTCCATTTTTATAATTATACACGTTCCATGTAAAGTTTTACCAAAATTCAAACAGTTGAGCATCCAAAGCTATCAACGCATTTTGAGTAATCATCTGCATAGTCAATCTACGCAAATAATGTGAAAAACCCAGCCTTAAAGGGTAACAAAGCACAGGTAGTGCTAAATTCAATATTCTAGTCATTATTATTAATTCATTAATATTCATCGTAGGTCAAATATTTACTTTACAAAAAATATAGTACTATCATTTGAATGCGATGGAAATGAGAGATGTGCTGCCATCTATGGGTGACTACGAGATTTAACCATAACCCAAATTTTCCTCAGACTCGCATTTAAGCCGAGGGGTGATTTTTTTCATGATAGATTTTGGCAAAAAACATCGCTTGTATTTGGGTAGCTACAGTAGTATTGTCTGTTCCTTGCATCTCTCCTTCGAGAGGCAATTATGGTTTTAAATTGTTTCCTAAAGGTATTTGAATTTATGCATGTCTTGTCAAAGATAAAGAAGAGCAAAAAAATGAAAATTATTTTTACTTTCTCCGTACGTAGAATAGGGAAAGTATTGTGTAGGACTGAGAGGTATAAAGGCTCGTTTTTCCATAGAACGATAGCTGAGCAGAACAGAAGTTACGAAAAGAAATCAGCCGACGTAGAGTGATACTATACATTATTATGCGCTTTACCTTGGTGCTATTGCACCTCCTGCCACACACCATTGCGGTGGCTTGCAGGGTGAACTATAGATATAGATATAGATACAGCTCCTATCTCCTTTGTTCTTTGAGTCACAGTAGCAAATGATGTATCCACATAAACATCATGAGTCAGGGACCGATACTAGACAAACATTATCTCTCTCTTGCCACTTGAAGATTTTTTTTTCAAGAGGGTATTTCCCCTGCTCAGTCTGTGAGCATGGTGCCAACATGTAAGTCGCTTACTGATGCAGAAGCGCTGAATTTAAGTGCTAATGATAAAACTGACAATGAAAATATTGTTTCTTTTGTGAGTGAGATTTCAGGATATTTGTTAACTTCAGAAAGTGAAATTGAAGATGAGGATGTTAGTTGTGAGAGATTAGAAAATCGAAATGAACTGACTACCCGTGTTTTACATTGCAACAATATCAATAGTGCAAATGTAGTTTCTTCTTTTGATTGTAAATGTGAAAGTGCTGTGAAGCTTAAAATTTTAAGTGATAGCCCACTAATGTACTTTAAAAGTTTTTATAAAGTTTTATAAAACTAGTTGTTGAACAGACCAATCGGTATACAAGCTGGTCTTTGGAGAAAGAGAAAACCTTTTCCTTTTGTAAGTCTAAGTTTTCGAAGTGGTATTCTACCTCTCCTAATGAAATAAGAGTTCTGTTGGGAATATATCATCTAATGGGCATCATTTATAAACCAAATATATAGATGTATTTCACTTGTAAATATCTTTTAGCAACTCCATTTTTACCTTATATTATGTCTGAGGATAGATTTTCTTTAGTATCGTGATTTCTACATTTTGTGGATAATAATGACAGAGACATAATCCATAGTTATCTCAAAATTTACAAGATAATTAACATTGTGAATTATGTGAAAGCAAAATTTCAGGTTGCTTACTTGCCCAGTAGGGAAATTTCTGATGACAAATCTCTTTTGTTGTGGAAGGGCAAACTTTCTTGTTGATAGTATTTGCCATTGAAATCTGCTACTTCAGTATGAAGATTTTTACTTTCTCATATATGAAGTACATTGAGGAAGTATTGTTATGGCGAAAAAATTCGACCTCGAGATTTTGACATAAATGTACGTTTTAGGTGTCGCTGAATCCGAAAAAGAGGTTTTCTCAATGCTGTCTGTCTCTCTGTTACTGGATCTAGTGCCTAAACGGTATAGTGAAAATAATGAAATCTCGTATATAGACATTTAATCATACAGAGCAGAAGCTATGAAGAAATGGTTGACAGTGCTCAATAATTAATGGAAGTTTATTGTATGCATTTTTAACAACAATTTGATTTTCTCAAAAATGGTTTTAACGATTTTGATCAAATTTCGTACAATTACTTGAGTTTACGTCTTCAATAATAATACATAACTCATACATACATAACTCAAAAAATAAATATAAGGCTAGTTTATTCTAGGCAACTTCAACAATAATTTGATTTTCTCAAAAACGGCTTGAACGATTTTGATAAAATTTCGTACAGTTACTTGAGTATATGTCTGCAATTATACTACGAGGGTGAGTCAGAAAGTATCCGCAATGTATTTTTTTAAATTAATACAAAAACAATACAGAACTTACAAGAGTATCACTTTTCAATATAGTTCCCCTGCTTTTCAACACACTTAGTCCAACGTTGCACAAGCTTCTGTATGCCCTCAGAAAAAAATGTTTTCAGCTGAGTGATAAGCCACGCATGCACCGCTTCCTTCACTGTGAGCATCACTTTTCCCACTGTTAGTTGAGTTCTGAACTTTTTTTTGACCGTCGATTTCGGATGTTTTCATTCCAAACTCTGGCGTTTACTCTCTGGCTCGTAGTGGTGGACCAATGTTTTGTCCCCAGTGATGATGTGTCTCAAAAAGACGTCACCTTCTTTATGACAGCGGTTCAAAAGGCATAGGCAGATGTCCAAACGGTTGCGCTTGTGCTCTTCTGTGAGTTGTTTGGGAACCCATCTCGCACAGACTTTATGAAAGTCAAGCCTGTTGTGGATGGTTTCATGGGCAGAACCGTGGCTGATTTGCAGGTGATATGCCACTTCATCAATAGTCACCCTTCTGTTATTCAGAATCATGGCGTGGGTCGTTCAATGTTCTAATCAGTAGCGGACGTGGAGGCGCCCCGGTCGTTCTTCATCAGTGACACTTGTGCGACCATTTTTGAACGTGTTAATCCAATCATACACACTCCGCTGCGGCATAGCACTGTTTCCATACTGTGCTGAAAGTCTTCGATGGATTTCCGCCCCTGGTACACCTTCAGTCCACAAAAATCGAATCACTGCACGCTGCTATTCTTTGGTGCATACAGCAAGTGAAGCGGCCATGTTAACACTGCTACAACGACACGATAACTGACCATTCAAGGTCGAAACCACACCAAAATGACTAAGAGAGTCTACACTTAGAGTCGCGCATGCAATTAGTAGCACAGCCAACAAAACAAAAATTTAAAAATACATTGTGGATACTTTCTGACTCTACCTCGAACATAGTTCCTTTTTCTCAATGAATGAGTATAAGGCTAGTTTATTCTTGGGCAACTTTAACAAAAATTGGATTTTCTAAAAACCGGCTGATATGATTTTCATTTTCTAAAGATAACTAAATGATGCATTAATATATGAGAAAGTTTGTACACTGAATGTTGTATCGATTTTTTTAATACTGCGATCCATCCAGATATTTGTTAAATTTTATAATTTATGATGGCAAAGGATCTGAAATGCATAGCGAGTGCATAAGAGACAATGACTTATTATTTACTAAGGTTGTTCTTGCACTATGTGAAAATATTCTTGTTACAGGTCGGCATATATACATGGATAACTTTTCCTCTAGTCCTTACTTGTTTCAAAGGTTGGTTGAATACTGATGCTTTTGGCACAATAAAGTTGAACTGGAAAGGGATGCCCACAAAACTAAAGAAAGGAGAGCATCAACACAGCTAACAAGGCGTCACTTTCCAGAAGAGAATCCCTCTTCGGGCAAAAGAACACTTGGACAAAGTAAGTGCGCTGTTTGCCCAAAGAAGGGAAGAAGGAAGGAAACAGCCTACCGATATAAAAACTGTCTTAGAAATCCTTCTTTGTGTGTTGTTGTAACATGTTTTGAAATGTACCACACATTATCCAATATTACAATATTTTGATGGACATTTGAAATTCTAAAGTAGGAGTCTAAAAAAATTAATAAACAGCGAACCATTCACAGTTAATATTACTTATTTTTTCAGATTTTTATTTTTAATATTTTCTGAGAATTAAATTAAAATGACACATTGCATTGTAGAGCATTTAGATAACCAAGGTAGCCATTTATACTTTCTCATATACAAAGTATATTGAGAAAGTATTGTAACCGCGAAAAAATTTGACCTTGAAATTTTGACGGAAATACACGTTTTAGTTGTAGCTGAGCCCGGAAAAGTGGTTTTCGCAATGCCACCTGTCTGTCTGTTATGGGCTCTAGGGCCTAAATGGTAGAGCGAAAATGAATGAAATCTCGTATTTAGGCATTTTACCATATAGAGTAGATAATATGAAGAAATGGTTGACATTGCTCAATAATTAAGGGAAGTTTATTATAGACAATTTTAACAACAATTCAATTTTCTCGAAAACAGCTCCCATTTTGATCAAATTTCATACAGTTGCTCATGTTTACTTCTGCAATAATACTACATAGTTCATATTTCTAAAAAAATGAATACCTATAAGGCTAGTTTATTCTTGACAAATTTAATAACAATTGGATTTTCTAAAAACAGGCTCATACGATTTAATTTTCTAAAGATAACTAAATGACGCATCAGTATATTAGAAAGTTTGTACAATGTATGTTGTACCGATTTTTTGTCATATTGTATACACTCTTGGGGAGGATTGATAGCGTCACGGGTAAATAGGGTTTTTATATTTCAAAAATCTGATGTGGCCAACCTGACTTTCTCTATACAGAGCAATGAATATGATTGCTCTCGATGTCAGCATCCTCAGGAATAATTATCGGCAATTACATTTGAGAATAATTTAAAAATATTTTCAAAAGTCTTTATTAAAAAAACAAAAAGTAAATTAAATTCTTAGCTGCTTCTATCTACAATTAGAAAGTTCTATCACGCCGCAGAAGCCATGTTATTAGGAAATAAACATTGAAAATGAGGAAAATGACTATATGGGAAAAAATGAATTTGGAAGAATGTGGTCTCGAACACAGGACCTCGAACTGCCAAACCTACCCACTTGTCCACTGCTGCTTATTGGGATTTGAGTTACAGTGTATGGTACTCAAGCAGTGGCTTGGGAAATATTAATATATTTTTATTAATAAAATAAAAACGGCTTGGTATTGGCCCTGATATATATCTATGTATGTTAATCGGACGTCACAAACATTATATCTAGTTTCAGCCAAATTGGTTGGGGGTCAGTAGTGCCTTCCCCTTGTTAGCGATGTATTTAATGTAAATTTAGAAGAAACATCAAAATATCTCTTAGACTATCGGCTTTATCTACTATAATATATTTTAAAGCGTGTTTGTGTATTTGTTCACGGAACGCGTCCTAAACGATAAAAGCTAGAATAACCAAATTTGGTACGATTCTTCCTTACATCTTAACTTAGTGAATGGTCAAGGTTTGGTCAATCGGGATTAATCAGTGCTGCCAATATAGGGGATTAACATTTTTCTATAAGATAACACGTATGAATCCATTTCTTGACTTACAAGGTGTTCTTCCTTCAAGCAAAAAAGTATGTAAATATGGACCGATTTTTTTCGTTTTTGCTTTATTCGACGAATAAAACTCTATACTAACTTATTCCTGCAAAGTTTACATGTTACACGGTCGAAGTTTTCAGAAATATGCTATTTGATTTGAAATTTTGTGGATTTTTCGTACTTCTCCCGGGAGTTGTCAAGGCGGCCGTCATTGTTACCTCCAATTCAATTAGCTTCAGTGAAGCTTACAAATAGACAAAAGTTTAGCGTTATTCGCTTTGCACTATTGTTTAAGCAACGAAACGATCGATGTTTATGGATAGCAACGTAAATAGATACTGATTATTATTCAGGAAGCGTTTATTGATTAAAGTAATTGAACCTTCTTTCGTCTATTGAATACTGGAATCTTACATTTTTTGTAAGTAAAATCATTATATTCTACATTATAATGTTTATTAACGTAAATGGGCTCACGTATCTGGTGTACATTTACCAGAGTCAGTGTTCAATCATGGACAACTGTAAGTTGCTTTTTCACGGGTTTCTTGCTTACAAGACATAAAAGTAAATATTTCAGCAAGGCATAATTGCACAAGAAATGAAGCTGGATTTGGCAAAAGTAATTTGATGGGAAATAAAATTATCGTTATATTTGACTGCAATACGTTCTGAAACAGACTGTTACAAGTAAATATGATTAATTGTTAAGAAAAGCTAATTGTAATTTAAGAAGTATCTACTATATAGGTATTTTAAAGAGTGTGTATGTTATGCTGTAGTAGCTTCACTAAATCCGTTGAAATTCAACGGGAAATTCTGCTACTGAAAAAATATTTCAAATAAAACTTCCATCAAAATTTATTCTCTACAACTTTTATAATTACAACAAATTAGAAAAATTGAGTTTTAAACGAGATATTTGGAAAAAATGACAAAAAATCAAAATATCTATTAAATTTTACGAAACATTGTTTCAAACAATTATTTGAGAATGCTACTTCACAATGTAAGAGGACCAACTTCATTTGAGAGTTTAAAGACAGTCGGTAGTGAGATCTACCCGACATATCAGGCAGCCTGCAAAGCACTCGGCCTACTTCAAGATGATAGTCACTGGGACGAAACACTGAGAGAGGCGAGTCTGTTTGAGAGTGCCAGAAAAATAAGACAACTTTTTTCAATAATGTTGGTGTGTTGCAACCTGTTTGATCCTATTGAGTCTGTGGAATAAGAATAGAGATAGCGTTTCGGAGGACATACTTAGAAACGTGCAAAGAAATAATTCTGACGTGACAGTGACATTCAATCCCCACAACAGATGCTTGCATATGCTACATCATGAGGTTTCATCAATGGCCTGTCTTTAGTCGAATACAACTTGCCGTTACCCGAAACCGTGAATCAAAGCTACTTGAATACAGAATATTTAAAAGAAACCAGCTACAATTTGGGCGAATTGGTAGAATTTGTTGAAGAAAATGAGAGCAAATTAACCGATCAGCAAAATGATGTGTACCATCAAATATTGACAAGCATAGAAAATGGTTCAGGAAGAATGTTTTTCTTAGATGCTCCTGGAGGTACAGGCAAGACGTTCCTTATTAAACTTTTGTTATACAAGGTACGGAGTAACAGTATAATAGCACTGGCCGTTGCTTCCTCCGGTATTGCAGCCACTCTTCTACCAGGAGGAAAAACAGCTCATTCCACATTTAAAATTCCTTTTGAACTGGAAAGAAAGGAAAATCCTGTTTGCAATGTTGCAAAAAATAGCAATATAGCAAAAGTTCTGCAAGACTGCATATTTATAGTATGGGATGAATGTACTATGGCTAACAAAAAAGGTATTGAAGCCCTAAATCGCACACTAAAGGACTTAAGAAATAATGACTCAACGATGGGAGGCGTAACAGTGCTCTTTTCCGGTGACTTCAGACAGACATTGTCCGTTGTGCCGGGGGGTACAAGGGCTGATGAAGTGAATGCTTCCCTTAAACGTTCTGTTCTTTGGTCACACATGGAAAAACTGTCCCTGACATTGAATATGAGGGTCCGCCTGGGTGGCGATGCAGACAGCCAAGAATTTTCAGACTTGCTGCATAACATCGGTGAAGATAACATGGAAAATGACGATGATGAAATAAATCTTTGTCCATCCATTTCTAAAGCTCTTCATAATTCCAGTCACTCTCTTCTAATGAGAAGGAACATTTCATTCCATTGGTGAAGTTACATATCACATAGCAAAATCTCACGGCGGCGTTATTAGAATCCATATATGTACGTCCCTAAATAACTTACATTCTTTTCAAAACACCTAATTCACTACCAACCCGAGCAACGCCGGGTAACACAGGTAGTAGGAAATATGCGACCTAACTTGTTTTTTCTTCCATGCTACTTTAACAAATATTAATTACTGAAAATATCCTACCTTAAATCAAAATTACGTAACAGAAAAACTAAAATGAATAAACTTAACCAATTATCCTACAAAAGTAATTACAGAAGATATTAAATACTGAAAATAACCTAACTTAAATCGAAAATGTCAAAGAAAAACAAATGAATAAACCTAAACAATTATCCTACAAAACTAACTAAAGTAAATATCAATTACCGAAAATAACCTAACTTAAATCGAACTTATGTAAAAGAAAAACTACTGTATTTACCCGAAAAAAAGACGACCTCGAATTTAAGACGACCCCTAAAAAAACCAAGGTCTATTTATGAAAAACTTTTAAATAATAACACACTAAAAGTATGAATAAACAAGTTAGGAAAGTGTACAACTTATCACAAATGGGCACGTTTCGTGCAATGGAGTATTAGAAAGAAATTATATACCTGTACGTAAGGGAAATAGCGTTTTAAAGTTCTTTTCTTCATCATAAATAATCCATTTCCTTCCTATTTAATAATATTACATGCACACATAAGGAAATTAAACGTTTGTTTGGGAGATTGTTTATGTTGGCAACAATGAAGTAACCATGCAAGAAATTTTCTAAGTTCAACTCGATATAAGACATTCTTGTTTGATTTTCTCGATAACGGCTACTCCGATAAAAATGTATAGGAAACAAAATACTTTACTTTACCAGTTCTACAACTTTTATTTGAAAAATATTTTGATATGAGCAATACTTTACGAGATATGACGAAAATTTAATTTTTTGTCCCCAGTAAAGTGGTACCCCTGATTGGCGTACGTGATTCATTTTTGCGATTTTCTTATTATATTTGATTGAAAGTCCTTAATATCAAATTTTATTAAAATCCGTTCTGTAGAAGCCGAGAACGAACATACGGACGGACGGACCGACCGACGATAATAGGCGCTCATGCTGTAAGCGAAACGCACCTAAAAATTGGTACAACATACATTGTACAAACTTTCTCACATAATAAAGCGTTGTTTAGTTCTTTTTTAGAAAATCGTATCAGCCGGTTTTTAGAAAATCCAATTCATGTTAAAGTTGCCCAAGAATAAACTATGAACTATACAGTATTACTGAAGACGTAAACACAAATAACTGAACGAAATTTGATCGAAATCGTTAGACACGTTTTTGAGAAAAGCAAATTCTTGTTAAAAATGCGTAGAATAAATTTCCCTTAATTATTGAGCAATGTCAACCATTTCTTCATAGACTCTGCTCAGTATGATAAAATGCCTAAGACTGAGATTTAATTCAATTTCGCTCTACCATTTGGGCTCTAGATGGCATTGGGAAAACCACTTTTTCGGATTCAGTGACACCTAAAACCTATATTTCCGTAAAAATCTCGAGGTCGAATTTTTTCGCGATAACAATACTTTCTCAATACTTCGTATGAGAAAGTAACAAGGCATTGACTTTGACATCTAACAATTATTCCTTTAGGTAGCAGTTCCCTAAGCATTGTTTTGCGTTTTAAAATAACATACGGTGGCAACTTCGTGCCATCCGCTAATGCAGCCAGCATTAACATAACGCGTAATTTTTCATTCCCGGAAGTTTTTATAGTGACACTATATCTTTGGGGTAACTTATTTTAAACTTAAAAATAATGACTAGTCTTCCCTTCACATTAAAATTTGGTGAAGTGAGTACTAATGGAGTGCTTTCATAAATGTTATACTCTTTAAAATTCCGGTGTACATTCGTCTGCTGCTGGATCACCAATCTAAAGGTAGCAGATTTTTAAATTGTAATACATAGACATGTTTAAAATGTAACAATGTATCTCAAATATGGCCACCAATCCTTGCTTAACCGTCTACATTGTCGCACATATCAGATTTCCTACCCAGCCGTAAACATACCCCTTCCATCAGTACCCCCGAGGTAATCTTTCGTACTATGTGCAACTTTAAGAACTATGATATGCATTTTTAATGTATTATAATAATTGATTAAATGTAATGTATTGTTGAATGCATTTATAAATGCGTTTTCATGGACATATACTCGAAATCCGGGTGTTTCGTGTGATGTTTAAAATGCACGCATTTTTCTCACCTAAAACTTCGTACTCGATTTTAAGACGATCCCTAATTTTTTTACGGACATTTTTTGTAAAAAACCTCGTCTTCCTATCGGGTAAATATGGTATATTACTAGCGTAATTACCCATCAAATATGACCGGTATGTGTGAATTAAATATTACGTCAAAATAAAATAAAAATTAACAACACCAACTTTTATGTGCACTAAAACAAAAAATTAATATAAAATCCATATAATCGAATGTTCCAGAAAGCAATAATAGTCATGGACATATAAAATTTGTTTGACAAAGATATAACGTATACTCCGGCATATAAGTCAAGCTTTGAAGCCTAAAAAAATTTTCCTAAAACATAAGGTCGACTTATATGCTGAACATAAAATGAGAACCTTGAATTACAGATGAATAACAATGATATTTACAAAGACCGTTGTTGATCTTTTGGTGGAGGTGATTGCTATTTTGAATCAGCTGTTCCAGTGTTTACATTTTATGACATTTACTTTGGAAGATTTATAATAATTAATTTTAATACTGTATTTACTCATGTAATCTATGTCCTCATGTACCACGCACACCCCTATTTTTGGACCAGTTCAAAGAGAAAAAATAAATTCGTGCTTTAATAAGTTGATGTCTACAGCAGCGGAAAATTAGAAAAATCGGTACAACATACACTGTACAAACTTTCACATATAATAATGCGTCGTTTAGTTATCTTTAGAAAATGAAAATCGTATCAGCTGGATTTTAGAAAATCCAATTTTTATAAAAGTTTCCCAAGAATAAACTAGCCTTATACTCGTTCACTGAGAAGAATGAAATATGTCATAATATTGCAGACATATACTCAAATAACTGTACGAAATTTGATCAAAATCGTTTGAGCCGTTTATGAGAAAATGAAATTATTGCTAAGTTGCCTAGAATAAACTAGCCTTATATTCATTTTTTGAGAAATATGAACTATACAGTATTATTGAAGACGTAAACTCAAGTAACTGTACAAAATTTGATCAAAATCGTTAGAGCCGTTTTTGAGAAAATCGGATTGTTGTTAAAAATGCGTAGAATAAACTACTCTTAATTATTGATCAATGTCAACCATTTCTATGTATACTCTGCTCAGTATGATAAGATGCCTAAGTACGAGATTTCATTCATTTTCGCTTTACTGTCTAGGCTCCAGAGCCAGTAACAGACAGATGGACAGACAGACAGACAGAATTGCGAAAACAACTTTTTCGGATTCAGCGACACCTAAAACATACATTTCCGTAAAAATCTCGAGGTCAAATTTTTTCGCACACTAGCGTCATGTAGGCGTACATAGCGATATTCATTTCACCTATGGATGAAAAAAATTAGAGGGAACTATGGTTCTCTTCCAGGTTAAAGGAGCGTCAGTGGCTCACGATGAATTCGACAGATACCAGATGTAAACTTATTCCGGCAAAAAGTGTAAGCAGAAACTGATAGTAAATTTTTAATGACAGAACTGCTTTTTTAGAGTAACAATAATAAACTGAATACTCAATTCAGAGGCACAGCTTTAATATTATAAAAATATTATGTCATCTCAAAGTTGAAGATGCACTGACAGCAGTATAAACCATGCATTTAAACTCTAAATATTTCTTGGTCACGTGGATATGTGTAAACTTAGTAGAATTCTTCATCTTTTGTGAGTATAATCATATATGCAAGCGTGTTGCAGTAAATTTACTATCGAAACTCGCAATTTTTAAAACTTGGTCAGAAATCTTCATTTATGACTCTTATTTTACTGACATTTTTGGAAAAAAGGTGCACAGAGTAGACATTTGCGATATTTTATTGAATTTTACCACCGTAGAGATCAATCGCGATCATTAGGTATAGTTCGTTTCAATAATATTGTTAGCCGCTGACATCAATCGAATTATAGGAAATTTTATTTAGTGCTTCAAGCTCTCCGAGAATAACAGTTTCTTATTGGTTGAAATTAAAACATCTGTCTCATGGAATGCTCAAGATAGTACGAACTCAACAGTATGTATATATATTTTTATTATTATGCTTATTTATGTTTTGTTAAAACCTGGTTTGTACATGACTTTCATTTTGTCAGAAAACCATTTTATGAGAAGTATTTTTAAGTGAAAAAGTGGGGGTGGACTTACAGGGCAAATACCGTATTCACCTGAATCTAAGACGACCTTTTTTTCCAAATTTTCAGCTGTAAATATCAAGAGTCGTCTTACATTCGAATACGAAGTATATTTAAGCATTTAATCAATGGTTTTTACAACAAATGGTATATTAGAGTAAACAATTCACAACAGCAAATTCAAGTACGTACATAAAGAAGTGAAATAAACAAATAGTAATAACAATAAGAAAAACATGACGGGAATAATAATTATTTAGACTAATAATTATCGTCGACGACCATAACACAGACGACGTACTTTCATCTTGCCCGTAATGGCCAGCGCAATGTCAAAACAAATGATAGCGGAAATCATTGGGATTCCCCTTTCAAACGACGCGCCGCGATTCACTAACAAGTGTGACAGTAATTTTGAGTTGTGTATTCTTGAGTTAAATGCACAACCCTTAAGTTAAAATGACAGATCATGTTGAAGTACGTGGCACGAGTGCAAAGGGAAAGTTAACAAAGGAATTAGACGGAGCTAAGATACAAATTTTAAGCTGATCGTGATAAATTACGCCGAAAAAACTAATAACTGTGATGCGAGTAGAAAGTTCGGTGTATCTGAGGCAAATGTGCGTCGATGGAAACTCTCAAAACAGGAACTAGAAAAAGCCACAAGGAAGTCGCTCAGTGGTCCAAAATAAGGCCGATTTCATGGCATTGAAGAAGAAGTAGTCAAGTTTGTGCGCACCATGAGGAAGAACGGTATGCCTGTTTCGACTGAAAGTATTATACTTAAAGCTAATGAAATTACTAGAGAACTTAATATATCATTGCAAGAATTCAAGGCCAGCAGAAGTTGGTGCGTGAGAATGATGCGACGAAATAATTTTTCTTTCCGGCGACGAAATAATTTTTCTTTACGGCGACGAACTTCGCTGTGTCAGAAGACTATGTTGAAAAACTTCTCGCTTACCAGAAATACGTAATTGGACTTAGAAAAACCAATAATTACCTTTTGAGCCAAATAGGAAATGCCGATGAAACTCCGGTTTTCTTCTACATGCCATCTAATTATACTGTGAACGAAAAAGGTGCGAAGTCCGTCCTAATTAAAACTACAGGCAACGAAAAAATGCGAGTCACGGTAATGTTGGCGGTTTTAGCAGATGGGACTAAATTACCACCATATGTGATTCTAAAGCGGAAAACAATGCCTAAGAAACATTTGCCAAGTGGAATAATAGGTGTCAAGAAAAGGGGTGGATGACTAAAGAACTAATGAGAGATTGGTTACGTGGTGTGGAATAGACGGCCAGGAGCTTTTCTGAAACAAAGAGCAATGCTTTCACTGGATGCATTCAAGGACACTTATCTCCTGAAATTATAAACATAATGAGTGCGATGAATATTGATCTTATTGTAATACCTGGAGGAATGACATCGCAACTTCAAGTTTTAGATGTTGCTGTCAATAAGTGTTTTAAAAATAATTTAAAGGTTTTGTATTCTGAGTGGTTACAGAGTGGAACTCACACTTTAACACCAAAAGGAAATCTTAAGAAACCTGAAGTTGCAATGCTCTGCCAATGGATCAAGGCATCGTGGCAACAAATAATTGCAAAAGTAATAGTGAAAGGATTTAAGAAATGCTGCTTATCTAATGCCATGGATGGGAGTGAGGATGATGTTTTGTGGGAGACTGATGATGAAGTTGAGAGTGATAAAGATAGTGAGCATGAGGAAAATAGTGAAGGTTGCATAGACAGTGATGATGACTAACACAATAAAATGATTTTTTGCAGCACTTGGATTGAAATGTTTTTTTGTTGTCCTGAAATGAGTATATTCTTTCAATATATTTACTTTATTTTTAATGTTATCTTAAAATGAATGCTACCATTTAATTTGTTTGAAAACCTGAATGGTTCTATTTGTGATGTGATCTTATGATTTTAAAATGTTAAAAGACAATGACATTCAAGAAAAGTATAAGAGAAAATAAATATTTCACAAGATTTATAATTTTTGTAGTAATGAAGGTCAATTTGAGCTTTTTTCTGTTTTGGAATCATCAAAATGGGGGGTCGTCTTAGATTCAGGGTCGTCTTGGATTCGGGTGAATACGGTATATGCCTAATCATGTATTTTCACGAAAAAAAAGCAGAGGTCGACTTATATACTCGGTCGGCTTATATGCTGGAATATATGGTATGTTAATGAGTATTTATATGTTAAACATAGTAAATAACTCTATAAGAATTTTGTTACACAAATATAAATAACCTTACCCATAATAATCATTACTCAGATTACTCTTGCATCTATAAATCTGTTGCTTGACAATTGATTTACTCTTGCTTTTGGTGACTCATTACCTTTATGCCTCACTTTTCTTTTGTTCTGATCCTTCAATGGAAGATTCTTGACAATAGCACTTAAAACAGAAATTTGATGCTTGAAACTGTGCTTTGATTTCAACGATACCATTATCAAATGTGCAAGTAGTTGCATCAAAGACACAACAATGAATTACATTGCATTAATTTCTCACTATGCCAAATATTCTATTGAAATTAAAGTACATATATAGAAAATGAGACACTTATTCCACGCTGGATGATTTATCTTTTCCTAAATGCTGGCAACACTTCGTTATTCACACCGATAAGCTAAATATTTTGATGGAAATAACAAATATACATAAATTTTTTATTCCTATTTTCAGTAACGACTACATCTGATATAAAATTTAATTTTTACATTCTCGTACGAAGTATCGAGAAAGCATTGTTTTCGCAAAAAAATTCGACCTCGAGACTTTGACGGAAATATACGTTTTAGGTGTCGCTAAATCCGAAAAAGTTGTTTTCGCAATGCCGTCTGTCTGTCTGTTAATGGCTCTGGAGCCTAGACAGTAAAGCGAAAATGAATGAAAACTCGTACTTAGGCATCTTATCATACTGAGCAGAGTATACATAGAAATGGTTGACATTGATCAATAATTAAGAGTAGTTTATTCTACGCATTTTTAACAACAATCCAATTTTCTCAAAAACGGCTGTAACGATTTTGATCAAATTTTGTACAGTTACTTGAGGTTACGTCTTCAATAATACTGTATAGTTCACATTTCTCAAAAAATGAATATAAGGCTAGTTTATTCTAGGCAACTTTAACAATAATTCGATTTTCTCATAAACGGCTCAAACGAATTTGATCAAATTTCGTAAAGTTACTTGAGCTTACGTCTTCAATAATGCTGTATAGTTCATATTTATCAAAAATCTGTACAACATATATTGCACAAACTTTCTCATATATGGGTACTAATGTGTCGTTTAGTTATCTTTAGAAAATGAAAATCGTATGAGCCTGTTTTTAGGAAATCCAGTTTTTGTTAAAGTTGCCCAAGAATAAACTACTCTTATATTGATTCATTGAGAAAAAATCGGTACAACATACATTGTACAAACTTTCTCATATGAGAACTTCGTGCCATCCGCTAACACAGCCAGCATTACCATTTTTTTGAGAAATATGAACTATACAGTATTATTGAAGACGTAAACTCAAGTAACTGTATGAAATTTGATCAAAATCGTTAGAGCCGTTTTTGAGAAAATCGGACTGTTGTTAAAAATACGTAGAATAAACTACTCTTAAATATTGATCAATGTCAACCATTTCTATGTATACTCTCTGAGTATGATAAAATGCCTATGTACGAGATTTCATTCATTTTCGCTCTACCGTCTAGGCCCCAGAGCCAGTAACAGACAGACAGACGGACAGACAGACAGCATTGCGAAAACTAGTTTTTCAGATTCAGCGACACCTAAAACGTATATTTATGTAAAAATCTCGAAGTCAAATTTTTTTGCAAAAACAATACTTTCTCGATACTTCGTATGAGAAAGTAAAAATGAATATAAGGGTAGTTTATTCTAGGCAACTTTAACAACAATTCGATTTTCTCAAAAACGGCTTTAACGTTTTTGATGAAATTTCGTACAGTTACTTGAGTATACATCTACAATAATACTACGTATTTCATTTTTCTCAATGAATGAATATAAGGCTAGTTTATTCTTGGGCAACTTTAACAAAAATTGGATTTACTAAAAACAGGCTCATACAATTTTCTTTTCCTAAAGATAACTAAACGATGCATTAGTACTCATATATGAGAACATTTGTACAATGTATGTCTTACTGATTTTTTGATTTATAAAATATAACTTTTATAATTACTGACCTCTAACAAAGGGCAACTAATGCAGAAATATGCACAAGGAACAAACGTGGAACAATCCTCATTATTAATTATCAAGGCCAGACTGATGGATTCTAGTTCATATGAAGGAATGAAAGGTTGTGGCAATAAGTAGCAGATGAAAAACTGGAGAAAACTTCCCTCCTACCACTATTGGCATTCATAAGGTTCAAGGAATTCTCAAATGGGTAAATTTAACCATGGAATTTCTGAAAGTCGTTAGATATTATCTTAATGTCATATTCGTGGAACGAACCAAGGGAATTGAGGATTAGTGAACTTGGTCGGGGTTTGGACCCCATGGTGACAGGTTATGATAGCGTGAGGGAGGCGATGACCATTTGAACATGGAAGGTTACTGAGAGGTTGGAAAATTCCGCCTTTTGCTTACACTGTTTATCTGAACTGAAATAAAGGAACAAAATAAATATTGGTTATTGGTTTCGGTTCGGGTTCAACATATTTAGTTTTTTCGGTTCGGGTTCGTTTCCACTCAGGCCAAAAATATCAGTTTTTTTGGTTCAGGTTTTCAGTTCAGTTCTGCTTCGATGCCCTGATATGCACAAACACACCTGTACTTATTGATAAATATACGCGATTTTCTTTCATTTGATCAGTACTGATATATCTTAATTTTCTGTCATCATATAAGAAGTACTTGCCTCCATTTTCATGGGCTAATACAGGCCTCGTATATACTTTTGTGGATACTTTGAAAATACTTTATTACCATATAAACTTGTGTATAACACGCTCTTGTGTATAACGTGCACCCATACTTTTTGCCAAAAATGCCGACTTTTCTTATACCCCATGTATAACACACACCCTTGATTTTTGTGAGGTATAAGAACAAAATTTTAGAATTAAATCATCATGTTAAGTATTAACTAGAGTATTGTAAATAAATATGACAAAGCATTAAATTATCACCAGTTAACAATTTTAAAATGCTTGGACTTGCCCATAAGCATTACGTTCAATAAGCTCCACATTAAATCTTAGAAAGACATCATCAATAATGAAAGTGCTTAAGTTAAGATGGCAGGAACTTCATACAGTAAGTTGGCCAAACTGATGCTGCATAGAACACCGCAGCGCCACTGCTGCCAATCATTTTAAATCATACAAAAAGGGATCTATAAAATAGATCGAGTTTTGGTTTATAGTGGATGTTGGTTCTCTCTTTCTTATCTCATTCTAAAACTGTATAATAGAAGGAATAATGCAAAAATTTAACAAACAAATCTGTAAGCAGGAAATATGACAGGTAAGATTAAGTTCATACACGTCATTCTACATTCTATGGGATTTAAATAACTTACATTGTTAATTGTACAGTGGTGGACATAAAAACTGCACACCCTTGCGAGCGCTCCGCCGAAACTTCAGTGAACTACTAGTCTCGAACGAGCTGTCACGCGATATGGCAACAGAGATGGTAGAGGAGGGGGTGAAGGGTCTTCTTCCTCTCCTCCCCCCTCCCCCCCCCCCCTTAGAGAACGGTTTACGGTTCTCTCCTAGCTCTTAAGGATCGGATATTTTCCCTCAAGATAATGAATGCTTTTGAATTCAGTAGCGCTTACTTTCCCCATTGCGGTAACACGTGAATGAGTGTCAGATATAATTCTTTTCATTTCAAAATTAGTTAGAATCGAGACACGAACTCCGGAGTTTAACATACGGACGTCAAAAAGAACGATGTTTATTTTTCCATTCAAGATTAAATTAATTAAATTCCGAGTTAGCAGAAATATTTATTAGGAGTCGAAAGGAATACACATTTCAACGCCTTAACAATGAGAAATGTTTAGTTGCGACTACTTCACGTATTATTTCATTTCTTCGACGCCCAATATCTGTTTATGTATGCTATAAGTTGAATTTGAACAATATCTTTATTCATTTACATAGGAGGAGGATTTTGGTCAGTTATGTGACGGGATGCCTAGCACTTAGGTAAGCAATTTTAAAAAATAACAAAGTATAGAAAACTACGAAAAACGTAACATTTCAGGAATTAAGTGAGAAACTATTAAATTTAAGTTTATGAATTATGTGTAACCAAAAGTTAAGTAGATAACTTTAATAAACGAAACATTTTTTAAACGATAAAATTACTAGCATTCTTAAATATGAATTACCGTATTTACTCGTGTACCCCGCGCACATTTTTCCCGAAACGCCGGGGAAAAAAGGGGGTGCGCGTCTTACACGAGGATTTCTGATCAGGTTATATAAATTGTGAGTATCGATAGTAAATTCTCTGCAATATGATTGCATCTACGTTTATATTCGTAAAAGACGTCGAATTCTACGAAGTATACGCGTATTTATACGACCAAGCAAACGTGTAAATTACGCCAACGCTGCTGGCAAAAACTTGTAACAGGCCAACCACTTGGTTTCTTCTCCTAGGAGTTAGTTGGTTGTTGGGCATAGCTTTCTTTTTTCCAAAGAAAACGCTTTCACAACAAAAAACGAAATAAACTAAACTTCGAAATAATGTAACAAATATAACACGCAATAAATAACAATAACAATCAAGAAATAACGATAATAAGGGAAGCAGTAAAATCACTAGTGAACGCAATGTAGTCTGGAGAGAGAGTGAATGCTCAACACAAACGTAAATATCCAACACGGCTACAGGGGTTCCTTTCCGGCGATCATCCTGACAAAAATTCGTCGTCTGCACAAAAGCTTTTAGTCTACGATTCGTCGGTTTTTCCCCTGGCTGCGGGAGATCACTATGGGGGCAAAAGGGTCGCTTTAAAAGAAAAGGTGATTAGTGTTTGTGAGGTGTCCGTTGAAAGTGGACACACAAGTTTACAATAGCGCAATAGGAATCATTTCTGGAAGGCAAGGCAGGGGTGGGTTAGGAGAAAGGGATGGGGACGGGTTTGGGAGCCTGTGGGAGATGCCGACAAGAGTTCATAGATGGGTAGAAAGGTTGCAGGTAGCAAGCAATGGGGAGTGAGTGGCGAAAAGTGTACTCATGGATAATGGGAGCGGTATTTCTTGGAAGAACATAGAGTTATCTCAAGTTTTTCTCAAGGTGGCTCTTGTTTACCACATGCAGTGCTTCCACAGAAAAGGAGATTCTTGTGGTTTTGCTCCAACGACCTTATTGTCCACAGATCAAATGGAGTTATTTTTAAAAAAAAGTTTAGTTAGGTTGTTATAATTTCATTTAAAATATAAAATGAAGTAAAGATTCAAGGTTTTGATTGTTCAACGACACAAAAGGAAAAGAACTTCCCTACGCGGATGGAGAGTTTTTTTGCGTATCGTCTCGTGAGTAAATATTGGTAGGTTTGGAACAAACAAGTCCTAACACTTGAGATGTGGATTTCTTTCTTGCTTTCGAACGATGAAATCTTTCATTCGCAACAAAATTTCACCATTCGGAATTCCTTGAAGTGGATGAGGGAAAAGGACCGAACTTGAACCTAAATGGCAAACACTCAGTAGTCATTGAACTATAGTTATCAGTTAGTGGGCGTATTCTTTCCGCCTACTTTTGCGAGTTTTTGCCAGCAGCGTTGGCGTAATTTACACGTTTGCTTGGTCGTATAAATACGCGTATACTTCGTAGAATTCGACGTCTTTTACGAATATAAACGTAGATGCAATCATATTGCAGAGAATTTACTATCGATACTCACAATTTATATAACCTGATCAGAAATCCTCGTGTAAGACGCGCACCCCCTTTTTTCCCCGGCGTTTCGGGAAAAATGTGCGCGGGGTACACGAGTAAATACGGTAATTCATATTTAAGAATGCTAGTAATTTTATCGTTTAAAAAATGTTTCGTTTATTAAAGTTATTTACTTAAATTTTGGTTACACATAATTCATAAACTTAAATTTAATAGTTTCTCACTTAATTCCTGAAATGTTACGTTTTTCGTAGTTTTCTATACTTTGTTATTTTTTAAAATTGCTTACCTAAGTGCTAGGCATCCCGTCACATAACTGACCAAAGTCCTCCTCCTATGTAAATGAATAAAGATATTGTTCAAATTCAACTTATAGCATACATAAACAGATATTGGGCGTCGAAGAAATGAAATAATACGTGAAGTAGTCGCAACTAAACATTTCTCATTGTTAAGGCGTTGAAATGTGTATTCCTTTCGACTCCTAATAAATATTTCTGCTAACTCGGAATTTAATTAATTTAATCTTGAATGGAAAAATAAACATCGTTCTTTTTGACGTCCGTATGTTAAACTCCGGAGTTCGTGTCTCGATTCTAACTAATTTTGAAATGAAAAGAATTATATCTGACACTCATTCACGTGTTACCGCAATGGGGAAAGTAAGCGCTACTGAATTCAAAAGCATTCATTATCTTGAGGGAAAATATCCGATCCTTAAGAGCTAGGAGAGAACCGTAAACCGTTCTCTAAGGGGGGGGGGGAGGGGGGAGGAGAGGAAGAAGACCCTTCACCCCCTCCTCTACCATCTCTGTTGCCATATCGCGTGACAGCTCGTTCGAGACTAGTAGTTCACTGAAGTTTCGGCGGAGCGCTCGCAAGGGTGTGCAGTTTTTATGTCCACCACTGTACATATTATAATAATTAAGTAAATAAAATTATTTTAACTTGCTTATTCTATGTTTTACTTTCTCATATACGAAAGATATTGAGAAAGTATTGTAATTGCGAAAAAATTCGATCTAGTGATTTTAATGGATATATACATTTTAGGTGTACCTGAGTCTGAAAAAGTGGTTTTCACAATGCCATCTGTCTTTCTATCCATCTGTTCGCAGTTCTAGAGCCTACACGTTAGAGCAAAAATGAATGAAATCTCATACTTAGACATTTATCATACAGAATAGAAGCTAAGAAGAAATGGTTGATAATAATTAAGGGCAGTTTATTCTCTGCAACTTTAATAACAATTTGATTTTTTCAACAATAGCTCCAACGTTTTTGATCAAATTTCGTACAGTTACTTGAGTTTATGTCTTCAATAATACCAAATAGTTCATATTTCTCAAAAATTGAATATAAGGCGATCTTCTTAAAAAGCGTGGCTTTAAAAAGTGTTGCCTCACAAACACCATGCATGGTTCTGAAGACGACATCATATGGGATGATGATTTTGCCGAATTGGTTAGTGAGGATGAAGACGATGTTCTCGGTGACGTCATTTATGTAGACGATGAGAGAGAACAAAATCGCCGGTGAACTATTTGAGGAAAGCAATAATGAATTCAGAGGCTAAGATTCGGACAGTTCAAGTAAATAAATAAGTATTTTTGTCTTGAAAAACGATATTTAAAGGAATGTTATCAAAATGCATTGAAATGTACAATTTATTGGTAAAAATATGCCAGAAAATATAAATTATTTCCTTACTAAAAAAAGTTGTATGCACTTGCTACCATATATAATACGCACCCTAACTTTTTGTCAATTTTTCGTGAAAAAAATGCATATTATAATCAGAAAATGACAGTATGTATAATCTGGATTATCAATAATTATTGTGGTTTTCCCTATAATTCACCCGAAAAGCAAGAATCTGGTGCAAGGTAGGTACACTTTATTTTCCGATCTTAAGTGCACAGAAGTGTTACCTATGTCTAACATGCACCCCTATTTTACTACCAAAAAATTTGGTCTTCAAACTACACGTTATACATGAGTACATACGGTACTTAAAAATGAATTGTTGGTTGGCCAAGAATATCTTTCTGTCATTATAAATAACAACACCAATCCTTACCAATATGGTATTTATCTGTGAAGTAGGTGTCTCCCTAGCAGCATGGGCATCAGTTAAAAATATATTAAAGATGCAATGGTAATAGTTAAAGAAACTTCCACCATACTTATAATTGATGCTTAATTTCAACTAATTTTTTGTCACTGAAATGAAATTGCAAATGATTAGGCAAAGGTAGGTCAAACCTTAGATACCTCCTGAACTTCTACAACCATGTTGTAAGGAACGTATCCTCGACGTCCACGGCATTCCCCCCAGTAGAATCCATCAGCATCCTTTTCACCATAAACCTAAAAAAGTAACCAGTATTTGTCATATTTGCTGATGCTTTAAAAGAATACTAATTGTTAGAATATAAGAAGCCAGAAAACATTAATACATTAAAAATGAGATGAATCACTTACAATTAGTAAAAATTCCACTTTATAAAACAGGTGAGCCCTGCTTAACACGTACCAAGCCAACGCGGATTCATTATAACACAGATATTATTTCAAATTAAAATATTTAAAAAAATATAGATAAATATCTTATGCACAGTTTGACCGCAGGCTTATATCTTATAAATAAATTTCATAAAGTATCCTAACTATTGTGATATTTAAGCAGTGTTGCATAATATTGCATCATCGGTGGCCAATTTCACTATTTTCCCTGTAAATTTCATGGGTCTAACACAAAAAATATATCTCCTAAGGTGGAAAACATGAAAAACAGAAATGGAAATATGATTCATGCTTCATGTTTCTTTGGTATCATTGGACCGTAAAGATGTCTTTGATAATTTATAATTTTAAAATCTATAATTTTTGAGAATTACTTTATTACAATGTTAATTTACCGTATTAACGTCTATAATATACAGATGCTTCTTACACATGATATATCTATAATATATAGACGCTTCTTACACATGACATCTATAATATATAGACGCTTCTTACACGACATATATATATATATATATATATATATATATATATATATATATATATATATTTTGGGCAACTAGGTGTTGTGTCTCTCTTGTGCTGACGAAGGGATCATCCCGAAAGCTCTAACCTCTACAAATGTGTCTCTCCAACATCCCAGCGGCTCTACTTCCGGTAAGTGTTCACTGGGTTTCCTTCAACACCTAGTTGCCCAAAATATCCTTACTTACCTTTCCTCTTCCTTAGTATTTATATATATATCATACTAGTTAATGTGTGCTAGCATTCTGCAAACATTTTTAAAGTTTAGCATTATTGCAATTTCAAATTATTCCGAATCAATTTGTAGAAAAACATATAACCTAATCAAATTTCAACTTTTTAGCTCATTTAGAAGTGTATTATAATTTTATTCGTCGCATAGGGCAATTATGTGGCAAAACAGTTGCTAAGATTTCGAATTTTTACGATATCAGATTTCTTATTTCTGTTCTAACTAAAAACCCATAATTCTGCCAAATTTCATGTTTGTATCTCATTAAGAATTGCCGCATAATTTTCACAAAGGTATGGGTCATAAATAGGGCAAAACCTCCCTTAAATTTGGAATACTCGCAGTGTCTTATTTTATCTTCGGTTAGAATGAAATTTTTATAATCAGGCCAAATTTCAAGTCTCTAGGTCATATGAAGCTGCCTCATCATTTTTGTTCCCGTATGGAACAATACTGGGGCAAAACAACCCCAAAAATGGGGTTTATATCAATATCGATTTACCTTCATGTGTCCAAGTTTAACATTAATGGCATTAAAACATTAGCCTCTGATTTCCATTAAAAGTTTACCCACATGAAAGGATTAAGCCTGTTGCCTAGGAAGCCTATTGTTAGACAAAGAAAAATTACCACTTCTATGCGATAAAAACTATAAATTTACGCTAATCCTACTCGGATTTGAATTCTGTTTTGGAAAATAAGAAACTACAATTTATACCCTATCCAATAGTTTAAGTCTCGAGTTCGTATCTTGACGGGAAGTAATTTTAATATGGAAATATAAAAACCTCTACACCAATTTACATGTTATCTTATGGGCAAAAAATGAAGCAAAAAGGGGCCAAAATAGCCCCTCAAAATAGGATTTTTGCCAGTTTCAGATTTTTTCCTTCGGTTGTGACCAAAAACCTATAACCCTACCAAATTTCAGGTTTAAATATATATATATATCATGTGTAAGAAGCGTCTATATATTATAGATATAGGAGGATACAAAATTATGAGGCACTTCCAGATGTGCCAGAAACTTGAAATCTGATAGGATTGTAGGTTTTTGGTATCAACCGAAGGAAAAAATCCAAAACTGTCGAAATTCCTATTTTGAGGGTCTATTTTGGCCCCCTTTTGCCCCCTTTTTGCCCCATTTTTTGCCTATAAGAAAACATGTAAATTGGTGTAGAGGTTTCTATATTTGCATTTCAAAATTTCTTCCCGTCAAGATACGACCTCGACACTTAAACTATCGGATAGGATACAAATTGTAGTTTCTTATTTTTTAAGACAGAATTCAAATCCGAGTAGAATTAGCGTAAATTTATAGTTTTTATCTAAAAAAGTAGTAATTTTTCTGGGTCTTACAATAGGTTTCCTTGGTAACAAGCTCTATCCTTTCATATGGGTAAGCTTTTAATGGGAATCAGAGGCTTATATTTTAATGCTGTTAATGTTAAACTACACCTAATGAATGAAATCCAATATTGATATAATCCTCATTTTTGGGGCTGATTTGCCCCATTATTGCCCAATTCGAGAACAAAAAAGGCGATGCCGCTGCATTGGAACCAGAGACTCGAAATTTGGCACGGTTATAGAAATTTCATTGCAACCTAAGATAAAATTATAAAATTACAAAAATTCTCATTTTTAAGGGGCGGCTTTGCCGCTTTTCGGCCCCATGCGAGAACAAAAAAAGCGAAGCAGCTGCATAGGACCTAGAGACTTCAAATTTGGCACGATTATAGGATTTTCATAGCAAACTAAGATAAAATTGTAAAATTGCAAAAATTCCTATTTTTAATGTTTTGCCCCTTTTCCCCCATACGAGTGTGATAATTATAAGGCACTTCTTAATGAGATACAAACTTGAAATTTGGCAGAATTATGGGTTTTTAGTTACAACAGATGGAAAAAATCTAACAGTGTAATAATTCTTAATGTTAGGGGCTTTTTTGCTCCATTATTGCTCCATACGAGGATGAAATTATAGGTCACTTCTAAATGAGCAACAAACTCCAAATTTGATATGGTTATATGATTATGTAAAACATCGCTTGGGAATAATTTGAATTTGTAAAAATGTTAAAATTTGAAAATGCTTGCAGAATGCAAGCACATATTAACTAGTATATATATATATACTAGTTAATGTGTGCTTGCATTCTGCAAGCATTAGGAGAGGAAAAATAATTTTTTGACGCAAAAGTTTGGACCTCTTTATCGATTTCCTTATTGAAAATTTTTCAGGTAAAAACAACCCCTAAATTTATAATTATAAATCATTTAAAGGTTTTTAGCATTTGTTACATTTATGCGAAATTTAATTGATGTAGCACCCCTAGAAGTGCATTTATATAAATTTAATTGTTTTAAATTTTTGAATTTTTATCAGCCACAATAATAAACTTTAACAAAATTATAATGTTAATTTTCACCGGAACATTACTCCCTAACTTTCTTAAAATTTTCAGCTTCCTTGCTCTTCAGAATGTACATAAACATTAGTCAATTTGTTTAACATGTAAGAGATTATTACGGTCGAACAAATAAAAATTTACAAATTTCTATAATCCCGTTTCCATTATATGGCAAATTATACCAATGGAAAAAATTTCAGCTTCATAGATCATTTAGAATTACCTAAACCATGAAAAGTTAGTAAATAGTTTATAATTTTCAATGGTCAAGAAAATACATAATGTTGCAATTTTTCCTCCAATTATTTTTTTAGATTCACCTATGTATTAAATTTCAGCTCTCCAACTATTGTAGTTTGGGCTGAACATTTGTATCCTCCTATATCCTTCTATATCCTAACTAAGACCCGTCAATATATAATGAATAAGCTTTTTTAAATGTTAGGATTTTTACAATTTCAAATTATTCCCTTTCGTTTTTCAAAAAAAAAATCATATAAGCGTGTCAAATTTGAAGATTGTTGCTCATTTAGAAGTGCCTTAAAATTTTATTCCTCGTATGGGGCAATAATAGGTCATAACAGCCATAACGTTACGAATTTTTACAAATCCGAATTATTCCTAATCGATTATCTCCAAAACCATATAACCGTGTCAAATTTCTAGTTTGTATCTCATTAAGAAGTGCCTTATAATGTTCACACTCGTATTGGGTAGAAATGGTGCAAAACCACACTTAAAAAATTGAATTTTTGCTATTTTTTTATTATATCTTCGGTTGCAATGAAATTTCTATAATGGTGCCATATTTCAAGTCTGTAGTTCATATGGAGCTGTCTCAGCATTTTTGTTCTAGTATGGAGCAATACTTGGGCAAAAGTACTCCAAAAATGAGGATTATTACAATATAGGTTTCCTTCATTAGGCATAGTTTAACAGTAAAGGCATTAAAATATAAGCCTCTGATTCCCATTAAAAGATTACCCATATGAAAGCATAAAGACTGTTGCCTAGGAAACCTATTGTTAGACCCAGAAAAATTGCCACTTTTTCTGATAAAAACTATAAATTTACGCTAATTCTACTCGGATTTTAATTCTGTCTTCAAAAATAAGAATCTACAATTTATATCCTATCCGATAGTATAAGTCACGAGTTCGTATCTTGACGGGAAGTAATTTTAAATTGCAAATATAAAAACCTCTACACAAATTTACGTTTTCTTATGGGAGAAAAATGGGGCAAAAAGGGGCCAAAAAAGTCCCTCAAAATAGGAATTTTACCAGTTTCGTATTTTTCCCTCTGGTTGTGACTAAAAACCTATAATCCTACCAAAGTTCAACTTTCTAGCATATCTGGAAGTGCCACATAATTTTGTATCCTCCTATATATATATATCATGTGTAAGAAGCGTCTATATATATAGACTAGTTAATGTGTGCTTGCATTCTGCAAGCATTAGTATCGGTAAAATAATTTTTTGACGCAAAAGTTTGAACCACTTCACCGCTTTACGTTTTCCTTATTGAAAAATTTGGGGTAAAAACAACCCCTAAATTAATAATTATAAAATATTCATAGGTTTTTAACATTTGGTACGAATACCTCACATTTATGCCAAATTTCATCGATGTAGCATCTCTAGGAGTGCATTTATATAAATTTAATTGTTAAAAAATTTTCAATTTTTAAAAACCACAATAATAAACCTTAGGAAAATATTCAATGTTAATTGTCACCGGAACATTATTCCCTATCTTTTTTAAAATTTTCAGCTTTCTTTGCTCCTCAGAATGTACATAAACTTTATTCAATTTATGTAACATTTAAGAGATTATTACGGTCGAACGAATAACAATTTACAAATTTCTATAATCCCGTTTTCATTATATGGCAAATTCTACCAATGGAAACAATTTCAGCTTCATAGCTTATTTAGAAATACCTAAACCATGAAAAGTTAGTAAATAGTTTATAATTTTTAGTGGCCAAGAAAATACATATTGTTGCAATTTTTACTCTGATTATTTATTTTGATTCAATTATGTATTAAATTTCAGCTCAAACTATTGTAGTTTGCACTGGAAATTTGTATGCCCTCTATATTCTAAGTAAGGTCCATCAATATATAATGAACAAGCTGTTTAAAATTGTAGGATTTCAATTTCAAATTATTCCGTCTACTTTTAAAAAAATCATGTAAGCGTGTCAAATTTCAAGTTTGAAGATCATTTAGACGTGCCTTATAATTTTATTCCTCGTATGGGGTAATAATGGGGCAAAACAGCTATAACGTTACGAATTTTTACAATATCGGATTTATTCCTTCTGTGGTAACTAAAAACCCACAATTCTGACAAATTTTGACCGAATATAGCCCCCCTGTTTTTGGCCAAAAGTGAAGTGCAAAAGTTGAAGGGGGGGAGTTATTTTTGGGCACTAAAAATTAGGTGGGTACAAACAAGTGTGCAAAGCTTCAACAATGATGAATTTCATTCGAGTCAGTAAGTGTTTCTATCCATTGTAAGACTAAACTACTCGGGTTGCGAATATTTATTTGCAAGGCTGATTGACGTCACCATATAGGAAGGATTTTTCAATTACCTGATCGCTCTCATTATCGTCAAATTGCAAGTTTTACCGTATTTGCTCATGTAAGCCACACCCCCATGTATCCCGCGCACCCCGGTTTTTGGGCCAGCTCTAGGGAAAAAAAATTATTTGATCCGAAAAAGGGTTTTTTAAATCACCAATTCCTATTTCTCAAAAATGCTACGCTCAAGGTAAGCATCTTCACACTCCTACGTGACGAATTTATTGGGTGATCTCTTTATATCGGTACTAGCAGAAATCTCCTCGGTAGTCCTCTTTTGTTAAACACTTAACTGTTTTTGTCGTCATGTTGGTCATGTTCGGCAGAAATCGCTCCGGTAGCGATCATTCTGCTGTACGTAATTTTCCAGCCATATGGTCACTGATCCCTACCGTAGCGGTCGTCATTTTTTTGGCGAACTAAAATTATGATCAGTGATCATTCAATGATTACCACGGGGGCTATGACTTTCATAGACGTATCATAGAATAAAGGAAGCATGCCGTATCTGAACATGGTAGGCGTCGTCTGCCGTGAGAACAAAACCCCCACCAACCCAAAATGGTCGCGCATGCGCCGTGGCCTCCGTGACGATTGCAGCAGAAAGCCGTCGAGTTTGGGGAGCACCTGTTAATAAACTTAAAACTCATTTAAAATTTTTATACAATGAATGAAAATGACTAAATACACCGCAATTTAGAAATAGAATAATAGATGCGGCATGGGTGCTAGCTTAACGTATATTTGTTTACCAACACGACATTTTGGGAAAAAAGGTGAGCGGCAAATAAAAGAATTCGTTTAAGACACGCACCACCTTTTTTCCACCGGCGTTTTGGGAAAAAAGATGCGCAGCTTACACGAGCAAATACGGTAATACCAATAAAGTTAACCTTACCCGAGAATGGACTAATTGCCTGGCTAAGCTCGAATTGTTAATTACACAAACGAAAGATAGATTAGCATTGCGCATCAAAATATGAGCAAAGTGCAAATTTATATTGCTGCATAAATTGGTATGTTATTTCGACTTGCTAATATTGCTGCATTAATTATTATGTTATTTCGACTTTTTAAAGTTTATTTTTACTCCCAAAAAATATATTTTTGTTCATTTCCTTGTCAAATATCTCCTTCGTTAGTATACCCTCTGAATTCTGAGGTACAAATCTGAAAACCTTAAAATTCGGATTAGCATGGCGTTTTATCACTCGCTAATTGGTACTTTTTTATTAAATGAGTGCAAGTTTGATATTTCTTTAAAATATACAGCATGTTTCATGACATTAACGTCCTAAAAATGATCATGTCCTTTCAGGGTATTAAAATATTTTCTAGATTTGTGGGAGAAAAATGGGTAGGGGGGCTATATTCGGAGGGGGGCTATATTCGGTCAAATATGGTATAGGGTGATTCACGAAGATATGGAATAACTTCAGGGGCTGATTTCTGAGGTCATTATGAACAAAAAAGTTCATATGAACATGTGTCCGATTCCGAATATTTGCGGAGTTATGGCTGTTTGAAAATTAGAAAAAGGCAAGGCAATGTCCGGAACTCAGGAGACAATTGCCCACAAATATGCGATGCGTTCTTCGCTACAGTGTTTATTTGCTTGTTTATTTACTTATTTACATTGTCAAATACGAACGTGCGTATTATTAAAGTACATTTTCAAAAACACCACCTTCAACTTCAATGCATTTCGCAGCTCGTGTGTGAATCGAGCTCGTTGCACACCGAAGTTCAACATGACTGTCTTTTATGCGAGCAACAGCATTCAATACGCGACGAAGTAATGCATCCCGTGTTTGCACTTTAGTATGGTACACAAGATCTTTCATCCACCCCCACATGCAGAAATCCAAGGGGTTTAGGTCTGGGGACCTAGCAGGCCAATTTTGTGGACCATTGCGACCAATCCATCGCCCAGGGAACTGCTCATTGAGGTGAGTCACCACGGCACGGAAACAATGAGGTGGAGCTCCGTCATGTTGGAAGTACATTCGAAGTCTTGTAGCCAGGGGCACATCTTCTAACAGTAGCGGCAATTCGTTTTGCAAAAATTGTAAATAACTCTGTCCAGTTAGACGACTCTCAAAAATGAATGGACCAATTACCTGACCACACAACATTCCACACCACACATTAACACTGAATCGGTGTTGAAAGTTACTGTCCACAGTGGCATGGGGATTAATTTCCGACCAAACATGGGAATTGTGTTTGTTGTTAATACCGTTGCGGGTGAATTGAGCTTCATCAGTGAATAAGATGTACCGATGCAGACGCCGATTCTCATTAAGCCAATTACAAAATTCCAGTCGTCGGGCAGGATCCCCAGATTCGAGGTGTTGGACAGGTTGCAAGTGGTACGGGTACATTCCTTCTTCATTCAATGTTCTCCATACTCTTGACTGCGAAACGCCGAGACGTGTGGATATCCTTCGCGTACTAGTACAAGGGCTACGCTGTACCGCCTCAAGGATGTTCTCTTGCTCAGCCACGTCTTGTCGAACCACACAGTCATATGGAGTGTTAACGCTGGGAAGTGAGCCGGTATCTCGCAAAGTTTGGAACACTCTGCTAATAACTTTTCGATTTGGAACTCTGCGATTTGGAAAACGTCGCTGGTATTCAGCGACAGCAGCCACAGCATTTCCATCGCAAAATCCATAAACATACACCATATCGGCATATTCAGCACTTGTAAATGTAAAAGGCATCTTCAAAGTAAGACTAAAGGCGGATGCACAATTGGCCGGGAACGAGAACAAGAACGTGAAGGTGAACGACAGCAAACGGTAACGGTAGCGACCCTATCGGTGCACAATAGAACGCGACACGTTTACTCCTCAAATTGTCATTTCGCCTACAGAAACAATGTGTGGGGATTCGATCGCTACTGCGGTTAATTATCCGCAATTAATTAATTAATGAACAGCAACGGTAACAGTATAACAAGATAACAAAGTAACACAGTAACAACTAACAATGCTAATGTCGGTTCTTGCGTGCGCATGTTTCGACAGGCTACGTTCGGACGAGGTCATGGTCGCGAAGGCGCATGAGTTATGAGTGCAATTCACAGTGGCACGATGCTGAAAATCTACGAGCAGCCATAACTCCGCAAATATTCGGAATCGGACACATGTTCATATGAACTTTTTTCTTCATAATGACCTCAGAAATCAGCTCCGGAAGTTATTCCATATCTTCGTGAATCACCCTTATATCATGTGTAAGAAGCATCTATATATTATAGATATAGGAGGATACAAAATTATGAGGCACTTCCAGATGTGCTAGAAACTTGAAATTTGGTAGGATTATAGGTTTTTGGTCACAACCGAAGGAAAAAATCCAAAACTGGTGAAATTCCTATTTTGAGGGGCTATTTTGCCCCCTTTTTTCCCAATTTTATGCCCATAAGAAAACATGTAAATTGGTGTAGAGGTTTTTATATTTGCATTTGAAAATTACTTCCCGTCAAGATACGAACTCTAGACTTAAACTATCGGATAGAATATAAATTGTAGTTTCTTATATTTGAAGACAGAATTCAAATCTGAGTAGAATTAACGTAAATGTATACTTTTTATCGGAAAAAAGTGGTAATTTTTCTGGGTCTAACAATAGGCTTCCTAGGAAACAGGCTTAATGTTTTTATATGGGTAAGCTCTTAATGGGAATCAGAGGCTTATACTTTAATGCTATTAATGTTAAACTGTGCCTAATGAAGGAAATCCGATATTTATATAATTCCCATTTTTGGGGCTGTTTTGCCCCATTATTGAAGAACACCTGCCTAAATACTTCGATTCATTTCTGTAGTTCTTAATTATTCAAATGAAAAATCATCATCAAACACTATATGTGTAATATCAATATGTTACTTTGCTGTGTATTATTCATCTTTTTTGTTCTGTTAAACTATTTTGCACTCTTTATTGTAGTTCGTTATTACTCGACGGAATTATTTAGTGATTCAATTTGATGCTCACCTAGCTACTTTGTATCTATTACGTGTTATAGATATGATATAAATTGTAGCTCAATTCCCTACTGTTAAAATTGTTTGCCTTCCCACCCCCACCCCTCCATGTTACAGCCATGATTTGCAGGTGTTAACCACGCTTTGACGTCAAAGGTGCCCCCCACCTACTGATGCGCAATAGTCTATTTGTCAATTGCATCATATTTTTGTCCACACTTTGACGTAACAATCCTCACTTCCCCCTCCCCCATTGTCAGTAGAAGGAAATATCAAGACTGCGCATATTTAGCGGCACAGGGTATAAATAGGGAGTGATTAGTTAAGCATCATTCTTAATTGAACTTTCGTTTAATGAAATATCACTGATATTACAGCAGCTCTGCATTTCAACTGTGAATATATCTTTTCTGGATACCTTTTTGATAACCTCATCTGCGTCGTGCATCAAGAGTGAATGGTGAAAGAAGTCTTGCGAAGAACATCACAGTGTCTGTGAATCTCATTTTAAACTGTAAGTATTCAATGCATATTCTACTACTTAAAAAATAATTATATAACCATCTTCTGATACGGATTTATTATAATAACCACCAATTTTATTTTTTTGTGCCGAAATCAGCAAGTAGTTGCAGAAAAACAGAAACCGCTGTCCTGAAATTAGTAAGGAGTTGCAGAAAAACGAAAACCCCTGTTCGCGAAGCCGCTGTGGGATAAGAGCACCGCATTTAAAGGGAAGTACTCATCTATTATTTTATTAGTGATCTGCCCATTTTTATCAATATTCTAAAACAATGAGTGACTCAATACCCATTCTTCCATTGTCAGAATCTATGATGAATGAAATCGCGTCTAATGAGTATATCTCTAGTGATCGTGTGAGTAAATTTAATGAGATTTTAGCCCATAACACACAGTTTAGACCTCAGGAGGCCCTTCTTATGTGGAATTTACTTGATGATATAAAGCCAGTTAATACACCACACATTCAAATTCTTCCATCAGAAGCAACTAATCGAGTGTCACATTGGATATGTACGTATTATGATGGTCATGTAATCCATGTTTACGATAGTGCTTTAAGTGATAGAGGTTTAACTGAAGATCAAATTAACTTTCTAAATAGATTATTACCTCACCAACCTGAAATAATTCATAAGAATGTGCAGAAACAGGAGAATGTGTATGACTGTGGTGTTTTTGCAATTTCTTTTGCAGTCTCTGTAGCTAATGGTCAAGATCCGACAAAGCAAACGTTTTGCACGAACCTCATGCGATCACATTTAACAAATATATATATAAATAACGCTATCGAGTGTTTTCCGACGGAGAAACAGAAGTCAGAGGCAAGAAAAAAATATCGGTTTAACCATCCTGAGATGGTCCAAGAATCTAGAGACAAGTACCAGACAGCGAATCCTGATAAAGTTCAGTTCTCTGTTAGAAAATACCAGGCCGCGAATCCACAAATCGTAAAATCTGCCATCCGAAAATACAGGACCACGAATCCACAAAACGTAAAATCTTCCATTCAAAAATACCAGGCCGCAAACCCAGAAATTGTAAAATCTGCCATCCTAAAATACCAGGCCGCGAACCCAGAAATTGTAAAATCTGCCATCTGAAAATACCAGGCCGCGAATCCAGAAATTGTAAAATCTGCCATCCTAAAATACCAGGTCGTGAACCCAGAAATTGTAAAATCTGCCATCCTAAAATACAAGGCCACGAACCCAGAAATAGTAAAGAAATCAAGAGAAAGATATGTGACTGCAAATACAGATAAGATTAAGGAGTCAAGAAGCAGATACCAACGCTCAAATCCATTACAATAAGCTTTACGTCAGCGAGAACACCACAGAATACCAAAAACTTTAAGAAGTACAGAAATAGCATTATGTATGGCCCAGAAATCAGAAAATGAATTAAATGAAATATTTTGTTTAAACCTAAAAATTTGTTCCCTCTTAGATAATAGATGTAATAAATGTAATTATTGTGGAGCTGTATTTTTTGATGAAGAAAAAGGTAGAAAGGAATGGTGCTGTGGCAGTGGATGACATTTTTTGGGTTGCCTACCCAGTTTGGATGCATCATTTTATAGAAATAATATATTTTTTTAAAACTCGAGAAGTTATAATAATATTTTTGCATTTTCCGCATTAGGGGTTTCACATGGGTTTCAAGATCCCCCTAGGAAACAAGGGCCATCCTTAGTTAAAATTCAAGGCAGGGCATACCACAGGATTTTCAGTTTAAATTTGTCAGAAAGTAATAGTGTTAATAATGTAGCTCTTTATATTGATGACGGTGCAGAACGTAGGAAACTTGTAGAAGGGAGGCAGCTAGACAGACATTCTTAAAGAAATAGAAGATTATCTTAATGAGATTAATCCAATAGTACCATCTCTAAGACATCTAAGCAAACACACTTCTGAGAAAGCCTGCATTATGTTTCAAAAAACCAATAGGAAATCTCATGGGCCAATTTTAGGGGAAAATCCTCAGTTAGAAGAAATAGCTGCAATTGTAAGAGCTGAACCTACGAGTGAACCTAGACAAGTATTAATATGGAAGCATGAAAGTGTAGAGCCAAATTTTGTTAGCATATTCAGTGAAACATATGAGGCTTTGCAGTATCCTCTTCTTTTCCCTCATGCAACCTCTGGGTGGCATATTGATTTAAAAGATAGAGATGGAAAGAAATACAGCCAAATTAAATACTATAGAAGGCTACTTTTATCTGAGAGTAGATTTACAGATTTGCAACGTCTAGATCAGGAATACTTCGTTGATATGTTTTCTAGGGTAGAAGAGGAAAGGCTTTTGTGGTTCAAGTTTAATCAGAATAAGTTTTTGAGGATAGCTTCAAGACAAGAATTATATGAAACCATAGAAGCAGAAGGTGGACCTAGAGCAGGCAAGGTGTACCTACCAAGTTCTTTCATGCATAGTCCACGCTACATGCAAATTAAGCTACAAAATGGAATGGCATTAGTATCGAGAAAAGAAAAGCCGAGTTTTTTTATCACAATGACATGTAACCCACATTGGGTAGAAATACAGTCAAGTCTTTCCAGTGGCCAGCATGCACTTCATAGACCTGATTTATGTAACTGAGTATTTCAGTTAAAGTTAGCTGCAATTATGAGGTTAATTCTTAGTGACAAACTCTTTGGTAGCTTAGTATACGTAATGTATGTCATTGAGTTTCAGAAGCGTGGTTTACCACACACTCATATTGCACTTAAAGTTCATGGTGAGCCAAAAGATATTTCAAATATAGATCTTTTTATAAGGGCAACTATACCATCAGAAGATGAAGCTGAAGGCCGGCTGAGAAAATTGGTCTTACAGCACATGGTTCATGGACCATGTGGATATGATAAGCCTTATGCTGCATGCATGGATCTCAATAAAAAGACATGCATGAAAGGTTTTCCTAAACTTAGTTGTGATAATACATATATAGATGAAAGAGGATATGTCCATTATAAGCGTTCAGGTAACAATGATGTGAAATTAAAATCAGGAAGAATGGTCAATGATCAATGGATTGTTCCTTATTGTCCAGCTTTATTTTTGCTATTAGAATGTCACTGTAATGTTGAAATAGTCAGTTCAGTAAAAATTATTAAATATCTGTTTAAGTACATTCATAAAGGACCAGACCGTGCCTGAGTTGCAGTAGTGCAGGATGAAGTAGAAAAGGTAAATGAAATAGAAAATTATGTATCACTAAGATATATCAGTGCATCAGAGGCAATGTGGAGAATACTTGAATTTGATATAACATATTCTCATCCTAGTGTTTTAATGTTGCATGTCCACTTGCCACAGAAAGACCAAATAGTATTTCAGCCAGGAAAAGAACAGCAAGCTTTAAATATGAGTATTTCTAAATTAATGCTTTATTTTCAAAGACCACAAGTAGCAGAGTTAGAGAATCTAACATATTTAGATTTTTATGAACAATATAATGTTGAGAATAAGCCATGTGAAAGAGCAAAATTTCCAGTTATTGAACATCCATCAGGTCGACATTGGATAACAAAAAGAGTTTGAGGACACTGTGTAGCTAGATTACAATGGCTATTACCAACATTAGGTGATGTTTACTTTTTAAGAATGTTGCTATTGAAATTTCCAGCATATAGTTATGAACAATTGAGGATGGTAGATGGAAAGCAGTATGACACTTATCAGGAGGCAGCTAGTGCACAGGGACTTTTAGAAAATGACAATGAGTATAAGGATGCTTTAACACGTTCGTTGCGGACGACATCATATGATGTCGTCCCGTCCAAGCCCACGGACGGGCGACATCATATGATGTTGCGCCTCAGTTTTTCTGCGCGTCCGTTTTCTTTCTTCCGTGGAAGGGATTGGACTGTTTGGGAAGGGCCGCAGGAGGGGTTAGTCTCAGTCCCTTTTGAGCTTTCTTCCTGTGTGGATCGTTTTCATGCCGAGTGCGTCATTCGGAAGAAAGGAAGACTTTTCAACTTACACAAGGTATTCAAGGTAAGGCTTATTATTTTTATAGAAATAGGTTTTTATACTTACTTCGTTGTTTTAGTGTATCAAAACATTCACGTTTGAGAACTTAAATAAATTCTTTTTGTAATTTCAGATTTTGCGAAGTTGAAGAATCATCAATATATTTTGAACCTCATTGTGGTACTCCGTTCGAGTATGTTTTGTTTTTATTGTATATTTTCTAGCATTTAGTAACAAATATTTAATATAAAAAGATATTCATTCTTTTAATAGATTCTGCGTATTTTTCTACTGCTACGTAAAGGAGCATAGTAGGAGTTTTTGACAGAGATTCGAGGTAAGTCCTATTATTTTTATAGAAATTTGGTTTTTATTTACTTCGTTATTTCAGTATGCCAATATATTCACGTTTGAGAAGGTAAATAATTTGTGTAATTTCAACTTTTAGTAAATTGATATATGGATCCCCAACCCTCGACGTCTCAGGCGCAGGATGTTCCATCTCCTGGTATGTTTCATTATATTACATAAACAATTTAAGTTAAGTTTTAGTTTTGTTGATCTGTTATTTTCAAATGAAATCTCCTGGTATGTTTCATTATATTACATAAACAATTTAAGTTAAGTTTTAGTTTTGTTGATCTGTTATTTTCAAATGAAATTTTTATTGTAGATGCCCCACCATCAAAGAGGCCTAAATTAACGCAGGAGAAATTTATAATTTCTGAGCTTTCTCCTGCGGAAATTGAGGAGCTCCTTGAAGAGTACGATGGGGATTCTTCGGACGTCGAGGACGAAACAGAAGGTGATGACCCTTCGCAACTCCAAGCAGAGGTTTCTACTTTTATTACTTTAGAGGCCCAAACACCCGTTGCATGTCCCCAAGCACTGCCGCCAGATGTTGGTGCAACAGATTCCTCTCCCCCTGTCCTTCATGAATTGCAGCCACTTTCAGCCACCCAACTTTACCCAACCCAACCATCTTTAGACCCCAGACCACCTTCACCTACCCCTTCCATTCCTCCTCCTCCGCCTTCTCCTACACTTTCAATTTCTTCTCCAGAATACCTTCTATCCCCTTTACCTACGTTTGCATGGATAGATACACCACAGGATCCGCGTTGCTTAACTTCTCTTGAGCAGAGTGGTTTGAAAGTCCTCCCAGATGGAAATGATCCTAAAAATTACTTTGATTTGCTATTCAATGACGATTTCTTCCAATTGGTTCTGCGGGAAACAAATAAGTTTGCCGAGGAGCTCTTCCTCCGAGGAGTGGCTCCGAGATCCCGCATAACTGATTGGAAAGATCTCGAAATTGAGGAACTCAAAGTATTTTTAGGACTCAAGTTCCATATGGGAATCCTTCAGCTGAATAGGATTGTCGATTACTGGAACACCAACGAGAAATTTAACCTAAATTACTTTTCGTCCCGGATGTCTAGGGATAGATTTCTGAATATTCTCCAAACCTTGCATTTCGTCGAAAATCCAGTAATGGACGACCCTATCTCAGCAGACCCTCTGTTCAAGATAAGGCCTTTTATGGAATTTTTCCATAAAAGAATGCAGACGATCCACTATCCATGCAAACATTTATGTATCGATGAATCTATGGTGCCATGGAGGGGACGATTGTCGTTCCATCAATTTATAAAGCTGAAAAAACACAAATACGGCGTGAAGCTTTATATGTTGACGGAACCGGACGGGTTGATTCATAGGTTTTTGATTTATGCGGGGGCAATGGATGAAAATCTTTCAGGGAAAGGCCACGCTAATAAAGTTGTCCATAAACTGATGGAAAGGCTGGGGACTGGCCACTCATTATATATGGACAACTTTTATAATAGTGTTGGCCTGACTCGAGAGCTCCTAGACAATGAGCAGTCTTATTGTACTGGGACTCTAAGAGCCAACAGAAAAGGCAACCCTCCAAAGGTTGTACAGAAAAAATTACGGAAAAACGAAATGGTGCAGCAATGGACATCTGATGGGATTAACGTTTCGAAATGGAAGGATAAAAGAGATGTTTTAATGATATCCTCTGAATTTTCAGGGGATATCATTGAAACAACCTCTCGTCGTGCCCGATCAATAAAAAAACCTCAATGTATTGTTCATTATAATAAATACATGGGGGGTATTGATCGGGTAGACCAGTATTTATCGTATTACATTTCGGAACGTAAATCCCTGAAGTGGTACAAGAAATTAGGACTTCACATCATCGAAATGATGATGTTGAACTCCTATTTCTTGTATCAGCGATATAGCGGAGAACGGATGGATCTGTATTCATTTCGTTTATCCGTAATTGATTATCTCTGCGGAAATTCTCCACGCTCCTCGCTTTCGAAATCTATGACTCAACCGTCCTCCTCCTCCATTATCACCATAGATTCACATTTTATAAAAGAATATCCACCAACATCTGGCACAAGGAGGAAGCAAAAGGCTTGCAGGGTGTGCACAGCCAATAAAGTAAGAAAAGTAGTTTCGACCTACTGCGGAGATTGTGAAGGTGAGCCAGGACTCTGTTTAACAAATTGTTTTCAAGAGTGGCATCGCAGATTAATGTGAAATTATTGTATATACATGTTTTTGTTAATTTTTTTGCTTCTGCCTTTGTAAATAGTAATTGTTATTGTAAATAGTAGCTTTTATTGTAAATAATAGTTTTATTATATATAGTAGCTGCTATTGCACATTGATATTTTTATTGTAAACTAAAAATTGTATTTAACTTGAAACGTAATTTTTATTATTAATTATTTTTATTTGTAAATTTGTAAAGTTTAAGGAATGGAAGACGATGTATGAAACAATGCATGGATGTGCTTGAAGCGAAACAAGTATGTAAGGATAGAAAGGTGTGGAGAAATATTGTGAATGGTAGACGCATTTAGCTTGCTTACCCCGTAAGGGAACAGCGTGATTTGTATGTAATTTGTAAACAGTGAAAGTTATGGAAATAATGATAATATTTATAATTGTGAAAGCAATTGATATATTTTATTACGAATATATACTGTTTTGAAAGTGAATTTCTACATTATTTTTGAAAAATCACCCATGTATTTATAAGTATTCCTTTGAATTTAAGCCAAACCTTCTTCCAAGTTTACAAAACTTGATAACTCGAAATAACCTTCAGAACAATTTTTTTGTAATATAGTAGAATCCTGATGATTATCAGAGATAATTTGGACTGAAAGAAACTCGCACAATCGAAAACAAGATTAAGCTGAAAATAAATAAATACATAACTTGTAACTTTCGAATTTTCTACGGGGAATTATACTACGGGGAATTATACTACGGATTAGGAAGTCGCATCAAACATCGCCTAAAACAGATAATCCCGCATTCTCCAGCAGGCAATAAAGATTATCTCAGCGTGCTAAATTTTTGATTGTATTATACCTAAACATAGAAGCATACTCGTATAAACCCAAACTGTACTGTATTTTAGATGTAATAAAACGGATAGGGTATCTAAGGATTTTCCGCGTGTAAGACGAAATATGATATCCTCGCTCCTTTATTCCAACATAACAGTTAGGAAAGAGTCTATTTATTAAATTGCTTTAAATACGACACGGAAAAAATATATCCGTTATCTAACAAGGCGTATTCTTCTATTCCAAACCATGTGATGCAGGGTAGTCTACTTTTTGGCATTTCCCGCTTACGGGCAACATCATATGATGTTCTCGTTCCAAAAATACAAATTAAAGGTATTTTCATTTGTTTCTCATATAACATCATATTTTAAGCTAAAGTACGAAGTGATTGCGAAATTTTCCGAAAAAAATGTCTCCCGTTAGCGGGAGTGTGAAAATTAATTATGCCGCAACGAAGGTGTTAAGAGAGGCAGCAATTTATAAAACTGGAGCTAGACTTAGACAACTGTTTACATGCTTATTAATGACTGGTGCTCCTGCAGGAATTTTATGGGCAGAACTTAAAAATGAGCTATCAGAGGACTTCTTAGATAGGTATGTAGCCAATGAAGATAGGGCCTATAATTCAGCACTGCTTGCCATACAGAATTAGTTGAGAAGCCCTGGTAGAATGCTAGAAGAGGTTGGTCTGCCTTCTGCTTCAGATGATACCACTGAAATTGGTAGGGAATTGGTGAGATGGGCAGATGATGAATTGAGATGTTTCATAGAACAGTGGTTGCCATTTCTTAGCAATGAACAGCAAATAGTTTATGATTATATCTGTAAGGTTGTTGAAGAAAAAGGAAATGACAAAAATTTCTTATTCATTGATGGGCCAGCTGGAACAGGTAAAACTATTCTTTTGAAAGTAATAGCTGCTGCATTACGTAAACAAAATCATATTATATTATGTACAGCCTCTACAGGTATTGCAGCACATAATAATAAGGGTGGGGTAACAGCTCATTCAATGTTTAGGTTGCCCCTTGAGACGTTAAACCCACATGCATACTGCGATATAAAAGCTAATAGTTAGAGAGCAGAATTACTTAGAATGTCAAGCTTAATAATATGGGATGAGGCCCCTATGGCTATTAAACACGATGTTGAAACACTAGAAAGAACGTTTAGGGACATTTGTCAATTAGAAGTCCCATTTGGTGGAAAATTAGTCTTACTTGCTGGGGATTTTAGGCAAATTGCACCATTAGTAAAAGAAGGATCAGTAGCAGATTCGATAAATTCAAGCATAAAATTTTCTCACTTATGGAAATGTGTAAAAATGTTTCATTTAACAAATCCTATTAGGTCACAAGGAGATGAGGATTATTCTAGATTTATATTAGAAGGTGGGGAAGATAAAGTAAATAAAATATGTTTGGAAAATTCAGAAGTAATTCCCATGGCTCAAATTAGTACTACAGACAATTTAGAGGATCTCATAAACTTTGTTTATCCTGATAATATTTTAACTGATCCAGATATCTGTTGCAGAAGAGCCATACTAGCAGGTACAAATAGTAGTATCCATGAAATGAACTTAATTGTTCTTGAAAAGTTAGATGGAGAATCAACAGTTTTATATAGCGCTGATACATGCGAAGATAAAAATGAAAATCCCCACATTGAGTTACTTAATGCTAATTTATTGCATACCATTTCTGAGCCAGGAATTCCTGATCATAAAATCGTGGTGAAAAAAGGCAACGTATGTATTTTAATTAGAAACCTTTCTTTTGATGATGGCTTAGTGAATGGAACAAAACTGATTGTAAAAAGTATTTCGAAACGACTGATAGAAACCTATATACCAGGACAAGATAGGTCCAAAACTGTGTTTATACCCAGAATTTGCTTTAAGTTTCAAGCAGGTAGGACAGGTATTACAATTCTTCGGAGGCAATTCCCAATCAAGTTAGCATATGCTATGACAATTAACAAATCGCAGGGACAAACTATAGATATTGTTGGATCAGATTTGAGAAATGATGTATTTGCACATGGGCAGCTTTATGTAGGACTTGGACGTGTTAGAAGCCGTGATGCCATCAGATTATTAATTCCTAGCCACAGAATGCCTAATGGTAATACTGGTTACGTGGTAAACATTGTGTGCAAATCACTACTATAGACATCAGGAAAGATTAAGGGCCGTATTTATAGTCATCCCCCAGATCCTCCCCTGCGAAGCCCCTAGCTACGGGCTTGCCAAGGGATTGCTTCCCAGCGGTATTTATAGTCGTTACCCAGGGGATCCCTGGGTAGGGTCTTGCCAGGTAAGAGATATTGCAACAATGTGATGAAAAATCGATGATGGCGTCTTCGCCGTTCAGTTGTTTGACGTTTTTCCGCGCATTCTGTATCGTATGAGCGCATCATTTTCGATGGTGGAGAAGAAAATCATTTGCGACTTGGTGGAAAGACATAAGATCGTCGTAGAAAATAAAAGGACGGACGCAGCTTCATGCGAGGCAAAAAAATCCGCCTGGAGAAGAATTTGCAGTGAGTTTAACAGCAATCGGGATGTCGCAAGGAGGGACGACAAACAGCTGAAGAGGTAAGCTATGAACTAATTAACGGAAAGTTAATGAATTTGCGTTCTTTTGACGGGTGCAGCAACTCTCAATATGGTTATGATGGTTGAAACGACCATATTACTATATTGATACCATTTTAACACCATATGGGTATGAACGACTTGACAACATCAAGGTAAATGCTAATCAACAAATTGTTATTTTGACGGGTGGAGTGCTTTAATTCTAAACAATAATTATATTCCCATTGTTATGATTATGGTGGTTTGACTCTTTGATCTTAATGGTATGCATGACAGTCAAGGCAGAGGTCTGATTTTATATGAAATGGCCAATATGCATGTCAGGAAATGTGAGTTATTAGTGCAGTATTAATCAGTGTGGGTTTGCATGAAAGGTGGTATTGGAAGAATTATTATTTTTATCTTCTTATGATCAAGTGAAAAGTTGCAAGATACCACCGAGTTGAGGTTGCAATATGTGTGCATGCTGGAGTTAAATTAATATCAGCATGAGTGATGGGATAAGGTTATCTAGATTGAAAGCGCACATTATGCTTGGGAAATATTGGAAGCAGTGGTCACAGCAGTGTAAGGAAAGTACATTCTGGAGTAGATAAGTTAAAGGGAGTCAATATGTAAATGTATAGAGGTAGTTTTTGTTGGGATATTTGGCTTTATTCTATGCCTACCACAAAAGAAACCATGTGATGGGTCTGCATGTATGTATGATTAGGGTTGTCCTTAGCTATAGGCAAAAAATTTTTTTTTTTAATTTCTTCCGGGACGCCCCCTAAATTTGTTCCATTTGGTTAGAAAATAAATTGTGTTAAATATTTTTACAATTGGATAACGCATCGCACTTGAACTTTATATATTTCATCATTTTTTGTGGTATTTGGGTCATTCCTAGCGAAAACGGAGCAATTCCAATTTTAGATTCTAACCGATTGTTTTGATATTATTACCAACACTTTATTAGACATTTTTGGTGATGTGTTTCGAATATTCATATCATCTGCCCAGCAGTTGCCAAGATCCGGCCCGGAAAGTGTTGCGTACCATGCAAGTCGCAGCGTGCCGCGGCGCAACTGCTCAAATCTGTCAAATTCGCTGCCTCTTATCTCGTAAAGTATTTCGCCAATAGTTTCGAAAAACACAACTTATTATCGTTTTTGGCAGTTCTTTAAGGTTATTTACTTCAATATACCTCACGATTTCCATATTTTGAATAAAAATATGCGAAACTTGAGAAATATTCAGATTTTTTCGTTTCACTGTTATATTACGAAGCCAGTGGCATAGCTACCATATAGAAAGAGGAGGCAATGCCTAAGGGCCCTCGAACAAAAGGGGTCCCACGAGCGAAAGAACGATTTTTATAGTTAAGCGTTTGATGAGTTGTCATCAGATTATCGTTTTCACCTCTTTCTCAAGAGGGCCCCACCACAGAGACAAATAAACACCGATGAAATATAAAAAAATCTTTTTACTAAAATATTTCCGCTTAGGGGGCCCATCAGCGATTCTTGCCTTGGGGCCCGAAACATCGAGCTACGCTACTGTACGAAGCCAACAGTTTTCATATTTGAAATAGAAAGAGTTTGAAACCCTTGTTAAATCAATAAAGTGAAATTGTAAGGTATAAATAATGTGTAATTTTTTATATTTCTTTTTATTTAAAAACTTCTTTTTCAATTTGTGGGAAAACATTGTTACTTCAATGTATTAAAATAATTTTCTCTCAGGGTCTTATGATCATTAAAATAGTAAAGTACCTTTCAGAGAAGTTTAATTTAAGAGTATATTTAAATTATAACGAGTTTCTCAAAATTCTTTTGACAACGTTGCTCTGTTGCAGTCTGGAAATTTACGCCGGTAGTCTGCGACGACTTTCAAAACGAACTGTTTTTGAGATTCACATATTGTAAATAATTTATTAAAGTCCTCCATTATCTTAACACCTCTTTCTGCAGCGTCGTTGACGACTTTCAGTTGTTTCGCAATTTTTTGTCAAAGACAGTCTTTAAAACAATGTATCTTAATTGTACAATGTAGTCGCCAAGTGTATACTAAATTTTTAGGAATATCACAGGAGGTAAGATTGCCGGAAACTTTTATTCACTATTACATTTCATGGAGATATTCTGACGTGAGGACATAATACATAAGTGAAACGAAAAAATCTGAATATTTCTCAAGTTTCGCGTATTTTTATTCAAAATATGGAAATCGTGAGGTATATTGAAGTAAATAACCTTAAAGAACTGCCAAAAACGATAATAAGTTGTGTTTTTCGAAACTATTGGCGAAATACTTTACGAGATAAGAGGCAGCGAATTTGACAGATTTGAGCAGTTGCGCCGCGGCACGCTGCGACTTGCATGGTACGCGCTCACTTTCCGGGCCGGATCTTGGCAACTGCTGGGCAGATGATATGAATATTCGAAACACATCACCAAAAATGTCTAATAAAGTGTTGGTAATAATATCAAAACAATCGGTTAGAATCTAAAATTGGAATTGCTCCGTTTTCGCTAGGAATGACCCAAATACCACAAAAAATTATGAAATATATAAAGTTCAAGTGCGATGCGTTATCCAATTGTAAAAATATTTAACACAATTTATTTTCTAACCAAATGGAACAAATTTAGGGGGTGTCCCAAAAGAAATTCAGAGTTCGAAAAATAAGGACCACCCTAATGTATGATATTTAAGGACGTTCTAATTTGTTCACGTTTGCCTAACTCAAGCTATTTTGTTTTGGGCTTCCTGTGCCTTATGATTGCAAATTCATAATATTTTAATTTACAATCCATTTCAGTTCCATTATTCGCCTCCACAATTCATTAAATAGCTTTGTATTAAATTTGCTTTGAATTTGTGAGGACAAATTATTTGTCAAGAATTTGCTATGTTAGAGGAAGAAATCGGGTACCGTCACATATTTCCTTATGAAATTGTTATAGTTAGGCACAAGTTTTGTATGACTTCTTTTTATTGTGCATTGCTTTCATTAATTTAACCCTTTTAGTGCCAGCCCAAATATCATGGGGTTGTCGAAGAATGCCAAGCCAAATTTGAGGAAAGTGCACTCGTTCAGTAAATTATTTTTCCCAGAGTTATTATAGATATTTGGAAGCCAATTTTTTAAATCAACCATTTGCATATATGTAGAATATAGAAAATAAATAAAAAATGTATTTTTTACATCATGTAAAATGTTTATTCTGAGAATTTGTTATAAAAAATTTAAAAGTTTTGCAACTCGATCATACAAATCATGTGTCACAAATTTTTTTGAGCAATTAATTTCTTAACATTAGTTACACATATTAGTTATGAAGCTAAATCCAATTTTTTATATTTTTTGTATTAGATGTTCATCATTTACACTTGAAAATGTATACTGGCGCACATCGCGCGCGCGCCCATGTTAGCCATTACACTTGTGTTCTGGGAAACACTGATCATGAAGACCCTTTTCACACTTTATACACACAGTACGAGCCCTTTTTCGCTTCCCTGGCTTATTTCCACCTCTTTTGCCGCAAACGCAACAGTCCTTTTATTTTTTCCTGATAATTATTTCAGTGTCTTATTGCCATCTGCCATTTACTCAATTGTGCGCACGAGAACTCGGGGATAGATTTTTATGCGTCGAAAGAAAAAGTTTAACGTAGTCATTTGTTTCCTTTATCAATTTGTTCAAAAAAGAGGTCGTAAAAAACAGGTAAATATAGCTGATTGGTGTTGCAGTAAGAGGGGGTGTGTGTTTTGGTCCATACACTTCTTGGCACACAAGAGGAGATGGAGGTGGGTTATCACTGTTCTCGAACACCTTATGCCAATTACTTTCATCAGAATCAACTTTGCCCTCACCTGTATCTGACTCTTGAGACTCGGCACTCTTGGATGACGATAAAATTCGTATACATGAAGCAGGGGGTCGAGGAAGACATCCAATTGAGTCGTAATTGTTAGATGAAAAAACCTGTTCATCGGTCGTATCTGATTCACCATTACTTCCATCAGACTCAAACAATAACTCTTCGATGTTCTTAGTTTTTAAATTCCTCGACATTATCGAAGGGTAGAATGGAAAATTTTCCTTAGTAAAAGATTTCAAATAAAAACGATAATATTCAAACATCCTGATAAATCATATTCGCATTGACAGAATATAATTTAGAATAATTGCATATAAAGAATATATACAGAATACTAAGCATTGTACGGAATTTTGAATTTTCAAGTGAAAATATTACAAGACTGATATAATGGTACGATGAATATTTTTAAGAATAAATTTACGAAAAAAATTTTGTGGAGTACCTGAGATAACAATAGATAAACACACTGCCTTTTGCAGTCCAAAAACTGCAGATAAGTCGTCAAAAATTAACGATAACAACCACTAATGCGATGCGCCATATAAAACACGTCAAGCTACTGACGCGAAAACGGCCGAAGTCCTCTCAGTAGATATAAAATCGAAAGACAAGCTATCCATGTGAGATTTAATACATTGTGGCAGGAAATGCTTACCAGATGTCAACTAAGTGACTAAAAGAGTAATCTCACCCGGAAAGAAAATACAAAGTCATCGTAAACAAGCTCGGCCGATAGATCGGCCCGTGGCATTCTTCGCACATGCAGCAAGGGCCGATAGATCGGCCGGCTGGCACTAAAAGGGTTAAACAAGTTTGTGGGCATGGCATAGGAATTCCATAGTGAATGTTTTTCAAGTTATACAATTTAAATATGATGATATTTTGAGTTTCTGTATGACTAAATAATATTTGTCATGGGCATTGAAATAGATGCTGGGAAAAGCTGAAGACAAATCTGAAGAAGCAGAAGACAGGAGATGCATTACCGGATGGGAGGACTACCCCGGATGTTTGCAAAGGACCGAATCAAATTACTGCAAATGATTTTCTTATCCATTTAAAGCCTAAATATTAAGCCTCCACTCCTTTGTAAATATTAAATCTGTGAATTCTGTAAATATTATCCTACATTTATTTATTTGTATAAACAATATATATTTTACATTGTAAATACAGTAATGTAAATATACTAATAAGTTAATAGAATGAATGAAAGTAATGTTTCTAATTAATTAATTCCATCAACCAAAAATTTCACACTGTCAAATGAGAAAGTGGTTAAAGCAACTTTCTTCTTTCTGAAGGAGGCTTTTGCTTTTGTTATTCTACTAAGGATTTCATCTGTGCATTTGGCATCTCTAGTTATTAAGCTACCAAGATATCTGTATTCTCTAACTTGTTCCAACGGATTTCCATCAATCCTTATGTAGAGTAATGATATTTTTAACAAACTTTCCGAGTAGCTAGAAGATTGACATTTGGTAGGAATGTTCGGTTCTTAAAGTAGAAGCCATTTACGAAAAAAAAATTCCAAATTCCCGAGAATGATTTCCATTCCTCATAAGACAACATGGAATAATCGATATTTCCACTGGCAACCTTGTTTTATTTTGCTTATTAAAATTCGCGTATTTTTTAGTATTTTATTAGTTTATACTTTCTCCAATATACATAGTATAGAGAAAGTACTGTTTTCATGAAAAAATTCGAAATCGGGATTTCAACGGAAATACACGTTTACAAGCAAGCTTTGAAATAAATATTAAAACATATTTTCCTAATTTATAATGCCTTCATCCTTTGGTAAAAAATGCGCACAAGGTGAAATGATTGTATTACCATATAAAACAATTTTATTCGCCAAAGACATCTGGCATAACCCGTGCATCGCCGGATACTTTCAGCTAGTTTGTTTATAAAATATAATCCAGTGTAAATTTCGTAAAATGTTATATGATTCAGTTTTTAAAGAAAATTAAGTATTAAAATGGAGAAATTATGGAAAAATGCTGTGAAAAGATGAAACAGTTTTCAATATATGTATATACTTTAATGTGAATAATTGAGATTATGAAATGTTACAAAAAATTATATTTGATGATAAATGACTTTAATATTGTTAAATATGAACATTTCAGATTAAGAACTGTTACTGAAAATTATACTATAGTACGAATTATATGATATTATAGTACGAATTTTCGCCGCTTCACGTACTACGTCGCAAGGGGACTGCTGGGTCAAGTCTCGCCGATACCCAGCTAAGGGGTCCTGTGGGTAGCACGAAGGGGTCCCTTAGTGACTATAAATACCGTTTTTGGCTACGGGGACCCCCTAGGGGACCCCCAGGTCTGGGTGACTGCCAGGGGACGACTATAAATATGGCTCTAAATGTTACTATATTTTTAGATGATAAAGATAGTGATATTTGTGTCATAACTTAGCATAGTTTTATATTAAATGTAACCTACTAATAGCATTGATTGCATCATTTCATTGAAACATCCATTTAGCCATTGACTTAAATTAATTTTATATAATATCTATATTAATCTAAAATCTATACTTATAAATACTGACATTAAGGGCTTTATCCAGTGTTATTTTTCTATATATTGTTAATATATTTTTTATAATTATTTTGGAATTAGTTATCTCTTCCTTGGACTATAACCTTGATGTTGGTGGAAGGGCTTGTGTGTTCCTGAGATCTGGAGAGCTATACTGGCTGGAGCTTTTGCTCCTGGTAGTACATCTGTAACTCAGAAATACAGCTACAAAGAACTCTGTACTTCAGTGGAGTGACCATAAGAAGGATTGCTATAAAATTACCTGTGCTGTTCAGAAATTAAACCTAAAATTGCAATTCAACAACAATGTAGTTGATCAATGAATTTAAATTGTGATTAAAGTTCACATTCTAAAGCTTTTAATGTAATAACAAAGATGTATTAATCCTTTTATGTTATCTGCATCGATTAAAAAAATTGGATGCTTCAGTTCAATAAAAGTGACAATCTGTCAAAATATAATTTCTAATGTACAAATTAAGTAGAAATGAATTTTATATATATTCTCAAATATACTGGAAATTGTTTTTATTTAAATATATTTAAGATTTTTTAAATTGTCCATCTGAAATTTACTGTATATAAAAAAGTAAAATGATGTGCTTGCAAAAGGCAAATATAAATTGTTAAAATTAAATAACATTTGATATTTTACTATCAATAATAATTAAATAGAAATAATTAATTAAATTACAAAATTAAAACTACAAGAGTGCCTAAGTATATACTCCAATATAAAGTTTATACAAATATAAAAACTGACAATTTATAAGAGTTACGACAATTTGATACTTAACTACAATGGACGAGCTCATTTCTCTGATATTGGTGGCTGAAATGCTTGCAGAATGCAAGCACACATTAACAAGTATGATATATATCTATAATATATAGATGCTTCTTACACATGATATATCATATACATCTATAATATACAGACACTTCTTACACATGATATATACACACACCATATATATATATATATATACATACATACATATATATAAATATATATATATATATATATATCCCTTCCAACTGCCTCAGTTCACTGCCTCAAAGTCGGCGGAAGGGTGTAAACGGAGGCTAAAGGGCGAAGAACAGTGGTGTCCTCGGACACCGGTAGGTTCAACCATGCTGTGAAGTCTTTCTGCAATATCTCCGGCCAAAGTGAAAGAGGTACTCACCAACCCGCTCTGGGCCAGCGTGGTGTTTTAAGGCCCACAATCCCCCCATGACATGTACATCCATAAAAAATGGCCCTCATTCTCCGGAGGCTGGATTGCCTCTGACCGTGGAAGTGGTCAGGAACAAGGCAGGAAGGCAGAGGGTACTATGAATCCCCGGAGGTTAAACGCCCACTGCCACTCTTTCTCATCCTTACCCTATTCCTTTAACCTCAACCTAACTACCTTTAACTGCCGGACTTTGTCCAGTGAAGATAAACTTCAAGAGCTCCAAGAACAACTGGAGAAGATCAAGTGGGACATTTTGGGGCTTAGTGAGGTGAGAAGAAAAGGTGAAGGCCTGTTGGAGTTGAAGAGTGGACATCTTTTCTATTACAGGGGAACTGACACAGGAAGAACCGGAGGAGTTGGATTCATCGGCAACAAAAAATTGAAGAATAATATCGTGGAAATGGAAAGTTCATCCGAGCGGGCAGCTAGACTACTGCTTCAAATAAATAAAAGATATGAACTTCAAATAGTCCAAGTTTATGCGCCAACGTCATCATACTCGGATAAGGAAGTGGTAGATTTCTACCAAGAAGTTGGAGAACTGCACGACAAAGGAACCTGCCATCTAAAAGTCGTCATGGGTGATTTCAATGCCAAGGTAGGAGAACAAAATGAAGACGACAGCGCAGTTGAAAAATAAGGCTATGGAGACAGAAATGAACGAGGGGACCGACTTGTAGACTTTGCTGAATGTACTAGTCTATATATAATGAACACTTTCTTCAAAAAGAATCCCAATAGAAAATTGACCTGGAAAGGACCTAATGGTACCAAAAACGAAATTGACTACATACTACTCAATAAGAAGCAATTGGCTGAAGATTGTTCCGTCCTCAACCAGTTTAAAACTGGAAGCGACCATCGCTTGGTAAGATGCAGAATAAAATTCAACTCAAAGTTAGAAAGACAGAAGCTTTTAAAGAAGCCTAAGACTATTATCAACACGCAGGTGCTAAAAGAATGAAAAGAAGAATTTCAGCTCCAACTGAAAAATCGATTCAGTGCACTGAAAGACAAAGAGGTTGAATCCCAATTTATAGAGATACTCAAGGAAACTGCTGAAGAAATAGGAGGAATAGTTAAAACAAAGCCAGAGAAAAAGTTGACTGAAAAAACAAGACTGCTGATGGAAAAAAGAAGGAAAATGAAAATTACTAACAATCCTAAAGAAATGATCCATTTTGCATAACTAAATAAAACTATAAGGAAGTGCTTCAAAGAAGATGTGAAGAAATATAATTATGAGCTAATCGAGAAAACGATAGAAAACAATACAAGCTACAAGAAAATGAAGCAACATCTCTCCATCGGAGCTGGGTGCCCTGATGCTAGAAGACGGCTCCATAACCCATAGTAGGAAACTAATTCTGAAACGGGTACAAGAATTTTACACCAAGCTGTATGAGGATCCTCTAGGAAATGAAGAAGTACATGATGATGGAAACATGACCACCGAAGAGGTCCCAGATGTCCTTCCGGAAGAGGTGAGACACGCAATCAGAAGTATGAAGAATGGAAAAGCATCTGGAATGGATGGTATCACAGTGGAAGTATTCAAAGCAATGGCTAATCATACAGAAACAATTCTCGCTAAGATTTTTAATTCCTGTCTGAGGAAGAAAAAGATACCAGAAACATGGAACCACGCATGTATTATCCTTCTGCACAAGAAAGGTTCCAAAGAAGACTTGAATAACTACAGACCGATCAGCCTACTCCCAACACTATACAAAATATTCACCAAAATACTCACTGTGCACCTTCAAAACCATCTTGATGCTACCCAACCCAGAGAGCAAGCTGGATTTCTCAGTGGGTATAGCACGATGGACCACATCCAAGTCGTGAGAGAGGTAATCAGTCGGACTAACGAGTATGAATTACCTCTATGTATGTGCTTTATCGATTACGAGAAAGCATTCGACTCTGTCCGAACTTCGTCGGTGTTACGTGCACTAAAGAAACAAGGAGTAGAAGAAACGTACATAACCTTGATCAAGAATATCTACGAAAATGCGACATCTGTCCAGCTGCATGAAGAGACGAGTGCCTTTAAGGCCGAAAAGGGAGTGAGACAAGGAGATATTATGTCCCCTAAATTATTTACAGCAGTTCTAGAGGAAGTATTCAAAACGCTAGACTGGGAGGAAAAAGGCATAAAGGTAAATGGAGGATATCTGAGTCACCTGCGCTTTGCAGATGATATCATACTGTTAGCAGGAAGCCTAGAAGAGCTCCTTAGAAGAACTGAAGAGCTTGAGCAAGCAAGCCGTGAAGCTGGACTTAAGATGAATCTTAATAAAACAAAGGTTATGTACAACTCCTTCACAAATTCTGAGAAGATACATATCAACGGTGCAGAACTCGGAGAAGTAACCAGCTATGTTTACTTAGGTCAACTCATCACTACTGATGGTTCGCTTCTTGGAGAAATCAACCGTAGAGTGAAGATGGCATGGAGTGCTTTTGGCAAGAATGCGAACATCTTTAAATCAAATATACCAGTCTTCCTAAAAAGGAGTCTGTATGACCAATGTGTTCTGCCTGTTCTGACATATGGTTGTGAAACATGGACCATGAATGCCAGAATGATACAGTGCCTGCAAACAACACAGAGGGGCATGGAGAGATGCATGTTAGGGATCACCCGAAGAGACCGAAAGAGGAACGACTGGGTAAGAAAGAAGACGGGAGTCTGTGACGTGATTAGAAGAGTGAAGGTGTTACAATGGCAGTGGGCGGGCCACATTGCTAGAAGAAATGACCAGCGTTGGGCGTCCAGTGTCATCGAATGGATCCCAAGAAACATCAAGAGACCAAAAAGAAGACCGAAAGACAGGTGGGACAGAGAGCTTGTTAAGTTCTTGGGGCAAACTTGGAGGAGGGAGGCAGTTGACAGGGAAAACTGGAAGAGTCTGAGGGAGGCCTTCGCCCGTCAGTGGAATGAAAAAGGCTGATGATGATATATATGTATATATATATATATATATATATTTTGGGCAACTAGGTGTTGAAGGAAACCCAGTGAACACTTACCGGAAGTAGAGCCGCTGGGGTGTTGGAGAGACACATTTGTAGAGGTTAGAGCTTTCGGGATGATCCCTTCGTCAGCACAAGAGAGACACAACTGATGTGGCAGTGACACTGGGGTGAAGGTGTGGGGGTGGAAGGGAAGGGAGCGTGGAAAGGTCAGGGATTGGAGGATGTAGAAGGGGGAGGGGGGAAAGAGAGGGTGGAAAGAAGGAAATATTAACGGATATTGAGGCCGGGAGGAGAGAAAGAGTTTAAGATTTGGATATGGGCGAGTTCCCATTGACGGAGTTGGGGGGCGGAAGCGTCGTCCGAGAGGGCGCGGATGGCCCTCACCGTGAAACAAACATTGAAACTAAGATTGTGGTTATTCGCATGAACGGCCACGGGTAGCTGTCGTTTAAGACTAACGCTGTTGCGATGGCCGTTCATGCGAATGTCTGTTTCACGGTGAGGGCCATCCGCGCCCTCTCGGACGACGCTTCCGCCCCCCAACTCCGTCAATGGGAACTCGCCCATATCCAAATCTTAAACTCTTTCTCTCCTCCCGGCCTCAATATCCGTTAATATTTCCTTCTTTCCACCCTCTCTTTCCCCCCTCCCCCTTCTACATCCTCCAATCCCCGACCTTTCCACGCTCCCTTCCCTTCCACCCCCACACCTTCACCCCAGTGTCACTGCCACATCAGTTGTGTCTCTCTTGTGCTGACGAAGGGATCATCCCGAAAGCTCTAACCTCTACAAATGTGTCTCTCCAACACCCCAGCGGCTCTACTTCCGGTAAGTGTTCACTGGGTTTCCTTCAACACCTAGTTGCCCAAAATATCCTTACTTACCTTTCCTCTTCCTTAGTATTTATACCATTTTATCCTACCTTAACTTTCTTTATATGTCATCTCTCTTTTAACTACTTTCCTATCGCCTTTCTCCTTTAATCTTGTCCTTCCGCCATGGCCAATATCCACAGTTTCCGCTATCATCTCCGAAAACATATTTCCCTCACCTGCCAAATGGAATTCCTCAATTCCTGCTTGGAATTAGGCCTCCCTCCAAAAGGCCTTACTGTAAGAATCCCCCTATCGGGCCTTCCTCCCACCATCCGACCATCTTTTGCCCTCACCAATCACCGCATGTCCCTTAATGTAGTCCAATCAGTTTTACGCCACTACCAATTGCTCTCCAATACGCACTTCCATAAATGCGTCTCCATAATGCATTCACATAGAAACTCCTCAACTTTCAAAGACAATCTCGAATCCATCTTCCAAAAAGCTGCAGAAGAACTCTCAGCCAACCGCAAAAGACTTCTCCGCAAACTTTCACTTCTTTGCACCCGCCACCTCCAACAAGGGTTACCCCTCCCCTTCATCCCTGCTGGTGAGTTCAACGCACCTCCCCCGCCCCTCCTTGCCCAAAGACCGTGCCTAGCGGACGTCTTGGGAATCCCAACCCCACCCCCACTGCACACCCCCAACAGGCCCCCCTTTGTTTTAAACCGCCAACAGCGGAAACCCCTTTCCCGGCAAACCCCCACCTCCTCAAGCACCCGAAACTCCCCCCAGCCAGATGACGTCCTGAACCTCTCATCCCACATACTCACCCCTGCCGAGAATGCACTTCTTTCGTGCGGCCTTTCCTTCTGCCCTACCACCAAATTTGACCACATTTCCCTGCTCGCCGACATACAATCCTTTATACGCCTACTTCGCCTCAAGGTCGCCCCACCGAAAACCTACCTCTCTTCTACCCCAGACGCACTCCCACAATCTCTTTCCGCCTTTAAACCCCCCTCTCAATATATCCCACCCTCTCTCCCTCTACACGACCCCGTCGAGCAATATTCCAATTACCTCACACACAGAGTCGCCCAGCCCGATTTTCCCGACCTCCTCGACCACCATGACAATCTGACGAAAGCAGAAAGACACGCCATCTCGACGCTTAAACGGAATCACCATATTGTAATACTCCCCGCGGACAAAGGAACGACCACGGTAGTAATGGACCGCTCCCATTACAACGACGAAGCCCTCCGCCAACTATCTGACCAAACCTTCTACCGCCCTCTCCCCTCCAACCCAACCGACCGTCATTCCTCTGAAATAGCCACTTATCTGCGATCCGTTGGAAAACAAGAAGGCCTTCCCGACTCCACCATCTCCGTTATGATTCCCAACAAACCCCGTACCCCTACCTTCTACCTTCTTCCAAAAATCCACAAACCTAATATCCCCGGCCGTCCCATAGTTGCCAGCTACAACTCTCCCACGGAATGCATCTCTGCCTTTGTCGACTCCCACCTACAACCCCTCGTTCGTAAAATACCCATCTTTCCTCCAAGACACAAACCACTTCCTTCAACGCCTAAAATCTCTCCCCTCTCCCCTCCCACCTAACACCATCATGACAACAATAGACGTCTGCTCCCTTTATACTAACATCCCCCACCACGATGGACTGTCCGCCCTGAAAAAATCCCTTGACTCGAGACCACCTGACGCAAGACCCTCCTCCCACTTCCTAACGAAGCTGGCGGAAATGGTGCTCTACAACAACAACTTTACCTTCGGAGGGCGCCACTACCTACAAATAAAAGGTACGGCGATGGGCACTCGCATGGCACCCTCATACGCCAATGTCTTCTTAGGTGAATGGGAGGAACATTTCCTCGACATACACCGCAGACCACTCCTGTGGCTGAGGTATATCGACGACATTTTCCTTCTTTGGACACATGGACCCGACTCACTCCAATCCTTTTTAGAGCGCCTCTCTTCCCACCCCACGCTCTCCTTCACCCACCACTCCTCCCCCACCAGCATCACCTTCTTGGATGTCGACCTCTCCATCCGAGAGAACCAAATCCACACCAAAGTGCATCTAAAACCCTCCAACCGCCTCCAATATCTCCACTTCCACAGCTGCCACCCCCTCCACACCAAAGCCTCAATCCCCTACGCCCTAGCCCGCCGAGGACGGAGAATCTGCTCGGAAAGAGACTCCCTTTCCGAGTACTGCTCTGTCTTCGAAAATGCTCTCCTCCAACGTGGATACCCGCTGGACCTAATTCGGGACCAAATCCGACGGGCTATCGCACCCAGCACCCCTAACCCACACTGCAACCGCCTCGCAACCCCCGACTCTACCCCCCAACTCACCCTAATCACCACTTTCTATCCCGGCATCCACGATACCCTAAAAAGTATCCTAAAGGCAGCCCACCCAATCTTCACTTCCTCCCCCAACCAGGTCTCCTTTCCCACACCCCCAATCCTCTCCTTCCGCAGACCTCCCAACCTTGCCAACATCCTGTGGAGAAAAGAACCTCCATCACCCACTCCTCTGCACCCTGCAGGGTCCCACCCCTGCCGCAGACCACGATGCCAAACATGCCCTATAAACCCACCCTCCAACTCATTCTCAAACCCCACCACCAACATCACCTACCCCATAACATCCCCTACCAACTGTACCACCCGCAACGTCATCTACATACTAACCTGCACCCAATGCCCCGCCTTTTACGTCGGACTCACCAGCAATTCCCTCAGCATTCTCATGAACGGCCATCGCAACAGCGTTAGTCTTAAACGACAGCTACCCGTGGCCGTTCATGCGAATAACCACAATCTTAGTTTCAATGTTTGTTTCACGGTGAGGGCCATCCGCGCCCTCTCGGACGACGCTTCCGCCCGCCAACTCCGTCAATGGGAACTCGCCCATATCCAAATCTTAAACTCTTTCTCTCCTCCCGGCCTCAATATCCGTTAATATTTCCTTCTTTCCACCCTCTCTTTCCCCCCTCCCCCTTCTACATCCTCCAATCCCCGACCTTTCCACGCTCCCTTCCCTTCCACCCCCACACCTTCACCCCAGTGTCACTGCCACATCAGTTGTGTCTCTCTTGTGCTGACGAAGGGATCATCCCGAAAGCTCTAACCTCTACAAATGTGTCTCTCCAACACCCCAGCGGCTCTACTTCCGGTAAGTGTTCACTGGGTTTCCTTCAACACCTAGTTGCCCAAAATATCCTTACTTACCTTTCCTCTTCCTTAGTATTTATATATATATATATATATATATATATATATATATATATATATATATATATATATATATATATATATATATATATATATATATATATATATATATATATATATATATATATATATATATATATATATATATATATATATATATATATATATATATATATATATATATATATATATATATATATATATATATATATATATATATATATATATATATATATATATATATATATATATATATATATATATATATATATATATATATATATATATATATATATATATATATATATATATATATATATATATATATATATATATATATATATATATATATATATATATATATATATATATATATATATATATATATATATATATATATATATATATATATATATATATATATATATATATATATATATATATATATATATATATATATATTATTATTACCTTTCCTTTTCCTTAAGTATTTATATATATATATATATATATATATACTAGTAATATGTGCTTGCATTCTGCAAGCATTTTTAAATGTTACCATTTTTACAATGTAGAATTATTCCCAATCAGTTACGTAAAAATCATATAACCGTGTAAAAATTCAAGTTTTTTGTCTTAAACTTTATTCGTCGCATACGGCAACAATGCGGCTAAACAGCTGCTTAGATTTCGAATTTTTAAAATATCGGATTTCTTCCATCTGTTGTAAATATAAACCCATAATTCTGCCAAATTTCATGATTGTAACTCATTAAGAATAGCAGTATAATTTACACGTTAAATGGGGTGAAACCGCCTTTGAAATTTAGAATATTCGCAGTATTTTATTTTATCATCGGTAGCAATGAAATTTCTATAATTGTGCCACTAGTTAATGTGTGCTTGCATTCTGCAAGCATTTTAAAAGTTTAGCATATTTACAATTTAAAATTATTACAATTGAATTTTGTACAAAATCATATAACTGTATCAATTTCAACTTTGTAGCTCATTTGGAAGTGCATTACATATCATGTGTAAGAAGCATCTATATATTATAGATATATATATATATGAGGATACAAAATTATGAGGCACTTCCAGATGTGCCAGAAACTTAAATTTGGTAGGATTATAGGTTTTTGGTCACAACCGAAGGAAAAAATCCGAAACTGTCGAAATTCCTATTTTGAAGGGTTATTTTGGCCCCTTTTTGCCCCATTTTTTGCCCATAAGAAAACATGTAATTGGTGTAGAGGTTTTTATATTTGCATTTTAAAATTACTTCCCGTCAAGATACAAACTCGAGACTTAAACTGTCGGATAGGATATAAATTGTAGTTTCTTATTTTTGAAGACGGAATGCAAATCCGAGTAGAATTAGCGTAATTTTATAGTTTTTATCTAAAAAAAGTAGTAATTTTTCTGGGTCTTACAATAGGTTTCCTTGGTAACAAGCTCTATCCTTTCATATGGGTAAGCTTTTAATGGGAATCAGAGGCTTATATTTTAATGCTGTTAATGTTAAACTACACCTAATGAATGAAATCCAATATTGATATAATCCTCATTTTTGGGGCTGATTTGCCCCATTATTGCCCAATTCGAGAACAAAAAAGGCGATGCAACTGCATAGGACCTAGAGACTTCAAATTTGGCACGATTATAGGATTTTCATAGCAAACTAAGATAAAATTGTAAAATTGCAAAAATTCCAATTTTTAATGTTTTGCCCCTTTTCGGCCCCATACGAGTGTGATAATTATAAGGCACTTCTTAATGAGATACAAACTTGAAATTTGGCAGAATTATGGGTTTTTAGTTACAACAGATGGAAAAAATCTAACAGTGAAATAATTCTTAATGTTAGGGGCTTTTTTGCTCCATTATTGCTCCATACGAGGATGAAATTATAGGTCACTTCTAAATGAGCAACAAACTCCAAATTTGATATGGTTATATGATTATGTAAAACATCGCTTGGGAATAATTTGAATTTGTAAAAATGTTAAAATTTGAAAATGCTTGCAGAATGCAAGCACATATTAACTAGTATATATATATATACGAGGATACAAAATTATGAGGCACTTCCAGATGTGCTAGAAAGTTCAAATTTGGTAGGATTATAGGTTTTTAGTCACAACCAGAGGGAAAAATCCGAAACTGGTGAAATTCCTATTTTGAGGGACTTTTTTGGCCCCTTTTTGCCCCATTTTTCTCCCATAAGAAAACGTAAATTGGTGTAGAGGTTTTTATATTTGCAATTTAAAATTACTTCCCGTCAAGATACGAACTCGTGACTTATACTATCGGATAGGATATAAATTGTAGATTCTTATTTTTGAAGACAGAATTAAAATCCGAGTAGAATTAACGTAAATTTATAGTTTTTATCGGAAAAAAGTGGCAATTTGTCTGGGTCTAACAATAGGTTTCCTAGGCAACAGTCTTTATGCTTTCATATGGGTAAGCTTTTACTGGGAATCAGAGGCTTATATTTTAATGCCTTTACTGTTAAACTATGCCTAATGAAGGTAACCTATATTGTAATAATCCTCATTTTTGGAGCACTTTTGCCCAAGTATTGCTCCATACGAGAACAAAAATGATTAGACAGCTCCATATGAACTACAGACTTGAAATATGGCACCATTATAGAAATTTCATTGCAACCGAAGATATAATAAAAAAATAGCAAAAATTCAATTTTTTAGGTGTGGTTTTGCACCATTTCTACCCTATACGAGTGTGAACATTATAAGACACTTCTTAATGAGATACAAACTTGAAATTCGACAGAATTATGGGTTTTTAGTTACCACATAAGGAGGAAATCCGATATTGTATAAATTTCTAACATTATGGCTGTTTTGCCCCATTATTGCCCCATACGAGGAAGAAAATTATAAGGCAATAATAAATGAACTACTTAGTTGAAATTAGACACGCTTACATGATTTTTTTAAAAAGTCGACAGGGAATAATTCTATAAGCACTCTTCTTACAGAGGAGGATATAGGATATATATAGGATATAGGTGGATACAAATGTTCAGCCCAAACTACAATAGTTGGAGAGCTGAAATTTAATACATAGGTGAATCGAAAAAAATAATCAGAGGAAAAACTGCAACAATATGTATTTTCTTGGCCGTTAAAAATTATAAACTATTTAATACCTTTCATGGTTTAGGTACTTCTAAATGAGCTATGAAGCTGAAATTGTTTCCATTGGTGGAATTTGCCATATAATGAAAACGGGATTATAGAAATTTGTAAATTGTTATTCGTTCGACCGTAATAATCTCTAAAATGTTAAATAAATTGACAAAATTTTATATACATTCTGAAGAGCCAGGAAGCTGAAAAATTTAAGAAAGTTAAGGAATTATGTGCCGGTGACAATTAACATTGAAAATTTTCCTAAGGTTTATTATTGTGGTTTTTAAAAATTCAAAAATTTTTAACAATTAAATTTATATAGATGCACTTCTACATCGATGAAATTTGGCATAAATGTGAGGTATTCGTAACAAATGTTAAAAACCTATAAATATCTTATAATTATAAATGTAGGGGTTGATGATACCCCAAAAATTTTCAATAAGGAAATCACGTAAATCGGTGAAGAGGTCAAAACATTTTGCATTTAAAAATTATTTATCCGATCCTAATCCTTGCAGAATGCAAGCACACATTAACTAGAATCTATAATATATAGATGCTTCGTACACTTGATATCTATAATATATAGATGCTTCTTACACATGATATATATATATCTATAATGAAACCATGAAATGTTAGTAAAATTGTTTATAATTTTTAGCGGCCAAAATAATGCACATTGTTGCAATTTTCGAATTATTCCTCTGATTATTTTTTTCGGTTCACCTATGTATTAATACATACATACATACCTATGTATTAATACATACATACATACATATATATATATATATTTATTTATTTAATACATAGGTGAACCGAAAAAAATAATCAGAGGAATAATTCGAAAATTGCAACAATGTGCATTATTTTGGCCGCTAAAAATTATAAACAATTTTACTAACATTTCATGGTTTAGGTATTTCTAAATGAGCTATCAAGCTGAAATTTTTTCTACCTTTAGAATGCGCCAAATAATGAAATCGTGAATATAGAAATTTGAAAATTTTTATTCGTTCGGCCGTAATAAATTCTTAAATGTTTAAAAATTTGACTAATGCTTATGTACTTTTTTAAGACACAGGAAGCTGAAAATTTTAACAGAGTTAGGAAATAATGTTCCTTTGGTAAATAACATAGAAAATTTTAGAAATATATATTGTTGTGGCTGTTAAAAATTATTAAAATTTAAACAATGAAATTCATATAAATGCACTTCTATAGGTGCTATATTCATGAAATCTTGCATAAATGTGAGGTATTCGTAACAAATGCGGAAAACCTATAAAAGTTTTATAATTATAAATTTTTGGGGTTGTTTTTACCCCAAAATTTAAAAAGAGAAAAACACGTAATTCGGAGCCGAGATGCGAACTTATGCATTCAAAGTAATTTTTAGCCTTTTATCTTTACTTTCAGGTGAGTGAAAATGCTTGCAGAATGCAAGCACACATTTACTTGTCATTCTATATCGACTCTTCTTACAGAGGATATAGGATATATATATATATATATATATATATATATATATATATATAGGAGGATACTAATGTCTGGCCCAAACTACTATAGTTGGAGAGCTGAAATTTAATACCGAGGTGAATAAAGAAAAATAATCAGAGGAATAATTGCGATATTGCAACAATGGTCATTATTTTGGCCGCTAAAAATTATAAACAATTTTACTAACATTTCATGGTTTAGGTATTTCTCAATGAGCTATCAAGCTGAAATTTTTTCTATCTGTAGAATTAGCCAAATAATGAAAACGGGAATATAGAAATTTGAAAATTTTTATTCGTTCGGCCGTAATAAATTCTCAAATGTTTAACAAATTCACTAATGTTTATGTACATTCTGTAGATCCAGGAAGCTGAAAATTTTAACAGAGTTTGGAAATAATGTCCCGGTGGTAAATAACATTGAAGATTTTAAAAACATTTATTGCTGTGGCTGTTAAAAATTAAAAAATTTTAAACAATGATATTCATATAAATGCACTCTTAGAGGTGCTGCAATGATGAAATTTCGCATAAATGTGAGGTATTCGTAACAAAGATAAAAACCTATAAATGTATTATAATTATAAATTTTACGGGTTGTTTTTACCCCAATATTTTCGAAACAGAAAAGCACGTTATTCGGAGCCGAAATGCGAACTTATGCATTGAAAGTAATTTTTAGGCTTTTATTTTTATTTTTAAGGTTAGAGAAAATGCTTGCAGAATGCAAGCACACGTTCACTAGTATCCTGTATCGTATATCCTCTGTAAGAAGAGTCGATATAGAATGATATATAGGACGATACTAATGTCTGGCCCAAACTACAATAGCTGGAGAGTTGGAATTTAATACATAGGTGAACCGAGAAAAATAATCAGAGGAATAATTGCAAAATTGCAACAATGTGCATTATTTTGGCCGCTAATAATTATAAACTATTTTACTAACATTTCATGGTTTAGGTATTTCTAAATGGGCTTTCAAGGTGAAATTTTTTCTACCTGTAGAATTCGCCAAATAATGAAAACGGGAATATAGAAATTTGAAAATTTTTATTCGTACGGCCGTAATAAATTCTCAAATGTTTAACAAATTGTCTAATGTTTATGCACTTTCTCTAGATCCAGCAACCTGAAAATTTTAACAGGGTTAGGAAATAATGTCCCGGTGGTAAATAACATTCAAATTTTAGAAATATTTATTGCTGTGGCTGTGAAAAATTAAAAAAGTTTAAACAATGAAATTTATATAAATGCACTCTTAGAGGTGCTGCATGGATGAAATGTGAGGTATTCGTAACAAATGATAAAAACCTATAAATGTATTATAATTATAAATTTTAGGGGTTGTTTTTACCCCAATATTTTCGATACAGAAAAACACGAATTCGCAGTCGAGATGCGAACTTAAGCATTGAAAGTAATTTTTAGGCTTTTATTTTTACATTCAGGTGAGAGAAAATGATTGCAGAATGCAAGCACACATTTACTTGTATATATATATCATATATATAGGAGGATACAAAATTATGAGGCACTTCCAGATGTACTAGAAACTTGAAATCTGGTAGGATTATAGGGTTCTGGTCACAACCAAAGGAAAAAATCCAAAACTGTCGAAATTTCTATTTTGGAGGACTATTTTGGCCCCTTTTTGCCCCGTTTTTTCCCCATAAGAATACATGTAAATTGGTGTAGGGGTTTTTGTATTTGCATTTTAAAATTACTTCCCGTCAAGATACGAACTCGAGACTTAAACTGTCGGATAGGATATAAATTGTAGTTTCTTATATTTGAAGACAGTATTCAAATCCGAGTAGAATTAACATAAATTTATAGTTTTTATAGCAAAAAAGTGGTAATTTTTCTTGGTCTAACAATAGGCTTCCTTGGTAACAAGCTCTATCCTTTCATATGGGTAAGCTTTTAAGGGGAATCAGAGGCTTATATTTTAATGCTGTTAATGTTAAACTACACCTAATGAAGGAAATCCGATATTGATATAATCCTGATTTTTGGGGTATTTTCCCGTTTCAATTTCAGGGCACTCCCTAGCGCAATGTGTTGCATAATGGCATCAACTTGTCCAGGTCGTCACTTCCTCTTCGTTAATTTTTTGGGCATCACCACATACTGCGAGACAAACAATATTGTGGCATCTTTAAAACCATCCAACCACCCATTGGACGCTTTAAAATCTTCAATGTTCAATGCGTTCGCAAGACTTCTTGATTTTTCAATGAGCATCGGGCTTGTCACAGGTAAATTCGCCGCTCGTACTTGTGAAAAAAATCGGACAGTTCTTCTTTGAGGTCTTCGTTTTTCGCAGGCCGTAAACGATGATGTGTAGCGCTCCCTTTAAATATATAAAACTTTCTTCAATCTTCGCCCGATTCTTTAAAATTGGAGATAAAGACGAGTTTGGAATCCCGTACTTTGAGGCCAGCTTTCCTTTCGATTCAAACTTCTTGTCAATGTCTTGCAGCAAAGACATTTTTCAGCAACAGTAAGAGTCTTATATGCACCACGAACCGGAGCCATTGGAGGGTATATTTAAAAAAATATTTTATAGCAATAAATTTAAAATGTAGTCTCTCTTGCAGTTATTAAACTAAGAATATTATTTAAAAAAGTAACTAACAATGATGATAAATACAATCTAATACGAAACAAACAAGAAACCAAAGGAATATTGGAACGCGTTTTCCACACAAAACTTCCAAAACAGTAGATAAATTGAGGGGATGGAACGAATCTTGTGACAATACTCAACGCCCAGTCGGTATGATCACGATCGCACAATGTTTGTAAACCAGCCGACATAGTGCTAGAAATATTTTAGTAAATTTCATTTAGTTTCTTTTTGGTAAGTTTTATTTCGAATTATGTCGACAAAAATGCGTTGATATTCCAAGAATCGGGCAAATTTTTTTTCGAATTACGAATTATAGAGATTTTCGTATTATTGAAACACATTTGTATGAAATTGGCATTTTCGGTCTATCAAGTGTAAAAAATTTCGAATTATGTCGAATTTCGAAATATAGAGGTTCGAATTAACCAGGTTTTACTGTATATAGAAATATATCTATAATATAGAAATATATCTATAATATATAAATGCACTCTTAGAGGTGCTGCAATGATGAAATTTCGCATAAATGTGAGGTATTCGTAACAAATGATAAAAACCTATAAATGTATTATAATTATAAATTTTACGGGTTGTTTTTACCCCAATATTTCCGAAACATAAAAACACGTAATTCGGAGCCGAGATGCGAACTTATGCATTGAAAGTAATTTTTAGGCTTTTATTTTTACTTTCAGGTGAGAGAAAATGCTTGCAGAATGGAAGCTGATGTTCACTAGTCATTCTATATCGACTCTTCTTACAGAGGATATACGATATATAAACTATTTTACTACCATTTCATGCTTTAGGTACTTCTAAACGCGCTTTGAAGCTGAAATTTTTTACACACGTTGAATTTGCCAAATAATGAAAACGGGAATATAGAAATTTGAAAATTTTTGTTCGTTGTGACGTAATAAATTCTTAAATGTTTAACAAATTGACTATGTTTATGTACTTTCTGAAGATCCAGGAAGCGAAAAATTTTAACAGATTTAGCAGATAATATTCCGGTGGTAATTAATATTGAAAATTTTAGAAATATTTATAGTTGTGGCTGTTAAAAATTCATAAATTTTAAACAATGAAATTCATATAAATGCACTTCTAGAGGTGCTATCTACATGAAATTTTGCATAAATGTGAGGTATTCCTAAGAAATGCTAAAAACCTATACATGTTTTATAATTATAAATTTTAGGGGTTGTTTATACCCCAATATTTTCAAAACAGAAAAACACGTAATTCGGAGGCGAGATGCAACCTTAAGCGTTGAAAATTATTTTTCGGCGTTTGTTTTTCTTTTAAGGTGAGAGAAAATGCTTGCAGAATGCAAGCACAATTAACTAGTATATATATATATATATATCATGTGTAAGAAGCGTGTATATATTATAGATATATATATATATATACTAGTTAATGTGTGCTTGCATTCTGCAAGCATTAGGAGCGGTAAATTAATTTTGAAACCCAAAAGTTTGGACCTCTTTACTGACCGAAGCGTCTATATATTATAGATATATATTTTGGGCAACTAGGTCTTGAAGGAAAAAAACTTCAATCCCCTACGCCCTAGCCTGCCGAGGACGGAGAATCTGCTCGGAAAGAGACTCCCTTTCCGAGTACTGCTCTGTCCTCGAAAATGCTCTCTTCCAACGCGGATACCCACCGGACCTGATTCGGGACCAAATCCGACGGGCTGTCGCACCCAGCACCCCTAACCTACAATGCAACCGCCCCGCAACCCCCGACTCTACCCCCCAACTCACCCTAATCACCACCTTCTATCCCGGCACCCACGATACCCTAAAAAGTATCCTAAAGGCAGCCCACCCAATCCTCACTTCCTCCCCCAACCAGATCTCCTTCCCCACATCCCCAATTCTCTCCTTCCGCAGACCTCCCAACCTTGCCAACATCTTGTGGAGAAAAGAACCCCCATCACCCACTCCGCAGGGACCCACCCCTGCCGCAGACCACGATGCCAAACATGCCCTATAAACCCACCCTCCAACTCATTCTCAAACCCCACCGCCAACATCATATACCCCATAACATCCCCTACCAACTGTACCACCCGCAACGTCATGCACCTACTATCCTGCACCCAATGCCCCGCCTTTTACATCGGACTCACCAGCAATTCCCTCAGCATTCGCATGAACGGCCATCGCAACAGCGTTAGTCTTAAACGACAGCTACCCGTGGCCGTGTTTGCGAATAACCACAATCTCAGTTTCAATGTTTGTTTCACGGTGAGGGCCATCCGCGCCCTCCCGGACGACGCTTCCGCCCCCCAACTCCGTCAATGGGAACTGGCCCATATCCAAATCTTAAACTCTTTCTCTTCTCCCGGCCTCAATATCCGTTAATATTTCCTTCTCTCCGCCCTCTCTTTCCCCTCTACCCCTTCCCCATTCTACATCCTCCAATCCCCGACCTTTCCAGGCTCCCTTCCCTTCCACCCCCACACCTTCATCCCAGTGTCACTGCCATATCAGTTGTGTCTCTCTTGTGCTGACGAAGGGATCATCCCGAAAGCTCTAACCTCTACAAATGTGTCTCTCCAACACCCCAGCGGCTCTACTTCCGGTAAGTGTTCACTGGGTTTCCTTCAACACCTAGTTGCCCAAAATATCCTTACTTACCTTTCCTCTTCCTTTGTATTTATATATATATATATATATGATATATATATACTAGTTAATGTGAGCTTGCATTCTGCAAGCATTTTTAAAGTTTAGCATTTTTACAATTTAAAATTATTCCCAATGAATTTTGTACAAAATCATATACTATCAAATTTCAACTTTGTAGCTCGTTTAGAAGTGCATTATAATTTTATTCGTGCCATAGGACAATTATTTGGCAAAACGCTAAGATTTCGGATTTTAACAATATCGGATTTCATCCTT